>OY720184.1:11922720-12322720 GCA_963082885.1 Parascotia fuliginaria
AAACAAGTTTTATGTCGTGTGCGATAAAAATGAACTAAAAAGTACACAGGTAAGGCTTTAAATTCCCAGATCTTCCATATCTCGTATTTTAAAAGAATCTCCCTTAATATATAAATGTTTCCAAAAACTTAATTTATTAAACATTGTATGGCGATTTATAAAAATGCAAGGAGTACAATTTTTGAGATCCACTTATGATTTTATCATAACACCAAAGAATAGCTACGCAATAATATTAATCTCATTTTCTTTTTCATATTGCAGAGTGAAAGTGTTATTAAGCATTTAGAAATGTATTCAAGAACAAATTTATTATTTCTTTTCAGTTCGCTTTTACTTTGAATTATTTCAAGATAAAGTTTTAATTGGGCTTTTATTCGTTTAAAGTTTATTCGACAAATTGCTCTATTTGAATTTGATACGTGCTGAAAGTTTTAAATAGTCTTCATCTTCGTGATTTCTACTGAGATATGGCATCTTCTGAATATAGCCCTGTTTTATATATTACTAGCCTTCCGCGGCGAGGTTTCACTCGCGTTAAGTTACATATTTAGTTACTGTTTAGCTCCCTTCGCTGATAGCGTGATGTTATATAGCCTATAACCTTCCTCAAGAAGAAGAATTATTTAAATTCGACTAATACATAGTTCTGGAGATTAGCAAGCTCAAATTAACAAACAAACTCTTCAGATTTATATAATATTTTAATAAATACATTTGATACCCTTCACATTCACTAATCTTTAACGGCTCTTATCTGTTATCTTCCGCTACTTATTAAATGGCATACCTCGTATCAGCCTTAGTAGCATTCTCAGTGCCGATTTCAAAACTTTTCTGCTTTATCTACCAATTTAGCGAGCTATGTGCGCTGCCCATCGATATAAGGCTACTCTGTGAGCTGTCTACTTCTTAGGTTATATGACATGAGATGCATCGGGAAAATACCGGAGAACTATACCGGAGACCACAGACAACATAGGTACCCGTTAATACGTAATACTAAAAAATAATAGATAAAAATTGTTACCAAACAAAACTAAAAAATATTTGATTTTTTGTATGTTTGTTAGTTTCGATTGAGCTCAAAATCTAAGGAACCGATTTAAAAAATTCTTTTACCTTTAGAAATCTACTAATAGGACGGGTGACATAGGCTATATTTTATAACGTTGAACATATTTCTTCAGTCATTTTCAAAATTTCAATATTTTAAGCGCTTTTGTAAATCTGAATGAAGCAATACGTCACTATTGCTATGATATTTTTCGTAGGCGTTTGTTGTAAGACCGAATGAAACTTTTAATACCGAAGCAAAGCGAGGGCGGACGTCTAGTTTAGTTGTAAAATAAGTATTTCTACCTATCCTTATTATACTGACAATTCACCGTTCTTGCTGTAAGCCTGAATAAATGGAAAAATAAAACCTTCTAAATTATCCGATCTCGTTTTCATTTTTGCCCTATTGATTGCTAAATGTTGTCGGTAATAGGCTGTTACTTTCTTTTATAAGCATTTTTTTATTCACACTTTCTTATTTGAATCGTTTAATCGTTTGAAGTACTGAATGGAGATATATAAAAAAATATTTTATTGCGTATTGAATTCACAACATAATTAACTGTTTTCAAGAGTTACTAAAACGTCATATATATGTATATACTTTACGGTATAAATATACGCAAAGACTTGGTAAGATTTAAAATATTTTTTGTACAACTAACAATAATATTTTAGTTTCTACAATTATTACAGTTTTTTGTTGACCATCACGTTAAGCTCACGATAATACCTGCCTGATACGATTACAAATAAAAATATACATGGAGTGTGGGCAGAGGTAGAGAGTACTTAACCTATATTTTTAGATTGCGACCGATATTTGACAGAATATCGGTTTGTACGTAAGAGTTTTTCATGATATAATTCAAAATATAATATTGCAGCACCGGTGTTTAATTTGTACAATCCACGCCCATCATAATATTGTTGACCATAATAACTTTTTTCATACCGAATTTGATGATGGTCAGTATGTCTTCGGCTACGTCGCGTGGTGGTTCAATGCTCGACATGTCATTATAAAATAACTCTGTTAATAAATAAATACACAGTTATTTTGTCTCCTGTATACCCTTTCGTGATGACATCTTCATCTTACCTCTGATTACATTCGTTTCGACATTCAAAACTGTAGGTATAGCAGTCTGCGGGACAAACGACTATCATATATTATAGTCTTTGAAGAGTTCTTTTATAGGCATTTCTGTCCATACTATGACAGCATGAGAAGAAAAAAATTTAACAAACATAATTTATTACGATAAAACATGCATACCCATAATTTTTAATAAAATTTAAGCTCTTAAGATATACTCATGACAGCTGGTGTTCTTACTAAATAGATATCGTTAATCAAATTTTCATAATTAAAAACTGAATTACTTTAAGAGAAACCATTAATCTTTCACCCTAACTAAAGTAGGTTTATTTTTGTGACGTTTGTTGTTTCACTGTAACTCATTGAAAATGGCTAAGTGACATTCATTAATTGACAAAAGTAATTATATTTAAGTGATTTATTTTCAGGTTTACATTTTGAGGTATTCTATGAATCACATCAAGACGATGCACACCCAGTCCGTGGGCTATTTTAAAATACACCTACGCTCACCTAAGAGGTTAGTAGATTCTATTTTAAAATTAGTTTTAGTCTATCTATACAATTATAATAAAGTAGGAAGGAAGAGTTTGTTTGTTTGAACGCGCTTATCTCTGGAATTATCTCTGGATGTGAATAATTTTTTATAATTATTTCCTGCGTATGATAGCCCAGTTTTTATGAAGGAAGGCGGCTATGTTACATCACGCTACTGGCGACGAGAGCAGAGCAGTAGGCAAAGAAGCGGGTGAAACCGTGTCTTGAAAATTCAGTTTAAGATACAATTTGTAAATAAATATGTAAATAATATAATATGATTTTATCACAGCTGTTATTACTCCACCAAAATATTGTAAAAATGATTTATACCCACACATACATTTCTTTTATCCCTTGCCTTCACTAATCCATAACACGACAACCTTTCGCTTTTAAATGTTGCCCACATTTATGCTACATAAAATTTTCTCTGAATATTACTTAAGTATTCCGTATCATGTTCACTGTCTGTAAAATATTCATCCAATATAATATAACTTCTCAATTTTAATACGAATTATTTATTCTAGTTAATTTTGATTATAAAGTTTGCTTTTCTTCAAAAACATACAAAAAGAGTGCCGTCAAAGGTACCTTTCAAAGGCACTAAAGTTTGTTTAAAACATCAGCGCAAAATCCTCTATAATGGAAATATTGTTTCCTCTATTATATTTTGTACTCAAAAGCTTAAATACTCATAGATTTACCAACCGCTGTATAATCTTACCAATTACTGTTACAATATATCTTTATGAAATATAAACAAATTGAGAAATTATATTAATTGAAAGAAGAATCCTTTATAAGTATAATTTTCACCGAAGTTGTAATGAAGATTGAAAATTTAACTACTTTGACAGTTTATCAAAATTACAATTCACTAATTAATCTAGCACTCACGTACAGCAGACGTGTTATTTGTTTGCAATGAAATTTTTCTAATTAATTACATTTTACTATTATAGTTTTTGCGCCGTATAAGCAATAAAGTGTATCGTGACTCACAAGAGGTTTCTAAAGTTCTTCATAAAACTGCAAGTATGAATTAAAATTACCTACTAAAATAAATAAGCGGCTGTTACTGTGTTAGCTATGTCTAATCCAGGGTGTAGCCCTTGTGGGCGCAGCCATCCTTCACCGAGGTCAGCTCAACAAGAAATTATTACTGCACGTAAAGAACTACCACCAGAAGTCAAGCCAACATCAGAGGTACAAAGATGGGTAGAGGCCGAAACGCCGTCCTAAAATAGTCATCATAGGAGTTCCTGTAGCCCTCACCGAAAAGGAGGTATTTGATTGTTTATACTAACAAAACGTAGTGGATAAATTTCAAAACTCTACCCGTCATTCCTTTCTGGCGACTATAAAAGTAAGCCATAAATCAGGTAAAAGAGGTTTACCAATATGTAATTATATATTAGAAGTGCCATCTACAGTTAGGAAAGCTCTTATGACTCAAGGTCGGGTCTTTATAAACTGGACGTCGTGCCCCGTTAGAGACTTCACTTTGGTTACTAGGTGTTTTAATTGCCAACAGTTTGGTCATGCAGCCAAATTCTGCAAAGAATCTAGTCCTACCTGTAATCATTGTGGTGAAAACTGTCACTCTCACAAGGAATGCACCTATAAATCCTCTCCGCCCAATTGTGCAACGTGCAAACGTTTTAAGAGAAAATGTGATCATAACACAGGGGACGTCGACTGTCCAGCGCGTAAATATGCAGAGGATAATTATATTAATTCAATAGATTATGAGGGGTCTTGAAAACCCTATTAGTCTATTAAGTTTGTTCGTAATTAGATTTATTTTACTTGTACGTGTTCTCTATTAATAGATTTAGTTAATTTTGTTTTAAATTCAAAATTATGTAATGACCTAGATAGTAAATCTCGCTTTATTGCTATATACATAAGAACAATATGCATTCACAGCAAAAAAAAGTTAAATTAACATGAGTAGCCTCGAACGTGACATATACTGTATTTACTTTATCCCAGATTATAATACTATTGTGTAGGTTATTCTGATGACGCTATTGCTTCCGTAACTTACGTAAATACTTAATTGCGTAAATGACTTTAATTTTTTGTAACTTTTTGTTAAGATTATTTGGAAGTTTATTTAGTATTTGATAATTTTTATACAAATAGACAAAAGTTGTAATATCCATTGATATTTAAATTATAATAGATACCTATGTATTTAAATTAGACTAATTAAGTTTACTTCTTAGATTTTTCATTAAGTACCTAGCTTAATTTCATTGTAATATCTAATTGACCATGCATAATTATGTTTTATCTAAATATTGTTTAGTATTTATTTGTTTAGTTTATTATAAAGTATGTATGTCTCTTTAGGATATGTATATTAGAGAATTGTAATCCCGATGGTGCCCAAGATACAAGCATTAGCTTAGTTTGGGACCAAACGGACAGTACCTAAATTGTATGTAATTTATATTTATTAAAATTGTAATCCCGATGGTGCCCAAGATACAAGCACTAGCTTAGTTTGGGACCAAAGGGAAACTACCTATATTGTATATTGTATGTAATTTGTATTTATTAATAAATTGATTGAAAATTGATTGATTGAATTACCTATTGTAGTCGTACTTATGCTATCAGGTTGTATTTCCCCATTGTTACATCATATTCTTGTAAGAACTAGAAGAGAAGAAGAAGAGAAATCTAAGTCTTGGGCTCTTAGCTCTAGACCCAGCTTGCAATAATATTATGTTTAAAAAAACTTTATTATTATCTTAATCTTAAAAGAACAAGTTAAAAGAATTTTAACAGTGGTACCAGTAGTTCGTGGATACAGTGAATGAACGAAGGTATGTATAACTTTAACGTCAATGACTCAAAAAGTACTTTGTACTTGTAAATTGTGTAAGAATTAAATAAATAAATAAATAAGAATAACCCGACAACTACACACAACGCCATCTAGACCCACAGTAAGCATAATATATTATAGCTTGTGTTCTAAATACATACATATACGTACATACTTAAATACATTTTTTTTAATATACATATTAAAAAAAAATGTATTGTATGTATGTATTCTTTTGTAACTCTAATTAAATTCATAAGATGAAACCAATAATTTTCCAGAGTGGAAGACGCTGACGACTGTAACACAATTTATATTAGGTAGCGCAGTCGTCAACGACAACCTCTTATATCATGCAACGCAACAACTGTTTGGTTAAATTAAATTAAATTATGATTAAGTGAAATAAGAGAAAATTGTAAAATTGATAAATGAATAAATAAATATTATTATTATTATTTCCTTTATTTATATTTTTTCATATTTATTACATTTTCAAATATATACTTATAAAAACCAAAAATACACATTTAAAAATATAAAAAATAGATTACCACCAGCAACGAGACAAAGTCCAAGCTGCGGCGGTTAGGGCTCCAGAGAAAGGAACCTCCTAACAATACGTGCCGTGTCGAGCAGCACTGCCTTCTGGATCTGGCCCTTGACCCATCCACCTAATGCGAGCCTCGTTAGGTGTTGGTCGAGGCTCTTAGCTATTAAACCATTTACGGTAACGACTATCGGCACAATGACAGCAGAATCCACATCCCACATGTCAACAATCTCATGGGCTAAATCAAGATATTTTATTTGCTTATCTTTCTCAGCCTTCATGAGATTCGAGAGAGAGATCATTGCAAGGCGTTCGGATCGATCCACCACCACGATATCAGGCTTGTTAGCTATAATAGTCCTGTCTGTGATGATAGAGCGATCCCAATACAATGTCGCGCGACCATTTTCGAGAACCGGCTCTGGGTTGTATCTGTAGTACGGTACCTCGACATCTAGAAGATTGTATCGCAGAGCAATTTGCTGGTGGATGATCCTGGCTACTTGGTTATGTCTGTGCAAGTACTCTCCGTTAGCAAGACGCGAACAGCCGGAAACAATATGCCTGAGGGATTCACCAGGGCGATGACATGCCCGACATATGTCAGTAGTGCCATCCCTCAAGATATATTTCCGATAGTTGTTCGTCATGATAACTTCATCAGCAATTGCACAAACAAACCCTTCGGTTTCTCTAAAAAGATCACCGAAGCGTAGCCAGGCAACGAAAGCAGCACGGTCTATATCAGGCCCATGTAAGGCCCGATAGAACCGTCCGTGAAGCTCCTTGCTCTGCCATACCATTCTACGGTCGTCTATACTCAGTACTACAGGCCTACGCCAGTTCTCCTTAGCCAAGGCAAGCGGGGTAAGTCCACTATCCACTGCAACCATATCACGATGCACACCCTCGCCCATCTTAAGAAAATAGTCTCTGAGGTTGCATATCTCGCGATTGTGGAGGGTTTTGGCATTTAGAAATCCGCGGCCCCCACATTTTCGCGGGATATACAACCTCATGACAGATGAACGTGGATGGTGCATACGGAATGCTGTTAACAATGTGCGGACTCGCCTATCCAGGGCATCCAATTCAGTCTGTGTACACTTGAGTATGCCGAAGGAGTACATAAGAAGAGGCATGACCCAACCATTACAGGCGCGCACCTTGTTGCCGCCTGATAAGTGACTTTTTAATACTCTTTTAAGGCGGCTGAAAAAGCGCTCCTGTAATGATTGTTTCATATCTGTCTCTTTAATGCCCAGCGACTGCGACATACCCAAGTATTTATATTATTATTATTATTATATTATATTATATATTATTAGACTGTGATTGTCTCACTACAGGGCAAAGACCTTTGGCAAAAAAGCAATGATCACCACGCTTGCTCAAGGTGGATTGGTACAGACTTCCAGAAGTCCAGATTGTCTCATGATGTTTTCGTTCATCGCAAGTCAGTAACGCAACGTTTTTTAGAAAGTGCATGATATTTTTAAGTTAAACCTAACAGTTTGAGAAAGCGACTCTGGTACCCGGGACCAAAAGCCCTACACTATTCTAACATGTTAAATACAAAATAATGAATCGCGTGTTGAAGTACACAATAAACATAAAAACACAGCCTTCATATATTGCGTAGTATATTGTTAACTATTTCAGTTCTAAGTAAAGGTAGTATAACACTGCGGTGTAATCTCACCAATTACCGACAGATCGTTAACTCGACCATATTAAGGTAATAAAAAGCCGAATGTTAGCAGTGATGTAACGTTTTATTTTCTACCTCGTCGTTGCTGTTTCTTTGGAAAACTTTGTGAAGAGGTGGAGTTCTTATCAGAAGACGAAATCAGGTAGTTTAAATAGTTACAATAATATTTATATTATACAAAAGAATTTGAATATACCTCACTTGCCGTTTCATATTAAATTTGATGATTTGCAAAACTATCAAAAATATGTAGAAGAGTTATCTTTAATATTATTTAAATTTACTTGTGTTTTAAATAATAACTATTTATTAAAATACTCGTGTAAGTGCGTACCGATATCCGTATATAATTTTTGAATTCTGAATTAAGTCAATTTAAAAAAAATAACAAGTAAACTTGATAGTGTAATAATAATACGCAACGAACAAAACACAGTAACTTTAAACATCAAAGTTTGCCAGTAAATTTGTGACCTAACCTAGTGTACAAATGCCCTTTTTAAGTTTAAAAAGGTTAATATAAGGGCAATGGACGTGTTAAAGCTAGCGCATACTACGCCGCAACGCACCGCATTGCAAAACTGCGTCAAAGCACATAGTCGTGGTAACAGTGCGTTGCAAAGTGGCGCGCCTGTAGTATGCGACAGTTCATATAAAATATATTAAAGTGATGTAGAAGAATTTTTGTTATGCGATGCGATGCGGCCTGCCATAATTTGCGCTAGCCTTTAAAGCACTTAAAGTTTTTATATCAGTTAGATTGTGATCCTTTTACTTGTTAAAAGTTTTACACTCTCATCTCTTATCTAATAGCATCATTATTTTCAAATGTAACGCCTGTAATTTAATTTCATTTTATCTCAAACAAAATTTATATGAATTTTGCTTTCATAACTTAAAATTATTTTTAGCAGCTGAGCTCACGGCTTTGCCCGCGTGTAAAATATGTTTATCTCCCTCGGTACCAGTCCAATTTTCGGCATAAAATGTAGCTGATGTCCGTTTCCGGCACCGAATCTATCGACATACCAATTTTCATTGAAATCGATTCAACCGTTTAATCGCTGAGTTGTATCAAACACACAAACTTTCGCATTTATTATATTACTAGCTGTTGCCCGCAGCTACGCCCGTGTTAATGTCGGTTACATTGCATATTATTGTTATTTTTAAAGATTTTTTCTAAAATAAACGTAGCCTAAGTTACTCCTTATTACATCAGCTACCTGCCAATAACAGTTTCATCAAAATCGAAAAAAAATTTTGGTGTATGTACCCTATATATATTTATATACATGTAGTAAAAAACGGTTATTTTAATATTACAAACAGACACTCTAATTTTATTATATGTATAGAATATGATTAATATAGTAATTTCTTAAACAACTGCTTAACCTACAATGTTATCTTTTAAAGGGGGTATAATACTATCTTGATATAGGGAGAAGCCAGTGGGTGCCCGGGGAGCGACACAAAAAGACCATACAAAAAGCAAAACGTAACCAGAAGATGATTGCCGAAGCTAAATTCTTCTAATAATAAGAATATTATCCTGTTACTGCCATCTTCTCATACAGAGAAGCAATGAGCATAAGTCACATGCCTTAAGTCGCAGTTATCGCACAATTTTTTTATTTAATCTATACTATTATTTATAGCGAAAGAGTTTGTTTGTTTGAACGCGCTAACTTCTGGAGCCACCGGTCAAATTTGAATAATTCTTTTTGCGTATGATAGCCTAGTTCTTGAGGAAGGTTATTGGCTATGTAACATCACGCTACTGGTACGCAAGCAAAGCAGTAAACAAAGATGCGTGTGAAAAAGCGCTGCGGAATGCTAGTCAGTAATATCAGAGGTAAACTTAGAAATACGTTAAGGATTTAAAAGTCCCATTACTGCCTACCCGGTTTGAGCCCACAAAGCTTAACCACTGAGCCATTACGAATACGTAATACATTGCCTATGGTACGTCACTGATAAAACAATGCGTAAAACAAACCTTACATGTATGTAAGGTAAGATCCTAATCTAACGAATCGACGTAAACAGACGTTTATAGATAATGAAGTTAGAAACGAACGGCCGGGGGAGGGGGATGCTGTGTTCTGATTGAGTATCATGTTCATAAACAGTCGAATGAAACTTCCGACTTTTTAGGTTGTCACCAAGAATACGTTTACTCTACGACCTGACAACAATTTACAAGGATATTATTGGTATATTTAAAAAATATTATTCTTACATTAGCTCACTACTGCACAGACCAAAACCTAGTAAAAAAACGCCGAAACGCAATTTGTTGGATATTTTCTATTAATTTATAAAAATAGATCAGCACTCATGTTATGAATACAATAATCAATTTAAATTAAAATGAAATAAAATACTTATACGGTTGTTATTTAAATTAAAATATGAGAGATTTTGAAGTTAAGAAGTAGGCGATCATTTCAGATTTAGTATCTATATGCCATTGTTATTTTACTATTCCAATTGACATAAACTCAAAGATATAAAATCCATCCAACAGGTGAAATATTGTGATTATCTATTGTCATAAAGATCGACAGAAATAATTTAATTGCCGCATCTGGATTCTTTATTGTCTTAAACATATTTGTTTAGTATTGGAAAATCAAAACGAAAATATTCGTCTCCAGTTCCTCCAGTGTATAGGTACATGTTAGGTACCAATATCATTCTTATAAAGAAAAGTTTTACATTAGTAAAGTGAAGCTATCCAAAGGCTGCTGAGTAATTTTAATAAAGTTTCTTCAGTTAATCATTAGAATAAAATTTCTGTTAAAGTTAAATGAAATATTTTTATACGTATTTAAAAGATTCTCATGATATTAATTTTAACTATTTAATATATTAAAACTATTAAAATAATTACAATTTAATTAGACACAAGACCTAAAAACGCCAAATCTCTTAATTCTTTATTCAATATTTATTATTAATTCTTTAGACAAAAATAGTTCAAGATTTATCAATCCTCATTACAGAGTCGACAGTGTTAATATGTTTGTTTATAGGCATTCATGATCAACATATCATTTTAAAGCAATAGTTTATACATTCAACTTGTAATGTGTGACTTTATATTAGTGTCTCAAAAGCACGTAAACTTATGAGACTTTTTATTTATATCAATCTTAAAGTATCTAAATGTTAAGTTAATAGTAAATACTTTTATAATTAATGGACCTTTCGAAAAAGTTTCATGCTAAGACCCTAAATTAAGGTTTCTTACTAAGGACTTATTAAAGCTTTCAAATTGCTACTTTTAAAATTAAGGCTATTAAATAACAAGGTTATTAAGTAGGTACGTCTTAACGAAAAAATAAGTAGAGGCTTATACTTATTTTTACTATAAATCATTTGAAGAATTGCATTTTAACTTTTAACTCAGAAGTAAAATACGTGAATTTTTGCTGACACTATGAAATTCTTAAACAAGTACATTTACAAAGTATTGCAAAAGTGTTTAGGTGTAGCAATACACGATTCGATCACCATAAACACTTTAAAATAATAATATGCCTAAATATGACGAATGAAAAACGGCACAAAAAGCAGTATTTAAAGTAGGTATCAACTGACAACTGCATATATTGATATGGCCGCACAATTTGCGTCTGTTTGTTATCTTATTACTATGCAATCGCCTGTAGGAAGCATTTTAAAAGACAACGCCTGAACTAAGTAACCAGCTGTACTGTGGAAAATTATACTTAAACATACCAGTAACAGATACCAAGAATAAGAACAAATTATAAACCACACAAAGTTGCCCACGCGGTAATCAAACCCTTTCGCATAGCAGTCGTCCTTTGATTGCGGCACAGAGACAAATTAAAGTAACTTTCATTGGTAACTGTATTTGTAGATAATTAATTTTAAGAAAAACAAACAAAAACTGACTTGAAAACTATACCTATAAGTTCAAACTTAACCAAAAACTAAAAATAGAACTCTTCAATTTAACTTGAACAAACCAAAACATTTTATTTAATTTTTGTTAAATTTTTAAAAAGCGATAAATCGATTTCCTTTAAATTTATATGGGATGACGTCTGAAACATGACCTCCCTTGCTAAAAAAGAATACTTAAAATCCATTCATAATTGGCGGAGAAATCGCGTAACACAAAAAACATACGACCCAAATTGAGAACCCTCCTTTTTGAAATCGGTTAAAAAAAATTTGACAATCATTATCATATCTTAATTAGTCATATGTCCATAACAAACGGACATATATATTGCTGTAATGTAATATTAATGGTGCATCTAATTGTTCTACGTAATTACTTGCATATGCTGCACTAATACGCAATGAGACAGCAATTATAAAGCGAGGCATAATCCTCAACGCAAGTTTCTCTAATGTACAAACTGTAATAATAATACATTGTAGATATTAATACTGTTTTAATGGACAATATAAGTGTACTAAAATGGCTCTTATTTATTGCCGAAAGTAGCAGAAGAGTTAACTGATGGTTATCTGGGCTCATGGCAATACGGTATACGGTAGTAGATCCACGCTGATTTCAGCATGAATGGGCCGGATCGTCCGGGGAAGTACTACCCTCTCATAGAAGATCGACTTAAGAGTAGTAGTATCCGTACTACTGCGTTTCGTTTGGTGAATGAGAGCGCCGGAGGCCCAATTTCCCCCTTTCCTTTTTCCTCACCTCCCTCATTCCCTTCCCTTAACCCCATTCCCAGCCGCCATAGTGGAGGCCACCATACCAGCAGTTTAAGACGATGGCTTTTAGTATAGTGGCCGCCACTTCTGGATTCCACTGACTGCTTACTATCAGGCGGGGTGGAGTCACTTTGGTAGGCTATAATATAAAAAAAAAAATGCAAAGCCGCTGTCTACCATGAAGGAAGTAGAGAAGGTGAAGGTATTGATTAAGGTGAGGCGAAAACTTCATGAATCAAAGCAAAACAATCAATTCATAATTGGAATTTAAGTTTAATTCAACAAGTAATTTCAAAGTTACATAAACTCCTAAAGGGTTTCGAACTAAACGGTTCGGTATTTCATATATCGGACTGTTAAATCTAAAACTCGTTTCGTGTGTGTGTGTGTATTCTTGTAATTTTGATCTCGGATTCTAAATAGGATGTGGATATTACCAATTGACTACTATTATTATGTATGCTACTATATAATATATGCTGCCAATTTTTGTCCCTCTAAGTGAAGTTAGTAAGGAAATATATAAAAAACTAAATAAAGGTAAAAATAAAATAAAGTACTTTCATCAGGCTTATATGTCAAATTAGTTTGAATCAGCCATTTTGTGATATGGGTAGAGCTGGGTCATGTCAATTCTGCTTCCCCCCCAAACGGGGTTCTCGCCTTGTCGCGGCGGGGGGGCTTAGTAGCCGTGGTTACCAAGGACCACGGTGAACCAAGAGGAACCCCAAGGAGGCGCCGCTCCTCTGGGCTTTGGCGGTAAGCCGACAATGGAGCGGCTCAGGAGGGTTGCGGTGCTGTATGGGCGGCACCGCAACTGGGTCGGGCTGCGGTGTTGCTTCGGCGACACTGCGGCTGGGGAGTGGCGAGGCCGCGGCGGGAGAGGAGTGCCGGTATAACGGTGCGCCGCTCTCCCTACCTTCCGCGGCCTCGGCGGGGCCGCAACCGCCAGATTGCGGACGCGGTGGGGCCGCAGGGGAAGAGGAGTGTCGGTATTGCGACGCGCCGTTCTCCCTATCCTCTGCGGCCGAGTTGGCCTGCGGGCGGCGATCGGGCAGTCGCCGCCCGAACAGCACGGGCCCGAGACGGCAGTGCACGTGTTCCGCACGCGCCTCTCGAAGGAGGGGGGTCTAGGCCCCTAAATCGGACGGGGCCCGCTCGCGGTGAGCGGGCCATGGCCCGTCGGGGTCGCGGATGAATGCGCAAGCGACTCCCGTGACCCCGACACTCTGGCCGTCTGGAGGAACACCGTGGGTTTTAGTCGGTACGCCGGCCGCGCTTTGAGTGCGGTCGGAGAGTCCGACATAACCCCCGCTTTGCCCGGGCGGGTGTGTATGCGTAATGCATTTCCCACGTAAAAAAAAAAAAAAAAATGACAATTCTGCTTACTTACTTTAATCACCAATTATCTAGTGAACAAAGATAAAGATTAACAGTGGCTTCCTATAAAGCGATCTTTATTTGAAAACCCGGTTATATGTAATGGATCATTTAGCGTTGAATCGCTTTTACAGTATGTCAATATGTCTATTATTGACAGCGCTTTAGCGCCGGACGACAAATCGGGTTTTTTAGGAATCTTGGATTGAAGTTTGTTTAAAGAAAGCTACTGTAAATCTACAAGTTTTGGGATAAATTACAATTTATCAATCAAAAATGAAATTGTTTATCTTCCTTTAATGTAAATTTATCTTTTTATTGAAGTAGAACAATTAAATTTAGTATCATATAAGGATCATTTGACGATTTGACCGTCATCATTTAGTTAAATGATGACGGTGACATTTAGTAAGAATGGTGGAATATACTGTACTAAGTACATAAGCTGTTGCTAAAATTCAAGGCAAGCGTAGAGTGCCTTCCTGATGAAAATACAGCAAGTCATTAATTTAATCCGCAAATGGATTTACTCAACATTACACTAAGAGTAATTGAAGTAATTAACGTACAACAGCCTGCTTTGTTAATCAATAAACTTCAGTAATTTCTGGGTATTAAGTGTTTTCACATAGCCTTTGGGGCAGAAAGGTTCTAGAGTGGCGATCGAGAACCGGAAGACTCAGCGTAGGCGGATCCCTCACAAGGTACGCCGACGACCTGATAATGATTGCAGGGAAACAATGGGTGAGAGCCCTTATAACGACCAGTCAAGATGGCGAAAATTGGTAAGCAGTAAACGTCTTTCGGCTGATATCAGCCTGCTTTGTTATCATATGCTAACAGAGCTGAAGATTACACGAAATATTCTAATGCATCAAACGTTTTGCCACAATCTTAAAGACCTAAAGCGGGTGAAAAAGTACCAACCCTACATAAGACTGTATATAGTAACACTAGACAGTTTTGGGTTTGAAATCGATTACGCTAGTAAAGTTTACACGACCGCTGGGTTGTATAATATACTTCACAAGGGCTTGGGTATTAGCAAGAAAAATATTTTCTATTTTTGTTGGGAACAAAGTAACCCTTTTTTGGGGAACTGAATCCTAAAAATTAACAGCCAGCATAGTGCTGTTTTTTTAATACATAATACTAGTAGACGTTGTCTTAACGTTTATTATAATCCAATCCGTTAAAATTATGTCATCTTTTACACAAATTATTTTTGGCGTCCACGAGTTTAAAGTATGAATATTATGAGTAAAAGGAGTTAGCAAGACAGGCAGCCTTGGTACGTGTGCTGCTAACTGTCTATAAATTCATACTTTTAAATCTAACCTAATTACATTTGTATTATTTCTATTCGTCACAATACCTAATACCTTTCTTTGTCACGAACGCCATTTTAAATTTCCTCTAACGTTCATTCTTTATTTTACCTATTCTAGTCACATTTACACCCATCTCAATATTCGCATTACATGCGTCTCGCCTTTCATTCGCAGTCTTTGCAATGCGTAGAACATTAATAAACGTATTGTCATCTCACTGCTGTACTGAGAAAAACCTTAAAAATTTGTGACGTTATTCTGAAGTAATAAGTTTCACGCTTGACCTTTTGATCGTCAAGTACCTAACTTGTTGAGCCTTTGTGTTCCATCGATTACTTTTGAATAGCCCTAAGTAAAAGACTTTTCAACGGATTCTTTACTAATGGATATCTTACATGAAACGGTTTATTTTTGCCAAATACTTGTAGAAGTGTTAACACGCCTTTCATATTGCTGATACCTGGGATACCTCAGATTTCTTTCACAATAAAACAAAGATCAGTTTTAGCTAAACTGAGCTTAGCGACAACAGAAACATGAATATTTTATTGTTTTCTACTTTTTACATATTTCTGGCTGGAGTTGGATTGAAACCTATTTTTTTGTTTTTTAATTCCACTTACATCATTCATTATATCCATTCTACGAGTAAATTCAATTTTAATGCATATAGAATCTCCAATTAATTTAGTTCAAGTCCTATTTGTTCACTATCAAATTATACAATTCGAGATATAATATTCCACGTACAAATAAGTAACAGATGTTGTTCATGAGACACATAATAATACACACTACAATAATTACGCATACACAAAACGTGAGAAACAGGTATCTTGCAAGTAACAACAGGTAATTAAATATGTTCGCTTCTATGAACACAGCTTTCTCTTTAGTAGATTTGATAATATAGAGCGTAGTATGAAATTTAACCGAACCGACCGAAATTAGTTAGTTTAGCCTCTGTGGCAGTACAGCATGCCACAACATCGTGCACAGCAGTCTCATGCAATCCTGCTGTGCACGATGTTGTGGCATGCTGTGTGTTGAATTCTCTTGCGAGACAAAATTTTCGAAGCCGAAATTTGTTATTCGTAAGCCCAAAAACTTAAACATTTTACAATTGTTTTTTTAACGGGAACTTTATTAATTTACTATAGGATACGTAACGAGTAAATTTGTGTCTCATTAGAACAGAATTAGAATTTGCTGCAAAACATCAAATAAACTTTAGACGAACGGTGAGAAAAGGCAGCTGGTGGATCATATTTTTTGCCACTTAAATATCTTCTATAAAGGGTATAAAAATAAATTTAACAGTCAGTTTCCCATCTTAAATCCCACTACTATTTTTATTTCTAACATAAATATATTATTGTTTAAAACCGGGCACATTTTCTTCACAGTATTCCCAAATTAATTCATTAGTGAAGCAGTGCTTAAGTTTTGTTAAGAGTACTCGTAGAGTGTAATTTGCTGGGTTTCCTTATTCTGTAGTGTAGTTAGTTAAGTTTTACATTATGTTGCTACAAAGAAAGTATCAAATGAAGTTGTATACCTAAAGACTCAAAGAAAGAATGGATATCAAAGAGTTACAGATATGAAATGACGTAATTTTATGGTTGCAGATCTTGGCTGGATTTAGCACAAATGAGCCTGATCATGATCGATCGGAAAAGTACTTCCTTCTCATATATCGGCGTAAAATATTAGTTTTCATACTAATGCACTTTGCTGAGTGAGCCCCAGTTAGGTACATAATTTTCCTTACTATGTTTCAGTCTGAACATCTGATATGTAGAACATAGACCAAAGAAAAAAGTTTGTCATATTCACCACACTTGGTAGATTGTAGTAAGGAGATTTAGTATTATTATCACATCAGCTAAAAGACGTCCACTGCTGGACATAGGCCTTCCTCAACTTTCACCAGCTTGGACAAGATGAGATGAGATGCACGTATCTTATTGAAATTCTCTATATAAACCAAAATTGTTTTAATATTTATTTCTTTTACTACAGATACAATAATGTACCTCCATTATAAATAACCATGACGTCATCACCTTCACAAAAAGTCCACGTGTACAAGGTTTCTATTCTTAGATGTATCTGCGAAGCTATTTCAGGTAGGAGTTAGTGCAACTTCGTTTCAGAAAACTCGTTAGCCTAAAAACGTTCGGAAGGCTAGTCAAGATGAAGTTCAACTTTCATTTATTAGATTTCTCTGACCTATGAATTTCTCGCTTATTTTGTAAGATTTTGCTCTTTAATATGCCAGTCAACGAGAAATATTTAGTTAATGATTTACTTGCAATTTAGAAACTTAAAGTTTTTAAAGCCTCAAGCGACCATAGACTTACGTGTTTAATATAAACCTTAGCTAGCGCTCAAGGGTTTTTAAGAAAAAAGACCAACCAACAATCTGACTGACACACCACGAAGTTCTGTTCCGTTTAGGATTTCGTTTACCAAAATTGTGTTCCAAAAAATTGACAATAGTTGCACATTCAACTTTAAACTTTGAGCGAGCGCAGCAAGAATCTTTTTGTCTGCGGGCAGTTTTGTCTCATTATTCCATGGCATTACTATGTATGAAAGGTCGCAAGTTGCAGTGTATGAAAACTGTCTGGCTCAGATGACAGAAAGTCTGCGGTCTGTCGAGACTGCCATGTAATGTGCTCCTGGCCGTCGACTAAAGCATATTCTGTTTTTTAGTACTAAAACAAACATGCAGTACTATCCAAAACTAGCATAACAGTGATACCTGAATACCATTTTAAGTCCTTAAATATACTTCCGTACGTATTCACCAATTTCCTCTATTCAATGAAAATAGACCGACTTTCACAATAGAATGAATGAATGAAGTCGCATTGTGAACGGTTTAATTTGACCGACTAGGTGTCGTCCAACAATGGATTCATCTAACTAATGCGGGCATCTCATTATTCTTCAAAATGTAAGTTTTAAATTAAGTTGATTTGTCAAATAAGGGTAAGGGCAAATAGTTTGTGACCCAGTTTCTGTGATGGGATAATGTAATTCTGTTATAACGTGCTTATTTTGAAAATAACAATTCTGTACTCGAATTCAACATTTTTAAGATCTGTAGGGTTCCTTTAGAGAAGTATTTTTCCTAAATTGCCTTTCAGTTTTTAAAACATCTGTAGGAAAACTGAAAATAATAATCATAACCCTTATCCTGACTTCGCCATAGTTATAAAAATTTAATTATCTGCTACCGTTTGCTCAATGCGCAAATTGTCTAAAATTATCAATGCGCCCTGAGCACGCGTGGTGTTTATTACTTATGTCTTGAATACCTATGTGTATAAATCCATACATCTTAACATATCTACAAATTACACCATTGTTGCTGACCTACTATACAAATTTGTTTACCCACATCTGTTTATGGGAATATTATAAAAGGTATTATATTTCTTCATAAGCCAATACATATTAGCGACCTTCGTATGAATATGAAACTTGGGAGAATGAAATTATCCTTTAACCCTCAGGAAATGATTATTACATTTATGGGGCAAACAATAGAGAGGGGCGTTCTCGAAGTATCTATGAAAGGAAGAAAACGATAGGGTTCTTATGTGTCGACGTAGCTTAAGGCAATGCTTGTATTACCTAATTATATAGTATATAATAAATATAAAACAACAAAAAAATTGGTAGTAACGGGAATTAACGCGATCATGAATTAGGTATGTACATACCTTATTTTGCTTGATGTTTCGACCAGGACAAGAAGTCTGCTACTAATTTCAATTATAACATGCAACGCAAAAGCTTAAAACCGAATAAATAGTTTGTCTTGTTTAACTGTACAGTGAATACATAGAGGCAGTTTATTGAGGAATCTCAATCTCATTCTCAATTTGGTTTATAGTTTTGTATTAATCATCATCACCACCATCATATCAGCCAAAAGACGTCCACTGCTGGACATAGGCCTCCCCCAATTTTCACCCTCACAAGGTGGACCAACAACCTTGTATAAATGTTAACAGATAAATCAGTAAAATATTATTACTATTACTACTACTACTCGTATTACTAGCTATTCCCATTATCTAAAAACGTTTCTATCTGTATTTCTTATTTATTATATTAGTTTTATTTAACTTAATTAGAAAATAAAAATATGTATATATTTATCTTGCATTTTCATTTCTTTCTCCGTCTATTTCTAAACGCGCAAAGCTACGGCAGTACAAACAAAATCGTGGTATAATATACTACAAGTATATATTACAGGGAACGATTCAAATTTCACCTTTTGTCTTTTTCGTTTTACTTTATCACGTTTCCGACTGACCTTCAGCACAACTGCGTGTTAACTTTTTATGTGAAATGTTGGACACGCGACCCTTTTCCTGCCTATAACTGAGCCAATATGCTATCGGCAAGACAATTATCGTAAACTACAGATAAAAATGATGTCAAAACAAAGCTGACAATCATAATAAAAGTTCAACGATAAACGTATATATATTTCGTAGTTATTAAAAACTAGCTGTGCCGTCCGCGTTGACGTTCGGTAAGGGTGTAAATATTCTAAAATTGTATTCTGCAGCCTTAATAAAAATGACAGTGCTCAGAAATTTTCAATATTCAACTAGATAGTAAATTTTTTTGTTCTCGTGCTGACGCTTCATTTAAATTTTATATACCCTATGGCATTCCCACAATCAATAGGAATCTAATGACACCTCATAGATACGTTAAGATCCATCAAGCCATTTAGGCTGTACAGCGTGCCAAAAAAATAGACATACATACTCACATACATACATAAATACATAGGTACGCTCAAAAAACATTAACCTTATTGACGGCGTCAGTCGGGCAAAAAGAACTTGTAACTTGGGTAGGCCGGATCTTCTGACGTCTCATTACTAGGGTTTTGAGAACTTGGTCGAGATTAATGACAAAAAAACACAGATTCGGTGATGTGTAAAATTAATATATTTTTGTAAAGTTATTAAAAATTTACCAAACTATGTGTCAACAGATTGAATTATACCTATCAACAAAGTTTCCTTAACGAGCACACCACATAACGATTAATATGTAGAAATAAGATTATAATAAGGCCTCCAGCTGCTATCCTTCTTTTGAGCCAAATGCAAGGGTGACGACCAAGGGCTTTTAGATGGCCGTGTAGTACCATTGTTCAGCATGAGCTGAAATTCCTGCTGAGCGATTTTTAGTTTGTCTGGCGCTAGACGACGAGGGGGACAAGAAACTGGAGGGCCAGGAGTCGTGCGTATGTGGTGTACAGTGTTGTGTGGTGTAGTACGTTGAATGCCAGCTGGTCGAGTGATTTCTGGAAATTGATCTAAAATCCTATGGTACTTAGAATCACCAGTTGTGACCTTTACGACAGTAAACGATTAATGAGTAAAAAGATAAAAAATCTATACCTATGATAGGTTTACTCACGTCCGCCACTACAAAACGCAACTTAAAGTATCTACGCAAACCGAGGTTGAGGTTCAAGTCCACGTAACCGTACGTCTTGATAGTCGTCCCGTTTGCAGCACTGAGTTCATAGTTGCTCTGCAGGCGATGCTCACGAAGGATGCGACGGGGATAGACGCACAGGTCACTTCCTGTATCCACCAAAAACGGTATCTTCGACGATTGATCCACGACGAACAGGCGACCAGTAGAAGTCGGGCAATCGTTTGTCGCCATTACCGACCGCCCGCTGCGTTTTTCGCCTTGAAGTCGCAGGGCTTGACACAACAATTAGCTTTCTCAACAAATTTATTGTGATACCAACACACGGGGAACTTCCTATAGCTTGAATTCGAGCGAGACCGACTTCATTCTCGATTTTCGCTATGCTGACGCTGCCTAGGTCGACCACCACGCTGCGTAGATTGATGGCCTCTGAGCTGCGTCGTTAGGTCTTGCATAGCGCGCTTTAACTCAGCAATCTCACACGCGAGTTCGTTGACACTTGGTTCAGTGCTGGAAGCTGCAGCGATGGGGATGGGTGGTGTTGCGATGTCCTGCACACGGTCTGCTAGTTCTGCCAGCGCTTCAAGAGTGGATGTTGGCTGGGATGCTAGAAGGGGCTGGATATTGCAAGGAAGGCGGCTACTCCAAATAGTACGCAAGAAGTCTTCAGGATCCTTAGGTCCTGCTAGGCTCTGAAGATGACGCAGAAACTGCGATGGCTTTCTGTCTCCTAAATCCTCATGCATCAACAGCTGCTTTACCTTGCGCTCCTGTGACGCTGATAGGCGTTTTACAAGCTCGATCTTCAGCTTGTCGTACCTATTCTGACTAGGCGGTAACATGATAACATCTTTCAGTTCCTTAGAGATGTGCGGTTCTAGATGTCCGACCACGTAATTAAATTTTGTGACATCACCAGTCACGCCAGCGTTTGCAAACTGTGCTTCTATTTGCGCAAACCACAAATCTGGTTCATCAGGCCAAAACGGAGGTAATTTTATAGATACACGAAATATCATATCGTGTTTATCCATATGCACGTGCTCACTAGCACTGTGAACCGACTCACTGTCACTCATATTTTTCGAGTTCACGGGGTCACCAATGTAGAAATAAGATTGCTTTTATATATGTAATATCGTATATTGTGATTTACAAAATTTTCACAATGTTCCACGAAAAAAATAGAAGGAGTAAGTCAGTGAGTAAGTCAGATTGACAGTTTTACTTTTTAATATTTCTTATCCTCTATACTCTATATTTCTTCATGTAGGTACGCTACAAATAGTCATAGCCTGGCTATCGCGATCAAGCCACTTATATCCAAGTTTAACACGGTTAATCTATCTAGTATTCAAAATCAAAACTGCACACTCTATAATTAACGTCTTTTTCAGTTCATAGTTGTTCTTGATAATGCGAAAAGTTCGTTCAACCGCTGTTTGAGTAGCTATGCTTACATCGCAGCCACAGACTCAAACGCTTGCTAACTTTCTAGGAGTACTGAATGGAAAAGTTGCTGATATTCCACGTAACAAGCTATACTAGTAACTATTTAGTTATGCTCTTTAAAATTGAAGTAATTAATCCACCAAAAAGCTTTTAAGCACATTTTATACTTAGTATATATATTTGTGTATATATAATAAAATTTGGTGCTTGTAGACCACCAAATTTATTTATTATTTATTTATCTATAGACATAGACACGCTAGCAAATTAAGTACATACTCACTGTAAAAATATCAGTATAAATACTAATTTGATGTTCTTACAAAAATAAATTTTCATTCTACGAGTTCATCATCATATTCATATCAGCTGAAAGATGTCCACTGCTGGACATAGGCCTTCCTCAATTTTCGCCACCCTGGCCGGTCATGAGGCTTCGGTGATGAGGGCCTGTTCTAGGAGTTAGTTTTGAGGAAATCTATTAAGATAACTAAAATGTCAATCATATAAAAGAAGAACATAAATAGAAAAACTTTACTCAAAAATTAAGTCATAAAACGAATAAAGTACTAAGTATTGTTTAGAACAAAACGGTCGTCACGTCCAAAGTCGGAACGTTCCGGTGAGGCCGTGCGGAAATATTTTCAGTTTCAATTTCACTTTGTTTATTGTTTATATTCTATTGTTGTTTTCATTTGTTCATGATTTAAACAAATTTTTGTTTTGTTGATTACAGCGTATACTGTTTAATATGATTAAGATTCGTATTGAAATGGTGGCGATTTAATGCTGTTTTTAGTAATGTTGACTTTTATAAAATAAAATGGGGTTCCAATTTTGAGTACAAAGTTGACAAATGATAAACAAACGGAGATCATCTTGTAGCGTACCTACATGAAGAAATATAGAGTATAGAGGATAAGAAATAAAAAAAGTAAAACTGTCAATCTGACTTACTCACGGATTTTACTCCTTCTATTTTTTGTGGAACATTGTGAAAATTTTGTAAATCACAATAAACGATATTACATAATATATAAAAGCAATCTTATTTCTACATTGGTGACCCCGTGAACTCGAAAAATATGAGTGACAGTGAGTCGGTTCACAGTGCTAGTGAGCACGTGCTTATGGATAAACATGATATGATATTTCGTGTATCTATAAAATTACCTCCGTTTTGGCCTGATGAACCAGATTTGTGGTTTGCGCAAATAGAAGCACAGTTTGCAAACGCTGGCGTGACTGGTGATGTCACAAAATTTAATTACGTGGTCGGACATCTACAACCGCACATCTCTAAGGAAGTGAAAGATGTTATCATGTTACCGCCTAGTCAGAATAGGTACGACAAGCTGAAGATCGAGCTTGTAAAACGCCTATCAGCGTCACAGGAGCGCAAGGTAAAGCAGCTGTTGATGCATGAGGAGTTAGGAGACAGAAAGCCATCGCAGTTTCTGCGTCATCTCCAGAGCCTAGCAGGACCTAAGGTTCCTGAAGACTTCTTGCGTACTATTTGGAGTAGCCGCCTTCCTTGCAATATCCAGCCCCTTCTAGCATCCCAGCCAACATCCACTCTTGAAGCGCTGGCAGAACTGGCAGACCGTGTGCAGGACATCGCAACACCACCCATCCACATCGCTGCAGCTTCCAGCACTGAACCAAGTGTCAACGAGCTCGCGTGTGAGATTGCTGAGTTAAAGCGCGCTATGCAAAACCTAACAACGCAGCTCAGAGACCATCAATCTACGCAGCGTGGTGGTCGACCTAGGCAGCGTCAGCATAGCGAAAATCGAGAACGAAGTCGGTCTCGCTCGAATTTAAGCTATAGGAAGTTCCCCGTGTGTTGGTATCACAATAAATTTGGTGAGAAAGCTAATTGTTGTGTCAAGCCCTGCGACTTCAAGGCGGGAAACGTAGCGGGCGGTCGGTAATGGCGACAAACGATTGCCCGACTTCTACTGGTCGCTTGTTCGTCGTGGATCAATCGTCGAAGATACCGTTTTTGGTGGATACGGGAAGTGACCTGTGCGTCTATCCCCGTCGCATCCTTCGTGAGCATCGCCTGCAGAGCAACTATGAACTCAGTGCTGCAAACGGGACGACTATCAAGACGTACGGTTACGTGGACTTGAACCTCAACCTCGGTTTGCGTAGAGACTTTAAGTGGCGTTTTGTAGTGGCGGACGTGAGTAAACCTATCATAGGTATAGATTTTTTATCTTTTTACTCATTAATCGTTGACTGTCGTAATCAACGACTAATTGACAGTAATACAAACATTTCTATTTCTGCTGCGAATCGCTCAGACTCTTTTATATCTTCTGTAAAGGTCACAACTGGTGATTCTAAGTACCATAGGATTTTAGATCAATTTCCAGAAATCACTCGACCAGCTGGCATTCAACGTACCACACCACACAACACTGTACACCACATACGCACGACTCCTGGCCCTCCAGTTTCTTGTCCCCCTCGTCGTCTAGCGCCAGACAAACTAAAAATCGCTCAGCAGGAATTTCAGCTCATGCTGAACAATGGTACTGCACGGCCATCTGAAAGCCCTTGGTCGTCACCCTTGCATTTGGCTCAAAAGAAGGATAGCAGCTGGAGGCCCTGTGGCGATTATAGAATGCTCAATGCGAGAACTGTGCCTGATCGGTATCCGATTAAACACATACACGATTTCGCTCACAGCATTGCTGGTTGCCGTGTATTCAGCACAATTGATCTTGTAAAGGCATTTAACCAGATACCGATCAGTCCGGACGACATTCCAAAGACCGCTATAACAACACCTTTTGGGTTATATGAATTCCCCTACATGACCTTCGGTCTACGAAATGCAAGTCAAACATTTCAGCGTTTCGTTGATGAAATGACAAGAGGGCTTGATTTCTGTTATTCCTTCATTGACGATTTCCTACTGTTTTCCAAGAACGAAAAGGAACACGAAGAGCATCTCTTTACCATCTTTAGTAGATTAAGAGATTTCGGCATTGTCGTAAATACATCCAAGTGTGTTTTCGGTGTTCCGGAAGTAACCTTCCTAGGTTACAGCATTTCCGAAAAGGGCACAAAACCACTGGATACAAAAGTTGAAGCCATCAAGGACTTTCCGCCGCCTAAAGACGTTCGCCAATTAAGGCGCTTTATTGGCATGATTAATTTTTATCGGCGATTTCTACCCCATGCGGCTCAAATTCAGGCACCGTTGCATAAATTGCTAGTCGGCAATGTAAAAGGTTCTCATCCCGTTAGTCTTAGTGGCGATACCTTACAGGCATTTAACAACTGCAAGGAAAGCCTCGCGAACGCTGCACTATTGGCACACCCCGATTGCAATTCCAAGCTCGCATTAGTCACTGATGCATCGGATACAGCAATTGGTGCCGTATTACAACAGTTTCAGGACGATGGCTGGAAGCCATTAGCTTTCTTTTCGCGAAAACTTAGTCCTTCCCAAACTAAGTACTCGCCGTATGACAGGGAACTATTGGCCATTTACGAAGCCATTAAATACTTTTGCCATATGTTAGAGGCAAGGCACTTTATCATTTATACCGACCACAAGCCACTTACCTTTGCTTTCAATGACAGGAAACGCAACTGTACACCGAGACAATTCCGTCATCTGGACTACATATCTCAGTTCACCACCGATATAAGGCACATATCCGGCAAAGACAATGTCGTAGCCGACACCTTATCTCGTGTGGACGAACTTCAAATGCCAGTAAGTTCAGACAGGATAGCGGAATCACAACTCTCCGATCCTGAATTGCAAAAATTGATACTGGAAGGGTCCTCATTACGTTTGGAGAAGATACAGGTACCTGGGAGTCGTACATACTTGTACTGCGACGTCAGCACAGCGTCCCCCAGACCATTCGTTTCTAAAATATTACGGAAACAAGTTTTCGACAGTTTACACTCTCTCAGTCATCCTGGCATATCTGCAACTGCTCAATTAGTAGCGGAACGGTTTGTTTGGCCGGGTATCAGGAAAGACTGTAGAGAATGGGCACGAGCTTGTCTCGCATGTCAACGTACCAAAGTAAGTCGGCATGTTTCCGCTCCTTTGGGATCATTTAACTTGCCTCGTGCCAGATTTACTGAGATCCATATTGACCTTGTAGGTCCACTACCCTTGTCTCAAGGCTTTAAGTACTGTTTAACAGCAGTCGATCGATTTACAAGATGGCCAGAAGTCATACCTATCGTCGACATCACTGCTGAAACAGTAGCGAAGGCTTTAGTGACAGGATGGATATCTCGCTTTGGATGCCCTAACAGCATTGTGACAGACAGAGGTCGTCAATTTGAGTCGTCTTTGTTTGAGCAATTATCTAAAATTACTGGTTTCCAGCACAAACGTACAACAGCGTACCATCCAGCATGTAACGGTCTTGTGGAACGCTTTCATAGGCAGCTTAAAGCTTCTATTATTTGCCATTCCAGCGAACGTTGGACCGAAACCTTGCCGTGGGTACTTCTCGGTGTGAGGAGTGCATTTAAAAATGATCTCCAGGCGTCGTCAGCTGAATTAATTTACGGTGAGCCACTTAGACTCCCTGGAGAATTTTTCGCACCCAGTACTGTTGGTACTACTGACCTAACGGAATTTATTGCCCGTATTCGTGCTTTTGCACAGAAATTACAGCCTATACCAGCCTCTCGCCACACTCATGGTAAAATATTTATATTCAAAGACCTTGCGACCACTGATCACGTATTCCTACGAGATGACGCATCACGTGGATCCCTACAACCAGCTTACACAGACCCTCATAAAGTTATAGAAAAGGGAGATAAATATTTCAAAATTTTATTAAAAGAACTAAATATACGGGAATTCACGCGATCATGCATTAGGTATTTACATACCTTATTTTGCTTGACGTTTCGACCAGGTTACACCGGCCGTGGTCACAAGCAGACTGATGTGGCGATGTCACGGCTCCGTATGCGAAGTAGATTCTAGATCTACCCTCACATTTTTTTGTCTTTCCACGTAGTATCACAAAACACACTGACAGTGTCCTTATTCTGTATGCCGTCCGTATTCCGAGCGTTAACCGACTGCGCAAAGCGAGGTTGTGTAATTTGAATCACTGGATTCCACGTAGCCGAGAGCTTAAAGCCGTCTTCCCTATTGAAGTTTGTATGTTTCTTAATTTCAATAGCTTCTCGTACCACCCGAGAGTAGTAGGTACGATCAGTGGAGAGGACTTGCGTATGATGAAATTCAATCCAATGATTGGTGTCCGTTTGCAGAATATGTTCGGCAATCGCTGATTTGCTGGTCTGTCGATTCTTTACAGCGGCGATATGTTCTTTGACCCTTTCAGCAATAGTCCGCTTAGTCTGGCCTATGTACGAACTACCGCAGCTGCAGCTGATCTTATAAACGCCCGGAGTTTGTAGGGGCAAAACATCCTTTGGCGTGCCTACCATGCTGTTTACTTTGGCCCCAGGTGTAAAGACTGTGCTGATGCTGTATTGTTTAAGCAGGTCTCCTATCTTATCAGTCACACCTTTAATGTAGGGCAAAAAGGCAGATTGCCGGTTGACCTCTGGACGTTTATCCCTTTTTGTTGGTTGCTTCCGTCGCCTGTTCACTTTATATCCATTTTGACTAAGTACCTCCTGAACATGATCGAGTTCTTGCTCTAAATGCTCAGGGTCACACAGATCGTAGGCTCTGTTCTTCAATGAAGTCGTAACGGACTGCAAGTGACGAGGGTGGTGATGCGACGTAGCATGTAGGTATCTGTCCGTGTGTGTTGGTTTGCGGTAGACACAGTGTGATAAGGACCCATCAGTTCTCACGCTCAATTTGACATCTAAAAATGACAACGATCTTTCCGTTTCCATTTCATAAGTGAACCTTATATTTGGGTGAATGGAATTTAAGTATATTATATATTGATCCACTTCCTGTTTACCGCCCGTTACTATACTAAATACGTCATCAACGTATCTTTTCCAAAATCTGATAATCTTCGGAACATCAGGACCTTTTCACTGAAGATGAGTACGATAAGCTTTATCAGCCAAAGCCACACCAGCCACCGAGATTATATGGTTTGCCAAAAATACACAAGTCCGACGTGCCACTGCGGCCTATCGTAAGTCAAATTGCATCCCCTACTTACAACCTTGCAAAGCACGTCGCGTCAGTATTGCAGCCATTAGTGGGTAAAACACTATCTTATGTGAAGGATTCTCGCCATTTCGTACAGATTGTAAAAACCCTAATATTGGAACCTGAGGACACCATGGTGAGTTTTGATGTGGAGTCGCTTTTCACCAACGTTCCAATTAAGGAGTGTCTGGACGTCGTGAGGGACAAATTAAATGACAACGAGATGCCGTTGAACTATATTGATTTGCTGAAACACTGCCTAGAGGGCAATTACTTTCTTTTCCAAGGTCAATACTACCTCCAGATTGATGGCGTCGCTATGGGGAGCCCAGTGGCCCCGGTACTTGCTAATCTCTGGATGGAACATTTTGAAGAGAAGGCATTGAGTGGTGGACCGAAGATTATCAGATTTTGGAAAAGATACGTTGATGACGTATTTAGTATAGTAACGGGCGGTAAACAGGAAGTGGATCAATATATAATATACTTAAATTCCATTCACCCAAATATAAGGTTCACTTATGAAATGGAAACGGAAAGATCGTTGTCATTTTTAGATGTCAAATTGAGCGTGAGAACTGATGGGTCCTTATCACACTGTGTCTACCGCAAACCAACACACACGGACAGATACCTACATGCTACGTCGCATCACCACCCTCGTCACTTGCAGTCCGTTACGACTTCATTGAAGAACAGAGCCTACGATCTGTGTGACCCTGAGCATTTAGAGCAAGAACTCGATCATGTTCAGGAGGTACTTAGTCAAAATGGATATAAAGTGAACAGGCGACGGAAGCAACCAACAAAAAGGGATAAACGTCCAGAGGTCAACCGGCAACCTGCCTTTTTGCCCTACATTAAAGGTGTGACTGATAAGATAGGAGACCTGCTTAAACAATACAGCATCAGCACAGTCTTTACACCTGGGGCCAAAGTAAACAGCATGGTAGGCACGCCAAAGGATGTTTTGCCCCTACAAACTCCGGGCGTTTATAAGATCAGCTGCAGCTGCGGTAGTTCGTACATAGGCCAGACTAAGCGGACTATTGCTGAAAGGGTCAAAGAACATATCGCCGCTGTAAAGAATCGACAGACCAGCAAATCAGCGATTGCCGAACATATTCTGCAAACGGACACCAATCATTGGATTGAATTTCATCATACGCAAGTCCTCTCCACTGATCGTACCTACTACTCTCGGGTGGTACGAGAAGCTATTGAAATTAAGAAACATACAAACTTCAATAGGGAAGACGGCTTTAAGCTCTCGGCTACGTGGAATCCAGTGATTCAAATTACACAACCTCGCTTTGCGCAGTCGGTTAACGCTCGGAATACGGACGGCATACAGAATAAGGACACTGTCAGTGTGTTTTGTGATACTACGTGGAAAGACAAAAATGTGAGGGTAGATCTAGAATCTACTTCGCATACGGAGCCGTGACATCGCCACATCAGTCTGCTTGTGACCACGGCCGGTGTAACCTGGTCGAAACGTCAAGCAAAATAAGGTATGTAAATACCTAATGCATGATCGCGTGAATTCCCGTATATTTAGTTCTATTAAATCATGCAACGCGAAAGTTTAAAAGTAAATAATTTTATTAAAAGGCAAAGCGGTCACTGTTTCCATAGACCGTCTTAAGCCTGCATACATATTAGCTGACAAAGTTGACCCTAATACACCTTCTAATAATACTGAAAATTATCACACTCGATCTGGTCGCTGCGTCAGATTTCCAGATTATTATCGCCCTTGACGGTCTCTGGAGGGGAGTGATGTAGCGTACCTACATGAAGAAATATAGAGTATAGAGGATAAGAAATAAAAAAAGTAAAACTGTCAATCTGACTTACTCACGGATTTTACTCCTTCTATTTTTTGTGGAACATTGTGAAAATTTTGTAAATCACAATAAACGATATTACATAATATATAAAAGCAATCTTATTTCTACAATCTAAAGACATATGACACTTTGTAGTGTATGCTTAGACACCAGTGCAGTTTCTATTTCTTTTCAATTACCAGTTTCAGATCTTATAAATCAAAGACAAAATCTTACTTAAACTTAAATTATTTATGCACTATTTCATTCATATCTCATTATTTTTATTAGGCATCATCATTTATTGCAGATTTTACAAACGTCGAAATCTATGAGATAAATCACACTCAGAAAGATATAGAGCCACCATTTACGGGTCACAAAGTGCTTAATTACTCTAATTTTGTGTAATCAGTTTAAATTCGGTAGCATCATTATATAGAAAAAATTTTCACTAGTCATTGGCCCTTTTTATAACAAGGTCAAAACAAAACTACCACTCTCTCGATGTGATATTAAACTTAATAAATAATTGATTCTGATAAACGACACGAGTTCATTTCATACACAATTACATTCACCTCGTTAATAATATTAATTATAGCAATTTTGTATTTGACTTTATTTTAGAAACCCCTGAAAACCTTCTTAAATGGAATACTTTTTATAAAGGTAATTCTTTAGATAATGGCAATAAAACACAAAAGAGAATGATGATATAAGTACTGTACGTTAATTTATTTATGTCTTTTTATCTATCTACGCAATTAATGGCTATTAATCGTAAAAAGATAATGAAAAAGAAATTCTCAGTAGTGACGGGGTCGACAGTCGAGACCGCGATGGGCGATTGCGGTCTGTTAAAAACCTTCATTTCACCGCGGTCTGTAACTTTAAATACAAATTAACTTTATGCTCACTAAAATAGTTTTATTTTTCTAACGCCCGCGCTTTAGCACAAGCTTTGTACTTTGTGTCACAAAGTACCATCCTACTAGACTCGAGTATAATATTTATGAATCAAACAAATTTTAAGTATTAAACGCTATTCGCCAATCGTATATCTACATTTTAAATTAAAAATTATTTTTAACCAAACATTAGTCAGAAACAGAAAATGTGCAACAATTAAAAGCACTTAACTTTGGACAGCAGCTTACGCACTTCAAAGTAGTAACAAGTATTAATGTTTAACTATCTATTTGCTTTACAACAGAAACCTTTACTCACCCACATATAATACTTTCATTGCTGGGTGTAGGCCTCCCTTTGTGAATCTCATAATACTTTGTCTTTGCAAAGTCACGATTACGACTGACGCTTCAATCTCATTTCATTTACCTTCCTTTTTTTAAACTAAAACGAGCGCGAATTTAAATTACGTCCTTTTTCATATTTGTTCACGAACTAACAAAGCTTTCCTTCAAAGCTTCATTCGCACATTACCTTTAGATCTCACTTCTAACTCTTAATTACTTTACTAAACCATACGTAATACACAAACCTAGCGAGTACAAAAGTTCAGGTGCTTATTCTGATGTACAGCTGGTAATATTGTGACAATTTTTATTTCAATATGACTCAAAGGTAGGAACTGTGCATGATCATTTGCAACTTACTGCAATAATCAAGAATGTAAAAGGTATGTATAATAAAAATTAAAACAGTGAAAATATTGACGGAAGGAATTTAATACCTATTTCATAAAACGTTATTGAAAAATCGAAACAAAAATATTTTACAATTGCATTTTGACACTTGTAACAAACTTTAGAACAGATACATGACACGTTGACAAATTTTATCGCTACAAAACTTTATTTATTATCAACCAGAATTAGCCCCTGCTTAACATGAGTTTCATAATTCTACAGAGAATGTGGTTGGTTCAAAAACAGGCGTATTTAACACGTCTCATTTGAAATGCACACTGAGAAACAAACCGAGCGACCGTGGCTTTTTCTCTTTGCATAATTAATTATATGTACGTGCTAAAATATATTACACATTTTGCTTTTAGATTTGGTTAAGGTTAAGAAAATTTTAAGGGCATTAAAGTTTCGTTGATGAACTTAATATTTTAAAAACATCTATGGCGGACTATATGCAAGTGTCTCACAATGACATTATGTTTGCCATTACCATCCTTGGATTGGTACGCGCATTGGTGATCACAATAGGACGATCTTTAGAATACTGCTGGCAGGGCAGTTGCTTGGTATTGCCTAAGCTTACAAAACATGTGAAAACAGATTAGATGGTTCCTTATTGTAGTCCGGAGATCACACGAACATTAAAATTCTGAATAATTGCAACCTAACTTGATGTTTCGAAATGAAGAGAGAAGAAAATGAACGACCAAAAGGAAAATGAACATTAACAGCTGTTTAACTAATACAAGGCTTGTAAACAAAATTAATCTTAATCAAGTCATAATAATAACGTATTGAGCAATATCTGAATTAATTAGTAAGTTACTTCCCCATCGCTTACATTTCAAATTCATAATTCATTTACGGGATTTGTGGTTCTATAATTACGTAAATTCAAAGATATAATGGTTCTACAATTACGCAAATTCAATGCTGTTGTCAAAAAACAATGTACAGGGTTTCAGTTATTACTTAAATTTAGAAGTGACTTGTTTAATGTAGGCTTTTTTTGTTTTGGTTCTTGTATTTATTCCATTCACTGTATTGATTAGTTCAAAATTATTAAATTAGCGTCTGTCAATACAATTAATATTGTTTTAGAACTTTACATGAGTTGCGAACAGAATTACAAGCGTCAAATGACATTAAATATAAAAATAGGTTTGTATGTTTAGAATTTGTGGTCATAGAGAACAAAAAGTCTAAAGATTTTAGATATTTACAACGCGACATAGAGAACAAACTAATAAAAACATGATCAAACCTTTCTAACGTCAAACATACTGCTCATAAATTTTCCACTGTGAAAAAATATACCACAATTCAAAAAGAGACTACCGCTCATAAATCAAACGTGTAAAAACAAAACGTTTCTACAATATCCTTCAAGAGCCAGGAACAGGTCATTTGCAACGCATCAATTTCTTCATAAAAACGACACTAATTCAAAAAAATAGCTTTATCCCTCTTTTTATGTGTAGTGTAAAAGTAAGTTGTCGGAAAACGTCTGTCTGTTTTAAGACGCTTATTTAAAGACTACCCAATGCATTTCGATGCAATTTTGACTTTAAAATTGTGCGTTTCTCATATAAGGTTTTGGTATATACCTAATACAGTAGTTTTACGCATCGCGGTCTTACCCACGTTAAGTTACATACGTCTTTGGTTACTGCTCTGCTCCCATCGCTCGCAGCGTGATAATATATAGCACATAACCTTCCTCAAAAACGGGCTATCAAACACAAGAAAAAGAATAGAATAGATAGAAGAATTATTCAAATCGATTAGCGCGTTCAAACAAACAACACACAAAGTTTTCCTTTATATATCTCATAGTATACATTAACCTATCACCTATAGGAGTTGAGCAGTAACAATAAAGTGAACCAAGCCAGCAAACCGCAGCTTTTGATATCGATGCGAAGCAAGGGCAGGTCCCTAGTATAAAATATGTAAGATATTTTATTGCTCATAGTCAAAGAAAAGTATACGTCGTTATGATGTTAAATTTAGGAAGATAAAAAATGAACGTCGTTGTCTTGGAAGATTGCTGTCGTAAAGAGTTTTCTCTCTAAATATTTAGAGTTCTTGTGAGAACGAAGAATTAACTTTGACGGATGTTTAAATAAAAGAAATGGTGTAAGTAAATCCAGCTGTCATGTTTTTTCATTTGAACTTTTACTTTGTTTCGTCACATTAAATTTGAATTCATTTGTGTTTGAAATTTTGATGTTTAATTTTCACTGTCTGAAATATTTGTCAGGTATCTTGAATTTGACTACTATCTTATGATGATTAATTAATCTGATTCTTTCCTAGTTAATGGACTAATAACATATATTGATCCTCTCAGACCATATCGAAGAGATAATCGCAAAAGCCTATCAGAATTTGGGTTTTGTTCTCCGCGTATGTAGATCATTCTCGGAGATATCAGTAGTAAAAAAAAGTATACTACGCATAAGTGAGAAGCATTTTGGAATACGCTTGTCCTATATGGTCTCCCCAATATATCACGTACAAGGATCGGCTAGAACTTATACAATACATTTTTGTTAACCATCTTAACTTTCGCTGCCGTAAGGTTTTTAAAACTTACGAAGACGGTTGTGCAGAACACAAGATTTTGCGCTTGGAACCTTAGAACTTTACATGATTTGCGAACAAATTTACAAGCGTCAAATGACATTAAATATAAAAGTAGGTTTGTATGTTTATTTGTGGTCATAGAGAACAAAAAGTCTAAAGATTTTAGATATTTACAACGCGACATAGGGAATAAACTAATAAAAACACTTTTTTTTTTTCGTGGAATGCATTACGCGTAAGCACCCGCCTGGGCGAGGCGGGGGTTTTGTCGGACTCTCCGGCCACAATGAGACAGCGGCCGGCATACCGACTAAAACCCACGGTGTTCCTCCAGACGGCCAGAGAGTCGGGGTCACGGGAGACGCTCGCGCATTTATCCGCGACCCCGACGGTCTATCATGGAGAAAATCCATATCTAATATCTTACGCCTTTGCGTAAGATATTAGATATGGATTTTCTCCATGATATAGTGAACAACGGGGTTGACTGCCCACCTCTTTTGTCTAGAATATGTTTTAATACTCCCACATTTTGTACTCGCAACACACACCTATTTCAAACTTCGCAATTCCACATTAATTATCTACGGAACTCAGTCTATCTCAGTCAGTACTATTGCGAATCATTCGTATGTACAACGCATTTTTTACAATATAAATCTTTTTGCTAACTCTAAACCTAAATTCAAGTCTGAAATTTCAAGATTGTTGAGGGAATCGGTGTGACAATTATTTGTCTGTTTGTATTTTCTTTATAATATATATGTGTTCTATGTATTTATATGTGTATGTTAATATATATACCTGTATGTATGTATATTATCGCTGTGAATGTGATTAATATGTTGTTTGTGCAATTCATATCAAATTTGTACATATCTAATACCTATATTATATTGAAAATATAAGTACGCTTCTTAGAGTTGCTAGGTACCAGCAACATTTTATGTAAATAAATGTAAGGGAAACCTGTTATTGGAAATATCTAAAGTTATGTATTACCTATTAAGATATTTTGTATACACTGTTGGTTTTCTGAATAAAATAAATGAATAAAATAAATATAAGAATACGAAAACATTATTATTACCTTTGATTCATTAAACTTATTAACCACTAGAATACACTCCTATTTTGAACAATAATATATAATTGTAATTACAATCCAAAAATGGCCATAATTCCAATTTATATAACTGTAAGAAACTTAATCTAGGCCCGAAATTCAATTTAACAAGAGAAATAAAACTAGAATTATACCAATTAAATACACACAAAGCCATTAACAGTACAACACATCGTAAACCGACTGTTAAATTAAAACGTACATTGAAGTACTCATAAGAGTCAGACTAATATAGTACAGGGTTCACATATAAAAGAAAAAATATTTTCATGAAATTCGACGCAAAGGCGTGTTCGGGTTATTGTGTAAATTTATAAAATAATAAATAATAATATAATATTATATAGAATGATCTGTCTGTAGTGGTGTTGTGGTGGTGTCTATCTATGCTCAGGGTTCGACCTTTAGATTAATTATAGTTATGCTGATTTTTTAAGTCAGTATCATCATTTCTGCCTAAGATCTGGCAATTTTAGGACAATGGTCCTTTTTAAAAATGAGCATATATTTGCTATTCGTTTATCAGCTAGCTATTATTATTGCTTTGCTATTCTTAGAAAAATATTGTTACCTGTCACCTTTTTATGTGATGATATTCACCAACATTTGGTTGACTGCTTACGCTAGTAAACTAAGATAGGCTAGGTTGTATATATACGTGTTTTGCGAGGGAGTAGCGGAGTCCTTTTTTTTCCAATGTCTCGAAATGTTCTGTATCATTATTACTGACCCTGGTTTTGTGCCGAAAGACAACTTTATGATAATAGTCACAAAAATTAACCCTTTAAAAGGTCAAAATGGCGGCGTTTTTGCTGTCTTCTGTTTTTTAGTTACGTACCTCTTTCTTAGCACGACATTATAGTAATACACTCGCTACTTAATATCTACCAAATCAACACGCTATATGCAACTCGAAGTTATTGTCTATGAAGGTTTTAAATGAAAACCAATTTTAGATAGCATCATTGCACGCAGTTTAATGAATGAGTTCATTTCGAGTAGAGCTTATTGCGTCAACGTGATAATTTATAGTGAATTATTAAATGCGTGGGCACAATTCTCGTTAATTTTGTCTCGTGAGTGAGGCTTTTTGGCATATTTAGTGTGATTTGCAGTAAATTATATTGTGCAGAGTATAAGTTGCACTGACAAAACTAAATAAAACGCACATTTAGACTAATCAGTAATACGGCTTTATTAATTTTGACTTTTATAATTTTTCTAGAAGTCGAGGTTTCTAAACGTATTTTCTTTTTAATTTAGTAAAGACCGCATAAATAAAAATCCTACTGCATTTTGTTTGAAAACCTGGTTTAACCCATAACTTTATGAGTAAGAGGTCTTGTGCTTTACCCACTAGTCTCACAAATTTGATGATTTATTGTGGGTTATGCTTCGAAAATACCTCCAAATTTGATTAAGTCCTTATAATATAAATAAAATCTAGAATTATTACTTCTTGGTGAATATAAAGTCGTACACAAAATTTATACAACTCCCTAAGTAATGTCTTCTAATTTCGTTACACAATATTGTCACGAGAACACAAAAAAGCATATTTTTGCGATAAGAAATTTAAACGCCTTTACAAATAGCTTGATTTCCATTAATATTAATAGTGATGTATGAGATTTGAAATTTGTTTTCAATTATACTAAAATGCACCTTATTCTATGTCTTATTAGTTCTTATTTGCTTTAATATTATTCTGATTCTTGTGCGCGCTTTGAGTATTTGACAATGATCAGTAGTTAATTTTCTTTACATTACGCAGAACATGCGATAATTTGGTCATGACCTATTTTCATATACGCCTAGTCACTCGGTAGTCGACAACAGCTTTTAGATGAGTAGGCACACTTTATTTCAAGGGTATATTATAACATTTTTGAACTGTTACTAGATAAGCCTGGATAAAACGTATTAGGTATTTTTTCTAACAGCTTCATTTACTTACTCGTATAATGAAACGTCTCTGGAATGAAAAGCAAGTACCGATCAGTTTTACTTCTTCATTGTGAAAGACATCTTTTTATCATAAAACAAAACAAATTTGTATCGTAAACAAATCTTGTATAAGTGAGGTTTTACTAAAAAAAAATATTTGGACATTTACAGCAACACAGTCACGCGACAGCAAGCTGATATTGAAGTAAAACATAACCAACAAATCTCTTTGAAATATGTCGGACAAGACTTGGGGGCTAAACCCAGAGGTTATACAGGTTATAAATATTTACACCATGATAATAAAACTTTTCATAATAGTATCGCATGATTAACATAAAAGACTTCACTCATACCGCCCCCCATCACAGATATTATTATACGTGTAGTCGTGAATGCACAGATCAAGGACCAAAATGACAAAAGTTCGAAAAGGGTCAAAGTGATAGTCCCAAATTAAGATAAAAACATACCTAAACATATTGTAATACCTACGTTGAAAATTCCTTCAAATTGAAGAGCATACTCGTAATTTAGCTAAAATATAACAAAGTTTAAAATTAAGATTAAATGACAATTTATTAAGACCTTACTCGATTGCTCTAATGTTAAGTGTCTTAATCAAGGAAAATTAGAGGACCGTATAGGGTGCAGTTAACCGGATGAAACTGGGCCCGGATTAATTGTGTTACACTAATATCAGGGTAACTGAGTGGTCGGTTAGCGGGATCTTGTTGCCAACATTATCAAGGACACGTTTATGTGTTAAGGACGTTATTTTCTTTAATTTAGAATGATTTAGGTCGCGTTTGTTGAGAATTATAATAATGAGAGGTTAGTTATAGAGATGCCAAGACCCGTTGTATCGATATTTTCTATAAATGTAGCTCTGGTGTCGATAAATAGTTTATTTTTATCAATATTCCTCCTATTATTATAGTTGGCGTTTGTATTATTGTAGTTATGATCGGCCTACCAGAATGTAAGTAGTGACTACCGCTCGTGGATCTTTACAGCACTGAAATGTACTTTAATGTATCTATGTACATACCAGCTAAAGGTACAAATGCCGTAAATAAAATATTTGCTTTAGCATACATAAAATCAGCATCATCTTTTGATGCGTATACATGTTGCGTAGCCAAGTTGCTTCTGAAGAAATTTTACAATCTCAAAATTAAACACGGCGCGATAAAAATTATGAAAATATATGACTAGTTAAACAGATATTTTAATATAGGTATTACAACGTCATGAATCCCTGTTCATCCTTACGCATATCCCCTGTTAAGAATTTCTTACTTACCTAAGTTACTTTCTTAACCAACCTACTTCTACTTACCTGCGATATTAATTTCAGTTAGGTTAGGTGGCCCTACGATACCGTCGTTGCTAAAGACATACGATATTTTGTGTGGGTAAAGAGACCTTTTGTTGGCCAAAATTTGAAATTATCATACTAACTAGTGTATAATGAAAAATATAACACTATAATAAGGATAGAAAATCGCTCCCGTGGACCGTAGCGTGATGTTACATAGCCTATAACCTTCCTTAAGAACTGGGCTATCAAATGCAAAATATTTATTTAAATTCGACTAGTAGTTCTAGAGGCACAAACTCTTCAGCTTACATATTTGTATAGATATAAATTTTGACTGTATAAATATATTTAATACGAATGATCTATATTTACAGTTTATTTAAAAAAAATATTTTAACTTGATTGACGACCAAATAACAAACAACGATAAAAACAAAGTAAATCAAAGTGAATCAGATAAAGCCACAAAAAACCATTCCATACGAATAAAGTACCTTCGTTTAAACTTTTAACTACCAACGAAACGGCCATTAAAGTTCTGTCACTGAGCCATATTTCTTTAAAAACATTTCTTTAAGACAGCCGGTACAAAAGTTAATGGTTTCAAGAGCAACCAAGTTTTGTCTTAGGTTGTAAATAAGAAAAATTTGGTAAACTTTCGCCTTGTTTACGTCTAATTTATTATTCAAGGGTGATTCGCTTTTATGTGTAATAATAGTTTTTATCTGATTGCGGCTGTTATCCATAGGTAACTTTGAGCATTAAGATCTTTAGTGCTTCAATTATTAGTCTGGGGATTTTCACGATGTTTTTCTTTAACATAATTTCAATAAAGTCTAAGATAAATCGTCAACTATACTAGCTAACTAGCTTCTATAACAAATAAAAATCAAGCAATAACCATTATCTTCCGTGTCTTTTTTATACTATTTTCAATGTAAATCCTATTATTATTATAAATGCGAAAGTTTGTATGTGTTTTTGTTACCACTCAGCACCAAAACGGCTGAACCGAGTCCGCTGAAAATTGGTATTAGATAGATTCGGTGACGGCAATGGACATGGGCTACTTTTTATTCCGAAAATAGGTGTGGTAGCCGAGAGATATAACAAAACATATTTTACGCGAGGGCGAAGCTATAGGGCGCAGCTAGTGTTTATTAAAAAGCATTTAACGTATTTTGACTGCCAAATGATAGGTGTTCATATCACCCAGGATTGACAAACACAATCTTTCTTTTTGTCTGTCCTCAGCCACGTAATGACTGCCTAGCGTATTTAATTACCTCACAGATCCATCGATTCAAGCCGCTGTTACTTATATAGATGAACTATAGATATCTAAGTAATAGAAGTTTGAAATTCATAAACGTGCCTCAGACGTAGGCGTTTATATTAGTACGCAACCAACATTTCCTGAAATTCCCACGAGAAACAAGAGGAAATTCGACTTGGACAAAGTCACAGACTATAACTAGAATAAAAATTCGTTGCGTCAAAATATATTATTATATTAGTAAGTTTGAGTATGAGAAACTTTTGCGAATATCAAACTTACACATATACGTATACACATCACTTCAGTACATTATATATGAACTATCGCACACTACAGGCGGCCAGCACCGGACAGCATCGCAACGCTACATACTACATACTACCACAGCCTTAATACTGTGATACTACTAACTCCTAATTTTGCAATGCGGTGTGCTTAACGCTAGCCTTTAAAGAAACGTACAATAATGTTTTAATTTTTCTTAAAATTTAATAATTTTTATTAGAATGTTGATTTTTTTATCGAAAAACTCAGTATTATTAGCACGAAGTCTGTAATGGCAGCCGATAAATATCAACTGGTTCGTCTCACTCAATAAAGTTGACATTGATGTTGTACATTTCTATCTATCCCTTCGAAGGGAAAAAGTGTTATGCTATGTCATCATAAGTTATTTCACATCTGAAATATTTCAAAAGTAAAATTTACGACATAAAGAAAAATGCACCAAATTTCATATATGTCAAATATATGAAATTTGGTGCATTATATTTTTATAATTTTGAAAATCCTTAATACATTTATAACCTATTATGTGAATCAATAATTACCGTAACCTTCTTGTTTGTAATGCGGGGTCGAAGCAGGAATTTCATTAAGAATCGAGCGCCTCACCTGACACCACGTGAGAATTTTTCAATAAAGGCATATTGGCACCTATTCAGGCAAGTATGGAGAAGGTTTTACCTTGTGTATTTTAATTTACTTGTAATAGTTTGGAGCTATGGTACCTAATAATAAATGTACTTATTAGATTTTATGGTGTCACCATCATGTTACTTAAAGTTGTGTGATGTATGCAAGTACTTTCATAAGGTGATTCATTGCGTGATTTTTGGTCTAAAATTTGAAACGACTTTATAAATTTCTGTAAATATCGACGCGGCTAAATCAAGTAAAGGGCAGTAGCGTCACTATGTAGCTAAAATCACTTTTCTGTAGAAATCAATCCGCAGAATTCGTCTGCGAAATGTAATGATTATGGCAAACTTCTTCCTTTGAGAGAGCCTTGCGTTCTGCAACAGACATTTTAAGAGTAATGGTGATATTATAATTTTACTATTTTATATTTTCTTACAGTTTTTACCACGTTCTTCACAAAATTTTATCTCTTGAATGTTAAAAATGTTATTCAAGTTTCTTATTCCGTAGTCGCATCTTTACTTGATTTTGTCTATTTTGATTCATATTTACTTATTTACATTATATTGATTTCCCCTTTTCTGCCTCTTCAATAAAATTTTATTTATTTGAAGAATACAAATTAAGAATTCACAAAGAAAAAATATAATAAAGAATCTGAAGTCACATACATATTTGTCAGCTTGAATTATTTCGAAGTGTACAGTTGTCGGATTTTAACAGATTGCTTTGGTACCAATAAAAATTTTCCATCAACGGACTATGCCAAAAGTTACTTACAATTTTAATCATCTTCTCTTCGCAATGGTCATCTTTACGCAACGGAAGAAACTAATATTTGTAATACTTTGAATCTTTTAGTCTGATAATTCATTATATCAGCTCAGTAATTGGAAATATAAGTCATTATATTTACAATCACTGAGCACAATTTTATTACGCCTTTTAATGTTTTATGGAAAATTCTGCAAATGAATAATAAACAAACAGTGACACAATACATAGTTTGTACGATTTTACTTAATATTTTGTGAATAACTGTGACACCAACGACATTTACCACACTTTTAGAAATTAACATAACATGGAATTATTATTGAGAACTAATCTATAGGTACTTATATAAATGAAAAGAAACAATAACTTATATTTTTACGAAATATAAAAAAAGGAAAAGAATCTGAAAGCTACAATAAAATTACAGTACATTTCAACGTGCATGCTTAAGTCTATATCAGTCTATGTTTGTGTTTATTTAACATAATTTTATTATGTGTAAATTATTACATTTTTTTTATATTTTCTAACAGAAGTTTTTTATAAGTACTAGGACGTATTGCCATTAAATCTATAGAATTAAAATGCTTATTATAGGATTCAACTAACCGGTTCATTGGTCATCGTTTGCCAGCGTTAGTTCGACATCTAGTGGTAGCAAAAATGTTACACAAGTTACGACTATGAGTCTTTGTAGGTATTCTATAACATAGTTTGTTCGTTAGTGAAATACAGTCATAGCCACTGTGACAAAGATCGTATAGTGACATTGCTTCCAAGTATAGACGCCTGTGTTGTAATGTTATACAGTTATATTTTGTAAGCAAATCTGTATATTATGAAAACCTACTACTTTTGCATTTGTAATACATACAGCGTAGAAACTTTTTTTGAACCGCCTCTAAGGCAACAACATATTTGTCATATATTGGGTTCCAGATGGGCTCGACATATTCTACGAACAGACGTATACAGACCATTAATTACAATTTCCCAATCCTCTTTCTTTAAATGATACTAATATATAATCCATTCTATGAGCAGAATACTGCAAAAAATTTACGTTGATTGTGACAGAATAGATGAGACTTTTATTCTACCCTCATTATTTTCTCTGGAAAGATTTCAACATTTACTCGTAATTGTCTTCAACCGAGGCATTGAAGAAGTTAGCTTTAAAGCTTCATATTTTAAAGGGAATGATGATAATAAATGTTTTTTATCGTCACTGTTACAAGTAATATCCGAAATTATTCCGGTCACGTTACCAGACGATGTGAAGACATTTTTTGACGTAAAGCAATATTTATTGTCCAATTTGTTTTCCTCAAATAATTTTTACATGTTTTTGTCTTGTTAAAATTGTTATTTTAGTTAATTCAATTGTCACACAAAAGATTTAGTGAAAAATAATTTTGTTTACTTACAATAAAAATTGAAATATTATGATAATGAAAATAATAATAACGAGGTTATTTTATCGCCATGTTTACATTTGAAGTCTGACTGGCGCTACTTCGTAAACCTTAGGTTCGTGTTTTTATTTTTGAAGTCCGACTTTGGTGTTTAATAACTAAAACTTGTTTTATAAAATTTAGTTAGTACAAACTAGTTAAACTTCACACTCATCTCCAAACAATATTCTAACATAAACAAATGTTTTTGCTCTAACTGACTTCTCGCAAAGAAAGCGAAAATTCCTAAGTCTCTGATAAACATAGGGATGAGTAAAAAAAAGTCAATAATTTGAGAGAATTTTTAGCTGTAATAACGCCTAGTAATGATGCTCATTATAATAATGGATTGAAACATTTTAAGGCGGAATTTTCAGGCCACGAATACATGATAGGTATAACAGTACTATCCGTCACTGTAACTTTTGTAAATCAAGTTGTAACGTTGGCTATTTGTGTGGAAGAGAAGTGAAAGAAAAACTAGTAAAATAGTTACAACGTTATTATATTTGAATAGAAAGTGAATTTACACAGAGCATGAGAGGGATGGGCGAAAAGATCTCAAAGCAGCATCAGCAATAGAGGCTGGACACCTAACTTGAGCGGCTCCATCTGCGAAGAGAGACGTGCGGTGGAACCTCTCACCCTATAAATGGGCATGCTGACGTCGCTATGCTCGCCGTGGTGTGGACAAAGACTTCACACTGTTTAACAATGAACCTTTGATCTCGCAACTCGGCAAACGTAAGGTAGGAAGCCCTCCAGGAGGACAGGCGACCCAAAAAAGTTTGCGGGTGTAGACTGGACGCGGTGGAGGACGGAGTGGCGTAAATTGGGAGCGCCCTATGTCCAGCAGTGGACGTGATTAATATTGTGATCTCTAACGTTCCCAGACACCATTTTGTGTTTGTATGTCATAATAACATGATAAAAATATCATACACATATTTTTTATTTGATGTTATTGCGTGAAAAACAAAAATGAAAAATTTAGCTTTTTATTTTCATTTTTGACATATAACAGTCGTCTATCAAATTTTATTGATGTTGTTAAAAATTGTTTATGTGTATACATTTATAGGCTCCTGAACCCTGAATCAAAAATAATAGCGTTATTCAGAAACCTTTGTCAAAGTCTATGTCTGTTCGTGATGTGGTAGAAACAAAAAAACATTTTTTTTCATCAGTAATCTGTGCGAAATAATTGCAAATAAAGAAAAATAAAATGCGAAAGGGACCGGGTAATTTCAAGCAAAGTTCCATACAACAAGTCAAAAGACGGGCAGAGAACCGTGGAAAATGCTGCACCGACATGAGTTGAACTCTTAAACAAAAAAGAAAAGTGGTATCCATTTTTATTCCAAATTTACTAAACCACTGTTACAGGTACCTTCCAAGTGAAGAGGCTTTAAGCTCTCAACATTTCACAGAAACACGCCTAAGCGGTAAAGCGACTATCAAAATATACTTATTTTGGGTCATAACACTCATTTTACGATACGTACCACAGTACTCGGCGTTTTTTCAATACTTTCCCTACATTGTAGGTGGATTTTATGTTGTAATAAAGACTGTCTCTCTTTTGTTTGCAGCTCAATGCCATGGTAACTAAATGCTATAAATGCACGCTTTTGTTTTCTAGCTCGTTTAATCTTATGGCGTAAGGAATATCTTTATTTGCAACCGTTATTGAAATGTACGATTGTGAATAAATTATTTTTCATAAATAAAAATGAATCCCTATTTTCCTTGGTCACCGCATCACGCATGAACGGCTGAACTGATTTCGTTAATTATTTTTATGTTATGTTTGTTATTGTCATGAGAAGGTTCTTATGAAAGAAAAATTAAGAAAATTTCGTGGGAAATAAGACAATTTAAAAATATTTAACCACCATATTAAATTATTTCTTTACTTTGTTTCTGAAATATTTTTTTATTAATAATACCAATTCGAAATCAAAATTCATAGTTAAGAAAGGACATCGTCTGTTGGGTCCGCTAGTAGATTATAATCATAGATGATGGCGCCAAAAACGCTGTAATGGGTACTATGCTAAGTGATAGTAGTGATAACATTTTTTACAATCACTGATGTTTTTCTAAAGGATATAACAGAGTGTATACGATGGTTTGATATTAAAAAGGCAGCTGTTACTAGTCCGTATAACGATTTCAAATTAATCACAAAAATGATTTGACAAAAAACAAAAATTAAAACTTTTTAACTAAATAAATAATATTATAGCAGTAACAAAGTAATATACCATTTATTATGACAATTTCACTGACCTGTAATAAGCGGCAACGTTTATCCTTCGACGTGGATTATGACTTAAGTCAGTGACCGTTTTACGTATCTACAGAGTGTTTAGAATTAAAGAAATTAAAAAAGTAGTCCTGTATCTAAACTATTGAAGATATTGTTTTTTTTTTGTCTCGCTCTATAATGTCACATACTAAACGTAATTGCATTTGATATCATAGCGTCGTATACACTCTGTATATTTATACACACTCTAGTCTATGAGCCAAGTTTGTTTACTTAGTATTTTTTTTTTTGTATTTGTTATAAAGAAAATCTTCATAAGAAAACTCTGTATTGGGCCCTTTTCCCAGCGGTTGGGCAGTAATAGGTTGGTATCAAGTATTAGTATAAAGTTAAAAGCCGGTTACTGTCTCACTGCAGGATAAAACCGCATCTAATACAGATAATGAAAGAAAGTGTAAAGTTCAGTACAAGTAAATTTCGCGCTCTATATTATTTCCCAAACGAATATTCCACGGACCGACTTCATAATACCCATTACAAATTGAAAGTTATTCAATATCAGTCAATAATTACTATTACCATACATGATTGCATCGCCGATAAAACTTGATGGGCAGTACATTTAATTCATCAACCTGACGCGCATATACGAATGGGTTATTATTCAAATTAAATGTGCTATACGGTTTATTTGGTTGTATTATTATGTGAACTATCTGTTATATATTAACTATATCTTGGAAAGGTGACCTTGTGATGGGTAGCATATGAATAAGGGTTGCTACAAGAATTGATGAGAAGGATGTTGTGTGAGATCGATGTTCAACACAGAACATCTTTAGATTGAAATTATTAATTTCTTACGAAAAATTGCTCCACACAGTAAGCAGTCAGTGAAGTCTAAATATCTTATTTTCAATCGTAAAATTTCGTAATTTGATGTGTGACCGAATGCTAATTGCCATTTTGACAGATTCAAAAACACTATTTACAGATCCTATCTATAAAGTTAACGTGCGTTTATCTCACCCGTGGCAAAGAAAAATATTTTGTATGAAATAATAACTAACCTTCTAGTATCTGTTGTAAGTGCTATTTACACCCTTACCAAACGTCAACGCGGACGAAGTTGCGGGCACAGCTAGTAATAACTAAGGTTCTAGTATATGTTGTAAGTACTAAAATTTCAAAAATACGATGTTACCGTTGCAAGGTGCGATATCTAAACACGTCAGAGGACCTAGATAAGTGGCATAGATTTCTATTCTATTTATAGAATAGATAGAAAAATGTATGGGAGTGACTTAAGCTAACGCCAACATTGTCGTATATACCACTTGTCTAGGATCTCAGTTTAACAATGAATAGCTACAATTACTACCACACTAGCATAAAAAAAGCATTTTTTGGTATAACAATATAATTACAAATAATTTATCCGACACAGACCTGCCAAAAATAATACCGTTCAACCCTTGCCAAACAAACTGTGTCAATAAAATTGTTATCCACGGCTCGGTTGTTTTCGTCAAAACATCGTATAATCAACGTCTCTTGCTACATAAATTCATATTTCATGTAATAATATAATTATTTATTATATTTAGGGGTAGGCACCTTTAGATTTATTGTGAATATTTTCGTGTGAGCTTATTTAGGCGTAATGAAGCAGTTAGATTTCATAGGAGTTTATCATATCAGCCAAAAGACGTCCACTGCTAGACATAGAGCTCCCCCATTTTTCGTCACCGTGGCCGGTCGTTCGCCGTCCTCATCCATCGGTTGCCCGCCATCCTTATAAGGTCGTCGGTCTACCTTGTGAGGGGTCTGTCCACGCTGCGTCTTCCGGTTCGTGATCGCCACTCTAAAACCTTTCTGCCCCAGCGGCCGTCAGTTCTACGAGCTCATACAACTCATACAACATAGGAGTTCACAGTTTGATAAAATAAATATCATTATAAAATAAAATTAGATTAATAATTTATACACAGTGTTAACGCTTAGAAATATTAGAATATTTCTTTTCTTCCTCGTTCCTAGTACCGACTTGTCTTCATTTAATTATTCGTAGTGCCAACGTTCTTGCTTTTAGAGTGTTAAGAATATAATAATAGGAGTCATAAACACCTCGGAAAACAAATGAAATTTATTCATGCAGTAAGTACAAATTGTAAGCTTATACAACTTTTGTAATCTGAGGTCAAAGGTAAATTTCTATTCTATGAATATAACCATAAATCTATGGCACTTGTCTAGGGCTAATACTCTATTTCCGACCAATTTCGATCAGCAAGTCAGATAAAAATGAATGGGCTACAAGTACGGATAATCTGAATAATCCAGTACAACACCGGATGTAAGGGTCAATTCAGATGTATGAAAAGTGATTTATATTGACTGGAGTATCTTGTGTTTGCTTTAAAACTTTGATGTTTGAAGCTAATTTATCAATAGAGAGCTCAATTTCCTAAATCGAAATTCGTTGTACCTATGCAATTTGTAGTTATTGTGCCAGTATAGATTAAAGCCATTACTGAGAGAACAAGGGTTGTTCATAATTTTATAATCGTTAACCGTTAGCCAGTAATGTCAAGTTAAAATTTCAAAAAGTACTTACATATAAATTTCATCAAGAACTTCGTGTTATTGACGTGTCTAAATTACTATGACCTCTCAGATATATTATAACATTTAAATTGGTAGACTACATATATTTTCAATTAAATGCAAAATTGGTTATTGTATTAAAGAATTTTATTATAAAATTAATATAACATAAAAAAATAGTTTGTAAAGGTTGGTTAGTAGGCTTTCACGCGATTTGCTGCACCGTCACTTTTAATTTGCTGAGGGACGACGCTGAACTATTACGATTTCCTCGGCGACAATTTTTAACAGCATTTAATTCTGGTAAACCGTAAGGATTCATTTAAGTATCTAGTTAGGGTTGTACCAAGTATTTTGTGGATTCCGAAGCCTTAATTGTGGGTTATTTTACAGCTGAATATGACTTTTCGGATTTCATCTGGACGAAAATCTGTGAAGCAATCTTTTTTGGACAACAAAATGTGGTGTTATGACTGGGTTACTCTTAATTGTTATTTTCTTCGGTCTCTGATCCTTATAAACTTATTCTTTTTTATTTTATGTGTCCGTATCCTCATATAATTCCTCTGCCTGTTAAATATCCTACCATGCCAAGCAGTAAAGTAAATAAAAATATATTTTATACTATATGTACCGTAACAACAGGAAGTATAGTGTTGGTAAGGTAAAAACTGCAGTAAATTAACCATATATTTAGCTTTTTTAAAATCCGCTTTTAGGGTTCATGCCATACATTGGTCGTTGCAAAATGCAAAAAAAAAGATATGAACAAAATCATTAATTATATCTACGCAATTTTAAGTATAATTAAAATCCATCCACTGCTTTGATACAATACACCTACTATAATAACGCGATCGATATCATAGTCATCCATTGTAAGCAGCAGTTGTAACTTAACTGCTTAAGCATCATCAATCATGTCCCAAAACATCAGTATTGTCAATACTATGTGCCTATCTACAATATCCACTGCTGTCATGTAGACAATGAGAACGGAACTATTAATGAAGAAAACGTGACATTTAATATGCATACTTAATACTAGGTAAATTATCAACAGAATAATACTACTTTAATTTTAAAGATTGCATTTTCGTCTTTGAAAACGTAGAAGATTTAGTGCTAGATATATTTCGTATGCGTAATTGCACAAGAATATGGTAAACGAAAAGGGCCTGAGACTGTTTTTATTTTTTTTTTATCTATTCCAGCCCACGTCTGGGCAAAGGTTTTTCCTATGGTGCTCCACAGCTCACTGTTGGATGTTGACATGGTCCAGTCGTCCGCAAAGGCATTCAAAACGTCACACCAGCGTTTGCAAGAGAGTAATTAAGCTTTTGGTGCTTTTATTTATCGAAAGAAATCGAAATGCAATAGTTCGTACGTTAATTTTCCTCAAGTAAACATCTCTCATCGGTTTTATCAGACAATTTATGCTGAAATCCACGAGAATCTGCTACCGTAAATCATCTCTCAATTTCAGATCTTATCCAATCCACGGAGGCGTGACAAAACAAGGACGGTAAATTTATAGTAGTACTTAATATTCATGAAAAACCACAGATAAAGACAACTACATCTAATAAACATTAAATTTAACACCGAAACACCTTGTTAGCGGGCTTTTTTAGGTGGACCAAGATATAAATGCCCATTAATTTATTGTTGCCACCTTATCGTGATGCGCACGCAATGTAAAATATGTTTTTCGAGTTTCTCTGTTGATTTTTATGGTGATAAATATCTTTACTTGCTTGCTATTTGATTTGAATTTGAGTTAGATAGTAGTCTTAGGCTTATCTCTGCATCAACTAAGGTTGACTGGTAGAGAATGCTTATAGCATTAAACCTCTGTACCAATGTGCATGAAGTTTAATAAATAAATAGTCTAACTATATTTGAATTGATCTACTCTAATTACATTGCCAACTGTTTCTAAATTGAGAATATTGTTAGCATTACACTACATGCGTATACAACATAGTGATAGTACATACTACTCTTGTACAATCAATCTGACGATCAAAATCAAAATGACGATCATCGCATACAATAAGACCGCTTGAAATACGAGTAAGCTTTCCTCCACCTTGCGTCGTATTCCTCATTACTGAGGGTCGTGACCTCCTTTTTGCATCACTTTCTCCCAAAATTTTATTCATTCATAATTAATTGAATAGTGCATAACAATTTATTAAATTGGCAGAATTTTATTTTTATTGATGTATTTTTGTTGATTTAATGTTGTGGCTTGGTACGTTTAAATCTTAACACAAAACGCTAATGCTACTGCAAATCAGTAGTTCAACCTCTTCTATTCGCTTGACTCTACAAACACGAACAATCTTTTATGCGCACATTCGTTCTTTCAATCAATGGTGCTTGTAAACAAAGGTCCCCTTGTTGACTGTTTTATACCCGCATAGTCGTTTACATTAGGAAAAACAAACCTTGATATTCCAGTTTAAAGTATTATTGCATTATTAATAGAATACTATTATGAGATGTAATAATAATTATATAAGAAGAACTATAAACCCTCTGTGTTAATAAACGCAAGACAAAAACTCCTAAACTGAGGTATTTTGTTTTTAGCCCTTTTAGTAACTATAGTGACGCAGAATGCAGAAATTCTCGTCTAAAACTATTTAAAACACTTGATTATTATTATTTCTAGTTAAAATAAAATCAATTCAATTACAATAATTTAAAATTATATAGATATTAATTAAAATTGAGATAAATTATTAAACAAAAAAATGTATGTAGCTATAACTCGTGGTTATAACTTATAAGTATAACTAACTATTACTATAACTTATAACTATAGTGTTTATATAACCTCTATGCACAGCTCAATCATTTTAAAATCTCGTCGTTCTTTTTGTGTGTTCTATAAGAATAAAATCAATGCTGAAACCATATTGATTACCTCTGTAAAAGTAAAAAGAAAGTGTTAAAATATACGGGATGAGGGTGTTGTTTTATTAGGGTAGGTCGTACATTTTAACTGGCTTCCAAAACGAAAAGGTTCTTAATTCGACTGCATCTTTATATGTATCTGTAGATTACACGATATAAATAAACTGCTTGCGAATAGAGAAGGTTCTTAATTCGACTGTGTCTTAATTAAGTATTCGTAGATACACGATATAAAAAAATCTACATATTTTCACATTGTATTTTATCTGTGTTCAATAATAAAATGATTACGGTTTTTTTTATCATCGGCGGTTAACCGACTTCTGTAAATTCTCAAATTTTAACTAAAAAGATACATAAATTATCGTATATTAAGTTTAGTTTTTTTTGTCTTGGGATATCCTCTAAAATATGTCTATAATTAGCCAGAATTGCTGTTAAACTTGTTAGAACAGTTTTGTATCTAAAAAAAAGTTTAAGTTCACGTCTGACAACGTCAAAGCTTTCATTTCAGCGCCTAGTTTTACGTGGCGATGTAGGCTTTGCTGAAATATCTTTGTATATAATAACGCGATCGATATCATAGTCATCCATTGTAAGCAGCAGTTGTAACTTAACTGCTTAAGCATCATCAATCATGTCCCAAAACATCAGTATTGTCAATACTATGTGCCTATCTACAATATCCACTGCTGTCATGTAGACAATGAGAACGGAACTATTAATGAAGAAAACGTGACATTTAATATGCATACTTAATACTAGGTAAATTATCAACAGAATAATACTACTTTAATTTTAAAGATTGCATTTTCGTCTTTGAAAACGTAGAAGATTTAGTGCTAGATATATTTCGTATGCGTAATTGCACAAGAATATGGTAAACGAAAAGGGCCTGAGACTGTTTTTATTTTTTTTTTATCTATTCCAGCCCACGTCTGGGCAAAGGTTTTTCCTATGGTGCTCCACAGCTCACTGTTGGATGTTGACATGGTCCAGTCGTCCGCAAAGGCATTCAAAACGTCACACCAGCGTTTGCAAGAGAGTAATTAAGCTTTTGGTGCTTTTATTTATCGAAAGAAATCGAAATGCAATAGTTCGTACGTTAATTTTCCTCAAGTAAACATCTCTCATCGGTTTTATCAGACAATTTATGCTGAAATCCACGAGAATCTGCTACCGTAAATCATCTCTCAATTTCAGATCTTATCCAATCCACGGAGGCGTGACAAAACAAGGACGGTAAATTTATAGTAGTACTTAATATTCATGAAAAACCACAGATAAAGACAACTACATCTAATAAACATTAAATTTAACACCGAAACACCTTGTTAGCGGGCTTTTTTAGGTGGACCAAGATATAAATGCCCATTAATTTATTGTTGCCACCTTATCGTGATGCGCACGCAATGTAAAATATGTTTTTCGAGTTTCTCTGTTGATTTTTATGGTGATAAATATCTTTACTTGCTTGCTATTTGATTTGAATTTGAGTTAGATAGTAGTCTTAGGCTTATCTCTGCATCAACTAAGGTTGACTGGTAGAGAATGCTTATAGCATTAAACCTCTGTACCAATGTGCATGAAGTTTAATAAATAAATAGTCTAACTATATTTGAATTGATCTACTCTAATTACATTGCCAACTGTTTCTAAATTGAGAATATTGTTAGCATTACACTACATGCGTATACAACATAGTGATAGTACATACTACTCTTGTACAATCAATCTGACGATCAAAATCAAAATGACGATCATCGCATACAATAAGACCGCTTGAAATACGAGTAAGCTTTCCTCCACCTTGCGTCGTATTCCTCATTACTGAGGGTCGTGACCTCCTTTTTGCATCACTTTCTCCCAAAATTTTATTCATTCATAATTAATTGAATAGTGCATAACAATTTATTAAATTGGCAGAATTTTATTTTTATTGATGTATTTTTGTTGATTTAATGTTGTGGCTTGGTACGTTTAAATCTTAACACAAAACGCTAATGCTACTGCAAATCAGTAGTTCAACCTCTTCTATTCGCTTGACTCTACAAACACGAACAATCTTTTATGCGCACATTCGTTCTTTCAATCAATGGTGCTTGTAAACAAAGGTCCCCTTGTTGACTGTTTTATACCCGCATAGTCGTTTACATTAGGAAAAACAAACCTTGATATTCCAGTTTAAAGTATTATTGCATTATTAATAGAATACTATTATGAGATGTAATAATAATTATATAAGAAGAACTATAAACCCTCTGTGTTAATAAACGCAAGACAAAAACTCCTAAACTGAGGTATTTTGTTTTTAGCCCTTTTAGTAACTATAGTGACGCAGAATGCAGAAATTCTCGTCTAAAACTATTTAAAACACTTGATTATTATTATTTCTAGTTAAAATAAAATCAATTCAATTACAATAATTTAAAATTATATAGATATTAATTAAAATTGAGATAAATTATTAAACAAAAAAATGTATGTAGCTATAACTCGTGGTTATAACTTATAAGTATAACTAACTATTACTATAACTTATAACTATAGTGTTTATATAACCTCTATGCACAGCTCAATCATTTTAAAATCTCGTCGTTCTTTTTGTGTGTTCTATAAGAATAAAATCAATGCTGAAACCATATTGATTACCTCTGTAAAAGTAAAAAGAAAGTGTTAAAATATACGGGATGAGGGTGTTGTTTTATTAGGGTAGGTCGTACATTTTAACTGGCTTCCAAAACGAAAAGGTTCTTAATTCGACTGCATCTTTATATGTATCTGTAGATTACACGATATAAATAAACTGCTTGCGAATAGAGAAGGTTCTTAATTCGACTGTGTCTTAATTAAGTATTCGTAGATACACGATATAAAAAAATCTACATATTTTCACATTGTATTTTATCTGTGTTCAATAATAAAATGATTACGGTTTTTTTTATCATCGGCGGTTAACCGACTTCTGTAAATTCTCAAATTTTAACTAAAAAGATACATAAATTATCGTATATTAAGTTTAGTTTTTTTTGTCTTGGGATATCCTCTAAAATATGTCTATAATTAGCCAGAATTGCTGTTAAACTTGTTAGAACAGTTTTGTATCTAAAAAAAAGTTTAAGTTCACGTCTGACAACGTCAAAGCTTTCATTTCAGCGCCTAGTTTTACGTGGCGATGTAGGCTTTGCTGAAATATCTTTGTAAAAGATTTTTACTCTGGAAACAGTTCCTTTAACATGTTTTTCAGTTCTAATTTAATTTTAAGTAAAGCCTATATTTGTCCCGAAAAAAAAAGCCTATATTTATTCTAGCGTTATTATATAACTTTCAACAACAATTCTTTTGTAATTAACTGTCTATTTAAAGCACAAGGCCCGTTTCGATGAGCCTTTGTAAATATTATGCTGCGGCAATTTTTTTTTTCATTTTTCTGTATAGTGGAGTCGAGATTCGCGGAATAATTTGATGAATTTAGTATTAAGACTCCTGTTACATTTTATGGTATTATGATAGTGTACCATACGAAATATTGCTGATTTTTTCCATTTATGATAACAATGTAGTATAATAAGTTACATAAATGAGGTGTGGCAAATAATACTTTCAAACTTGTAGTACTAGGTAATGAGCAAAATTGAATCCTAAATTAGGAAACCTACTATGTTCAGCAACGTCCTAAGACCAAGATTATAATAATAATTGGGTTCCGAGTTACGTAGAGGTGGTCAAGTAATATCTCATCTATTGTAAATGAATGACCTGAAACCAATTGCGCTTACTGATAACCAGCTGAAAGATTTACAAAAGGTAACAGAAAACTTTAGTAACTCGATCAGAATGAAGTTCGGTGTAGACAAATGTGCATTCATGTATGAAAAGCGTGCTGGGATAGTGGAATCTGAGGGCATTCAACTCTCTGATTCTAACTGACACTTGTAAGTACCTAGTATGTTGCAAGCTTTAGGTATATATGAAGAGACAAAGAAACAATAATTACAGAAAACTTTCATAGGCCGCCTTAAAAAAGTACTGAATAGTTTATTATCTCGCGGCAACAAAGTGCGCGCCTGTAATGGTTGGGCCATGCCGCTCCTGTACTCTTTCCTCCTTATGTATACTTAGGTGGACTCAGAACGAGTTAGATGCCCTGGACAGGAGAGTCCGTACAGTACTGACTTCATACCGAATGCATCATTCACGTTCGTCTTACATTAGGCTGTATATTTCCTCGGAAATGTGGTGGTCGGGGTCTTTTAAATGCCAAAACCCTTCATAATTATGACACATGCAACCTTAGAGATGATTTTGTCAGAGCGAACGGGGCTCTGCATGTTGTCACAGTGGAAAACTAACCCCGCTTGCCTTGGCTAAGGAGAACTGGTACAAGCCTGTAGTGCTTGGCGTCGACGGCTGCTAGGTGGTATGTCAAAGCAAGGAGCTCCACGGAAGGTTCTACTGAGCCTTACACGGTCCAGATGTGGATCCAACTGCTTCCGTGGCCTGACTACGCTTCGGTGATCTTTTCAGAGAAACCAAAGGGTTTGTTTGTGCATTGCTGATTTATCAAGACGAACAACTACCGGATATATATCTTGAGAGACGGCACTATCGACATATGTCGGGCATGTCATCGCAGAGGTGAATCTCTCAGGCATATTGTTTCTGGCTGTTCGCGTCTTGCTAACGAAGAGTACTTGCACAGACATAACCAAGTAGCCAGGATCATCCACCAGCAAATTGCTTTGAGGTACAAACTTGCGGACGTCGAAGTGCCGTACTACAGGTATAATTCTGAGCCGATTCTCGAGAATGGTAGCGTGACATTGTACTGGAATCGATCTATCATCACTGACAGGACTATTGTTGCCAATAAGCCTGACAGAGTGGTGATAGATCGATTAGAGCGCCTTGTAATGATCATCGACGTCACCATCCCTCATGTTGATAATCTCGTGGAAGCTGAAAAAGACAAACAGATCAAGTATTCGGCGATCATTGTTCCGATAGTGGTTACGGTAAATGAACTTATTGCTAAAAGCCTCGACCAACATCTTAAGAGGCTCGCGTTAGCTGGTTACGTCTAGGGTCAGATACAGAATGCGGTGTTGCTTGACATGGCCCGCATTGTGAGGAGGTTCCTATCTCTGGAGCCCGGTAGCTTGCCGGCTGATATCGGTGGGTCTCCATATTTTTATATTTAAAAAGGTATATGTAATGTTTATATTTTTAAATGTATTTGTTTATATATACTTATATTTGAAAATTGAATTTTGTGAATGATTTCAAATAAAGGATATAATAATAATCACTACAACTACACACAACGCCTTCTAGGATCCAAAGTAAGCATATTTTATAGCTTGTGTTATGGATTTTAGAATACGGATATACATAATAATAATGATAAGTTTGAATTTATGCTTCGTTTAACAACAAGTTGATGCGTTTCGATTTTCTTTTTTGGATATAAAATAGGATTAAGATATTTTAATCTGTAAGTTTCACACCTCTACACATTTTCGAAAAGGAGGATTATTCAATAGAATCAAGACAAAAAGGACAAATCGGAATGAAAACAACAATGTTACATTTCCAACAACAAAATCGTACAAGATATTTTTAAATTTATATGTTAAAAATTCTACAATATTCGTACGAATGTGTTAGATTTTTGTGTTTGCTTGCGGACGATCGGGGCACTTTGATGTGGTTGAAGGCCTTGTCATGTATACTGCCTATATGAGAACTTTATTGGCTACGTCTAGACACAGTTTGTGGCAAATAGTTTAGTGTTTTGTTTTGTTTGTTAGTCATTATTATACAAAATTATAATTGCGTGCGTTTTTAGAGGTATTTTGACTTTTTTAAAACTTATTGCAGTTGCTATAGATAGATTTCAATAAGTCAGCCATTGAAGTTTAAAATTTAGGTTTGGCAAATATTGGCAATTATTTTTTTAGAAAATTATATAACACCCAAGCTTCAATTATAAACAGACTTAAACATTATAGACATAACGACTAGACTGTGATACTTTTTGTATTTGCCTAAAATTTGTACAACAAATCATTAAAATATGGATATGGATTCCTTGCAGATTATAATATTATTAATCTTAATAGACACGCTAACAGAAATGAGAAATTATATTTTTACCAAGAAACTGCCAACGTTTTTAGTTTAGGTAATTACTTAAACATTTCTTCAGAAACTGATAGCGTCAAAATTTTAAAGTCTTATCTTTTGCAATAGAAATTATTTTTAACCACCTACTTTGGCGTTGCAAAGGTAGCTATTAAAGGAGGTGGTTACTTCTCGACATTAAGTGCAAAAGTACCAATTTTACAGTCACGTACGTCCTCGCCACAATACGTATGGTAATGTGGCCATTATTTTAACCGTAGTGAAATTGAGTAAAGTGTTCGTAGAACCTGCAAATGGTTTACAGGTTACAGAGGAAACAATCATGTTGTTATATCAAATGCTATTAAAAACGAATTCAGTGTTCATCAATGTACAGGTTAAATTGTTCTTACGTGGGGACCATTGCCTCGTTAGGGTGTAGCTGTTGCAGAGGGTGCAAATAGCATCAAACTTACAAGAACCTTCATTTTGATAAAAATAACGACTGTCTCAGTGGTTCAGTAATAAGGCTTATAGACAACCATGCAGAGGTTTCAGTCGCAGAGTTTGATGGCAGGGTCTGGCAAATTGATATATTTTTTAGTCCGCTGGCAAAACATGGGCGTTATATATTTCTTCTTACCCTTCAAAGAAAACTGTCGTGATGCTATGTTAAGTCAAAAATAAAGAAACTTGAAATTAAGCTTAAAACACTAACTGTAAAAGAATTTCACTGAAGCACTACGTAGACAATGATGAAACTAGAACAGGAATAAATGGAAAAATAGAATTACACAATCTTTCAGCAATGTAAGACGATAAAAGTAATTTAGTTAGATACCCGGTAAAACTAATTAAACTGTTTATATCAAGGTCTACTCACACAGTAGCGTGACTTGAGTTTCAAAGATTTTTAGTTGCAGTTTGTTTTACCTATACTTTGACAGAATTTGAAAGTTTAAGACGAGAAACGAAAATAGTTACAAAAAGAATGTTTTCTTTATTTTATATTTTATCGCAGATTTTGTTAAACAGATATATAGTGTTCAGTTCGACCTCGAAAAATTTAAAAGCTTCAGGTGATTTTAAACATAATGAAGTACATTTCTTTTTTTGTGACCTATATATTGTTTTCAATATTATTCCTGTAAAGCTGAAATATAAATCTTCATGTTACATGGATTACTGCATTGAAAAGTAAATTAAAATAATTATTAAATTATTTTTTAAGCTCACAAGTTTATTACTATTTAATAAACTTCAGTAAACACTGCAGGTGGCTTGGTTTGTAGAGCAACAATATATTTTATTTGACGGCGCATTCGACGACCGAGAGTGAATGACAATGACATTTGTCAGTTATGAATCTGACTCACTGTCGTTCACTCTGACGCAACACCGAGCGCTAGTGCAACCGCGTGGAGCAACAGCCGTCATTTTAGCGTGAATCAACAATCGGCTTACATCGCGAATATGTGCTACGTGTTTGGTGGAGCTTCATACGATATAGTGTGATTAATTATCGGACAATTTAATTAAGAATTTATTTCGTCTCGATCGTCGTGATTGTGAACTTGAATTACATCGCATAACCTGACTGTGTTTTAACCTCCTTGCCCGACTACCTGCGCCTACCAGTGTGAAATACTGAGGTCAATGATAAGGAAGACCTGGCTGTCCCTTCATATTTGTTACGCGTTAAAGTTTAAATTCATTTAAATAGGCTGATGACATTAAAACTAAAGACTTGGTGACATAAAAATTATTTGCGACGTCCCTATTACATTTATAGCTGAACTCACTATAACTGTTTTCTAATCAAATTTACGCCTTTCGCCTAATTCTACTTTAATTTTAAATATAATGAGACTTGTACTTTACTGCTTCATAATTTATTTGAGTTTATGATTGACACGATTAATAACTAAAACTTTATTTGATACTTAAACTTTGAAAATGTTGATCATTCCTTACTTAGGTAAAGAAACTTAGTTAAGCAAGAGTTTGGCTCCTTTATTAATTGTTCTAATCTAATATTTATAATTAAGATTGACTGTTAAATAAATATTTGTATGGCATTATGGCCAACTATGCCTGACTACCTATAGTAAAAATCAGCATAACTTTTGTTTTTTTATGTTTCCACAGAAATATATCTAATCTTTTCTTGTTTTCAATCAGTTTCCACTACCTCATCATTCAAGATTGACATACAAAACAAGATGAAACGATCAAGTGAATATTTTAGTAACTAACATTTTCAATCGCCTACTTTTTATTAGTATTTTATGTATTTGATTATTTTTCTCAATAATAAAGAAAAGGTTTCGATTTGAAATCACACACTCTAAGGTTATTATTACTATCAATATGCTATGAAGATGTCAACTTATAAAATTCTTGTGATTTTAGTTGCCTAAATGGAAATCTAACGTAGAGACATTGACAACAGTGACAATATATCTCTTGTTCTTTTTACGGGCAAGCAAGATAAAAAGCGCCTCTAGTATTTACTTTGAGAACTACATTTTATACAAATGTCACATATATTATGACAAGCTTAGTATTAATTTGACCTACAGTTGCTTGCCTTTATGTTTATTTACCAAGGACACTAACCAAAATAATACCCAAGAATTTCATTAAACATGGCGTGAATTCTATTACACTACATCTCATTAGTAGCCTAGGTCTAAACATACATACCAATTACAGACATTAAATTCCATAAAGTAAAGTACAAAGTTGGCAATGATGTAGCATAACACGCGAGCCTTGCCCATCGGCCACTGATTGGACTGACATGATACAGGGTGTGTTAGTAATTACACAAATGGATTAATATGACCAACCTCTATTTGGAGATTAATTCTGCTTTTCATGTAATGGCCCGTTTCTTTGAGTAAGCTATTTGCTTTGTTTTTTGTTTGTAAACCGTGGGTAGGACAATAGTTGTGTTCATTCGTCGAAGAAACGTGTAAGTGCTCATTATCCGAGAAGCCCTCTAACTACTATAGACGAAAATAAAATATAGAACAATAGTTTTGGCTTTACGAGTAATAAAAGTGATCACCTAATTACATAATATGGGAATAAATATGGCAATAAATAATTGTCATTCTTTTCATCCCAAGATGTAGAATTTCTTCAATAGGTAAACCTTTGACAATAATCTTTACGTTGTTGTACGTTACGCTGTTATGTGTTGAATAATGTTCCGTAACCTATATGGTATAACAATATCTTTCGATTGACAGACTAATCAGAGGCCCTAGATAAGTGGCAACGATTTCTATTCTATTCATAGAATAGATAAAAAAATGTATTCAATAATAATTTTTTTTTTGTCTAGGTCTTCTGGTGTGTTACCTACGGCGCTAATCTATACTATTAAATAAAGCGAAAGAGTTTGTTTGTTTGTTTGAACGCGCTAATCTCACTACCAGTCGGATTTAAAAAAATCTTTTTGCGTATGTTAGCCCAGGAGGAATAGAACTATATAACATCACGCTACTGGCGATGGGAGCAGAGCAGTAAGCTTTTATTCCAAAGTCATGATTATCGGCTTTACTAAGTAAAGTATAGTTTTCGGAAAGTAAAATAAAAGCATGACAGGACTATGAAACATATTTTTGGTAGAAATATGATCTTTGCATCAAAGTAAAATCAAAGTGCAGTCTGTGAATCTTGCCCTAAGTTATAAAGAGATTGTCACCTTCCGAGACCATTATATAATGTGCAATCTACATTATATTTATATGATATCTATTGTGCTTTGTGTCCGCTAATGGCGTCTCAAAGCAAAGATTCTTTCACTTATTAATACTGGGTGGCGCAAAAGTACTGGCACTAAAGAAAATACTTTTTTTTTTTATATATGACATTTTCTGTCATTCTGTTGTTGAAAATTGTGTAGAGAACAAATGTAAAATACACTGAAAATAAACATGGACCGTTTTACTCCCCAAGAACGTGGAATAATTGTGTCAATGTTCTTACGGAATAATTCATCAGTGATAAGAACACAACGTGAATTTCGTCGACGATTTCCCCACCGTCCGGCACCGATTGGTCGCACAATTCGACGCTTTGCCACACGCCTTGAAGCAACTGGCTCAACATTGGATAGACCTAAGTCTGGGAGACCAAGAACAGGCCGTTCAGCTGAAAATATCGATGCTGTGCGCGAAGATGTGGAAGAGTGTCCAGAAACATCAACGAGGCGACGTGCCACGCAATTGGGCATTTCCAGACGGACCCTGCAGCGTATTTTGGTGAAAGACTTAAAGATGTTCCCGTATAAAACTCAAATGACTCATCAGCTGCTGCCTGCTGACCACCGAGCTCGTCTAGATTACTGCCAGCGCGTCATAAACCTCAACCTTGAAGAGGATGATTTTCCTTCAAAATTGGTTATGAGTGACGAAGCGCATTTCCATCTCTCAGGGCATGTCAATAAGCAGAATACTCGGTTCTGGGGCACTGATAATCCGCGCATTATTCAAGAAACACCTCTACACCCACTAAAAGTTACTGTATGGTGTGGCATCTGTGTTGACAGAGTGATCGGACCCTATTTTTTCGAAGACGCTGTAGGCAATGCGATTACTGTCACTGGAGAACGCTACAGAACCATGTTACGTGAGTTTTTGATACCCAGTTTGGACGAATTGGGGCTGGAGCACATCTGGTTTCAACAAGACGGCGCTACGGCACACACAGCGCGCGACACTATGGACTTAGTGAGGGACGCTTTTCCAGGCCGAGTTATCTCTCGTTTTGGCGATTTGCCTTGGCCTGCAAGATCACCCGATCTGACCAGTCCAGACTTCTTTCTTTGGGGTTTTTTGAAATCTCGGGTGTATGTGAACAAGCCACAGACTCTCGCAGCTCTAAAAGAAAACATTCGTCAAGAAATAACGAACATATCGCAGGAAGTGTTACGGCAAGTTATGCAAAATGTCATAAATAGGGCTCAAATGTGTATCAACTCTGGAGGTCACCATTTAAAAGACATCATCTTTAAATCCTAATGGTACGAAATTTAATGGCACAAATATACATTTAAAAAAATCTAAATCTAGTTTTCTAATTTAGAAAAAATGTTATAGCTGAACCAAATAGGGTCTTTACTTTTGCGCCACCCGTTATATGTATTTTTTTTCCACAAATTACGTTCTTCAAAACTCAAGTTCAACCTCATGCGTAGATCAATCAGGTATTCAATCAGAGTATCAGCAATCAAACGGTACGTGATCTAGTCTTAATAATAACGTTATATCCAATTCACGAGGGAGGTCACTTTGATCACATGAAAGCCTATTTGCTTTCATATTAACTTATACAGTTCATATTTATATTTCAGACAAATTTAATGTGATCGTAAGTGATATAGGTGAGATGTGTGAATATATCCAAATGTTGCTCCATCTCTTGTTTTATGGAAATCGTTTAAGTTTTATTTTATATGCATTGTTTCTATCCATATCTATATCTATATAAAGCGAAAGAATTTGTTAATTACAGGAACTACCAGTTGGATTTGAATCATTCTTTTTGCGTGTCATAACCCAGTTTTTGAGGAACGTTAAGGGCGATGTAGCTAGTGTTTTTTATAAAATTTAATAGATAATGCATACTAAGTGACAACGTTCCAAATTTGGTTATGTTCCAAATTCTGTTATAAAAGTGTCTCTCGTATACTCTCTCCTCGAAAAATTCCAGTTCTTCCCGTAAATATGGTCAGAAAGTAATAACAACAAACGGGCGAAATCTAACACAGGCCAGTACAAGGGGCATGGAGATGTGCTAATAGAAATTTGTGTAGAGCAACTATAACTGTAGGTAAGAGAGCCAGGACGCAATTTTTTACGTTTTTACGCTTTTTTCGCATTTATGCCACTTGTCTAAGCTCTCTGTTACCTCTGTGCCTATCTACTAAACGAAATCTTTCAGCGGTGACCATCGGTGCCAAAAAAGAAGGTTATTTTATAGAGGCTTAATGCCCAACATCGGAGTCTACATACTGACAACAAATTACGTAATGCCAATATATGTAATAGTGTTAATATTTATTGGATAACGGAACAAAACAAATAAATAAAAATGCAATATATTCCAAACAATCACAACGAGTAGGTATTCACTCGATTTAGTTTCTGCAATGCACGCAAAAATTCCCATTGCTTCGCTGTACTAAATGAAACTACTAACATAATTTATTTCTCTGTATATTCTCCGTTGAACTTTCAATATATAAAAATAGGTTTTTATTTTACTTTTAATTTATTTAGTTATAAGTTTTGCTTACCAAGATGACGCCACTCTGCCTAATTGTAAATAGTGAAAAGCGTCCCAGAATAACGGGACTTACGGGAATGCCCGTCTGCCTAGCTGACGCTACATTGAAATATTATGTACCCTGTGTCACTACCACAGTCAATGCGAATGTAATGACACCTCATGTTAAAATCCATTTAGCCATTTAGGCTGTAGCATTTTCATCGTCTGCTTGTATTTTAATACTAGCAAGTATGTCTTCAGGATACTAATGCTACTTTCGCCATCTAGCGTCGAATAGATATAAACTATTACTTCAGGAAAATTACCATAGATGTCGCTATACAACTGACTGAAATTTAGACAATTTTATTAAGCAACACTGAAAATAGAAGTAAATTAACAAAAATTAAAACTTAAATGTTTTATTTATTAACCTATGTTGTTACTATTCTTGTTTATCAATGTTTTAGGCAATTACGCGTCAATGGGTCAGCCAATCGCAGCAGTACGTCAGTAGGCGCCGAACTCGTGGCGCGTGCAGTAATGTGAAGGGGCGTTGCGTCGCTCGTAAATAAAAACAAACAATACGCTTATATTTATATGGCTTCGATACGATCGACTTTCGGAACGTGGTGAAATTATTTTTTGGGAGCTGAGCAGCAATTTGAAGTAAGTTGCTTTATTTTTAAATAATTTAAAGAATAAGTAAATAGCTTTTTCAGTTATTTTGATTGTGTTTATTGAATTATGGAAAAGACAAAAATAAAATTTAAAGCAGTTAGTTATTTGTACAATAAAATTTACTATTTTATTTTCATAATTATTCGCTTCTTACTACTATTATTAATACGTAGGTACGTTACAAATATTTTGACAGCGTAACATACTTGTATGTTTAATATTGTATTTGATTGTTTAAAATATAATATTTCGCTAATATTATAGCTTTAATAGCGGAATATTATACTCTGCATTCAAAGTAAAAATAATTTTGCTTACAGCGCCATCTAGTAGGTGTTAGTATTGCAACCACAAATTGAGGCAATGCGTAGTATACTGCTCTCTAGCGACGAATAGATTTGAAATAAATGTGAATTTATAAGCCCTTGAAAATATTAATTTGCTATGACCTACGCTTTGATTTGGAATGTAATATTGCTACACAAGCCAGAATTTAACATGATGGTTGTTTTTATTAAATTTAATATCTACTTGTTTTTTTCACGTACCTAGTATTTAGAAAACATACTTACTAGTATATAGGTAGGTAAGAACTTCTACACATATAAATCTTTTCACTAGGTATTTTATTCTAAATAAAACAAAAAGATTAAACCCTCATTTTGTACGTTGCAATGGCAGGAGTAATAAAAGAAAATTATAATAAAAAGCTTCCCTTTTGTCTTCAAAGCGATCGTGAGATTGCGGGCAAAGGAAAATGAATTTTCTGCCTGAAGAGAAATAAACGAGGAAAGGATATTTTACTTTTAAATTAATACTAGTATTATTAATACCAATTGCTAGCGTTATGTATCGGTTTGTATTGTGGTAAAGTATGTACTTATATTATACTATAGGTACGAGGTACTACCTTGCTTGGAACATATTTATTGTTTAGTACTTACACATGGTTATGAAATGGGTATTTATCTAAATGAGGGTGTTTAGGAAATTTTTCGCCACCGGTGGGCGGCATTTTGGTAAAAGGTCTTCCATTTCGACAGCGCTATCAAAACAAATATCTTTCAGTGTTCATTTCGGCAATTTTAATGTTTAATATACAAATTGGATAATTCACGTGCTTAAGCACAAAATAAAATTGCTGTGAGGGTTTTCTAAAATGGCGTCCACGAGGGAGCAGCGACGATGCGTCAGGTCTAGCTGTCAAGCGCTTTTTGAAAGTTAACCCCTGATTGGCCCAATGTGAAAGTTGAAGTGGCGCCAACTGTTGGTGAAAGTTTTCCTGAACACCATCATTGTTACTACCTGTCAAGAGATTGAGACTGGTTTAACTACTTGTTTAGTCTTCGAATATCGGTTTCACTCTATCATTATCATATCAGCTAAAAGACGTCCACTGTTGGACATAGGTCTTCCCCAATTTATGCCACCCTTATTTATTCCCTCTTATCAGGTCGTTGGTCCACTTTGTAACGGGTCTGCCTACGCAGCGTCTTCATCACCCTATACTTATTTAAGTATTTTTTAACTACCTACCTTTATATGTAGGTGTATGCCACTAAAGTAGCAAACATGTCGTAGTTACTGTTGGTAGGAAGCGTCCTAGCTACTCTCGTAATTAGTTTCGAGTTTTCGTCCCAAGAACAAAAAGTAGGACTAAACAGAAAATAAACTATTCATAAGATATATATTATTTTTTAAGTCTAGTTCGAAAAAAGTATTTTTGTGAATCAGAAACAAATCGGTAAAATTAAATAAATATAAATAGCTCTGCTACCAACTTGTCTCTAGAGGAATGCTTTCAATTCTTTATAGGAATCTCGAGAATTAACATCTTAGTGACCTAGAGAACGCCAGTGTATAACTTAGTAGGGCTGCGTTTATAATAATATAATATATGCCAGCCAGACTGTTCCTACACAAGTTTATGGCTGTTGAACTTTGACAATAAAATAAATTATTTCTTATTCATAATAAGTCATTTGTATCTAAGTTAATTAAGAACGGAACAGATCAAAATTGTGACGTCAGCTATGATTACTAAATAAAGCTGAAGAGTTTGTTTGATTGTTTGTTTGTTTGAACGCGCTAATCTCTGGAACTACCAGTCGGATTTGAAAAATTCTTTTTGTGTATGATAGCCCAGTTCTCGAGGAAGGTTATAGGCTATGTACTATTGCGCTACGGGCGACGGGAGCAGAGCAGTAAGCAAAGAAGCGGGTGAAACCGTGCTGCGTAAAGCCTTGAAAAATAGAGCAGTCTATCATCTAACTTATTCATTAAGTTTCTTTCAAAGATGTGTATTATTAAATTAATCACATTGTTATATTTTATGATTTTAGATGTTATTATAAAGAAAGAAAGAAAGAAAATACATTTATTTGACACATACAAAAAGAGACATAAATTCTTAATATCTTGTTAAAACATTAACAATAACTATATTAATTGTTGCAGATAACAAGCCTTCATCATGGTAAGTATGCTACGTCATACATTCACTGAAATAATAATATATTATCATACCTTATTCCCTACAAGATAGGCAAAGATTACGCTACATATCGAGCTTTAAAAAATCGTACGTAGGTGATGCGCGTGTTGCCTAAGGCGGGCGCATACAAGCCTACACAATGCTGCCCAAAACAAGCTTATACGCGCGTATAGAATATTAGTTTAGAAGCACTCTACATTAATTATTTGACTTACAGAATAACATAATATAATTGTACTGTGCTTAATAAGTTTCTATTACTAGTTATGCAATACATAGTTTCTCAACTCAGTTCACTGAGATATTTCTTTAATTAATATTGTATAATTTCAGTACGGTTTCGTGAACTACGCTTTGGAGCTCCTAGTAACTAAAACTTTTGACGAAGAAACATGGGAGACTATCAAGTAAGTGTGATATTAAAATTTGTGTAAATGTATTTTTTGTTGGTTATAGATATACAATACATACACATACATTATTAGCATCTTAGGCATCAAAGAACATTTTAGGCGCCGGCGAAGCCGTGGAGTGCAGCCAGTATTTGATATTTAGTAGAATTCTAGGTTTCTATAAATTAACTTATTTATTTCAATAGTTTACATAAATGTTTTTAAAAAAATATTGCACTCAGGAAAAAAGCAGACGTGGCTATGGAAGGAAGTTTTCTTGTTCGTCAGATATACGAAGATGAGATCACGTACCATCTGATTACTGCTGCTGTCGAGGTCTTGCGTAAGTACAAACAAACATAGGTTCAAACCATCTTTAAAATCAAATATTTTTCTATCTATCAATTTGAACATGAACTGCAGGACATGCCTTATAAAAATATAGACTACGTCTAAATTTATAATTTGTTATATATTCCAGAAATACCAGCTGACGCCATTCTAGAACTGTTTGGAAAAACTTTCTTTGAGTTTTGTCAAGACTCCGGTTATGATAAGATCTTGCAAGTACTCGGCGCTACTCCACGAGATTTTCTTCAGGTTAGTACCTACTTAATAAAATTACATTACAAATATAAATGATGCATTAGATCTACCGGATGGTAAACAGAATCAGATGTCAGTAATTAGAAATTTGGTGAGTAAAATACCATAAGTTAGGTTTGCCTTTGGAGACACAATGCTAAGAGTAAGTACACAACCTAACCGTAAGAGAGGTAAAGAACTGGAAAGAATAATTAACTACGTTCTGCTGGGCTATTATTATACGTATATGAGTGGTGTGCACTCCGTATAGGCAGAAAGGCACTGCTTACTTAATAATTTACTGAAATCACAATTTTAGTAGATAACATAATTAGGTAAATAATGCCTACCCTGTCAAAAATCTCTGCACGCCACTGAATTGTTTATGGTCTACGAATAACAATTCATTGTACAGTACTTCGCATGTGTCTGAATTATTTTGAGCGCTGGATGCCCAATTTTCCTCTTTTCATTTTCCTCACCCTTCATCCCTTCGCCTACCCCTCTCACTCCACCGTAGGCAGCGACCTCGGGAGCAATGCCAGAGTCGCTGAGTCTTCCATGAGGGACAGTTACCACTTACCTTCAAGTAGGCTGTAAGATCGTCTCCCAATACGGCATTAAAAAAAATATTACTTAGGTAGTTTAACAAAATTTAAACTTTATCATACAAACTTGAAAAATATTTCGTTTGAAATTACAATAGCGTAAAACCTTTGACAAAAATTAAAATATTTCAGAATCTCGACGGCTTACACGACCACCTCGGTACTCTGTACCCAGGGATGCGGTCACCATCTTTCAGATGCACTGAGAGACCTGAAGATGGAGCGCTGGTGCTCCATTATTACTCCGACAGACCAGGGTTGGAGCATATCGTTATTGGGATTGTGAAGGTATTTGGTGATTACTGATATTAATAGTTATATGTGCTATTCAATAATAGACTTAATCAGGGTACCTAGTGCGAGTTGTTTTTACGTTAACGCGATCGAAACATTTACCGCGATTGGCTCTCTGATTGGGTAAGAGCTGGGAGCGGACCAATCACAGCGCTGAACGAAATTAATGCGTCGATCCCGTTAACGTAAAACAAACTCGCACTAAACACTCGGCTTGATTAAAGTAATTATGTTATTTTTATGAAAAGAGGGATATAACTGGTATGATGATGCCAACCAAAATCAGATTCTGTCTGCCTGATAATAAGCGTTTGTAAATAGAGTTAAATGCAAACGACTGCTTAATAGATGGAAATTAGATATTTTTTGGAAAAACAACACTATATAATCGATTATACCATTTTGAGTAAAGGTGTTTAACTACTTGCGCCTACATTGCAGTGAAAATTCGTGTTAGATTTTTTTTTTAATAATAAACTTAACCTTTGACACAATCGTTCTTTAGTCTTTTAACTTTTAATAAACGTAATGGTTACACAATGCTCTTTGGCTTTGACTAAGGTGCCCTAAGTTGCCTATCTCTGACACAATGATGTTAAATTTTGGGACAGAATCTTTTAATTTTAAATTAATACTAAGTAATAATATGACTGTTATTAATATTTTACAACCACGTGACTTAGTTAAGGACTACGCATGCGCGTCATGAAATGTCAAACGATATCAATATTATTGTCTTGTACCAGTACCTATTTAGTTTTATTTAAATTAGTTTTACCCAATTTTACCACGATTATAAAGATAATAAGAATTATTTAGCAAATTACTAAAACCAAAGTGCATTTTTATAGTTTATTTAAAGACTTGGTTTGCGAGCATTCTATTTGTTGTTGTTTTGTTAATTAATACATTATTACATTTGTTTTAGACGGTAGCAAGCAAACTGCACGACACTGAGGTGAAGGTAGAAATCTTGAAGACTAAAGAAGAATGCGATCATGTCCAATTCCTGATCACAGAGACTTCAACCTCTGGTCGAGTGTGTGCTCCCGAAATGACTGAAATTGAGACCTTATCGCTGGGTAAGAATAGTAGTGAAAATCATTACTTATTTAATATTATTTTCTTTTTATTATGACAATTTTAAATTATTATTTCTTGTTATGATAAAATGAAATAAGCGATCTTTAGTAAAAATAAAAAAAGGTATAGTAATATAAATTAATAATTGACACTTTTTTGACACAGTTGCTATATTAAAAGGAAAAGAAGAATATGTATTTACATTCGTTGTTTTGAAACCAAATCCAGGATTATTATGTTCATTAAAAAGTAATTCCTTGGGTCGTATGAGTTCCTACGAACGTTAAGGATGGCCTCCCTATAGCTGAGTCTTGTTCGAGAGTCTGCTTGAGACGACTAGTCATAATCAATATAATACATATAACACAGCTCATGAGTAAGGCTCTCCTTTTACCTAATTTATCTGTTTTTGTTGTCAAATTTGTTATGTGAACGATGAAGTATAAATAAATGCACAAATGTTAGCGCGTACTATATTTTACAGAGCCAAAAGTGAGTCCAGCAACATTCTGCCGGGTGTTTCCATTTCACCTGATGTTTGACCGTGAGCTAAACATCGTTCAAGCTGGACGTACCGTATCGAGACTCCTGCCAAGAGTTACCAGACCTGGTTGCAAGATCACTGATGTCTTAGATACGGTAAGAATAATCTGTAGGTACGTTATTTACATTGTATTATTTATTTATTTATTCAAGCTTTTTACACACATAAATGCATAAAGGCGGACTTAATGCCAAAGGCATTATCTACCAGTCAACCTATCGGGTGATGCAGAGTTGAAACGCAGTCGGTGCATGACAGTTTAATATTGAAAACTAACTTTTGCTAAATCCAATAATTATTTTACTACATAGATATAAATATATCATATAACTTAATACAAAAAAAAAAAGAAAACAATAAACATACACAAAATATCATAATCAATATACATATTATTATACAATAATAAATGTACATACATATACATATAGATATATATTATCAGACATAGTTATTTAGCTGATTCTGCCAATTTATTCATGAAAAGAGTTCGAACCTTTGCCTTAAACGAGTTCTGGTTAGGGGCCATCCTGATTTCTAGAGGGAGGGCATTCCAGAGTAGAATAGATTGTATAGGAAAAGAGGAGTGGATGAAATCAGAGCTATGAGAGGGACATGTTAGAAGTAAATTGTTAGAAGATCGAAGAGTTCTTTGATGTGTAGAACTCTCTGTTCTGTTACTTGAATTGTGAGGTCAAATAGGTGGTATTAGTAATATGCAAATGAGTAAATACCTCGTATAAGTATAGTTTGTTCTTTTTGTCTGATAATCCAGAAGAGACAGCCACCTACCTGATGCAATCAATACTGCTGCTACTACTGCTCATGGATCTGGTAAACTTCAGGCAATCGCCGGCATTAATCGATTTGAATGTCAGGTTTTTTTAAATCAGCTGATACGTAATTTACGTGATACCCAAACAAACTCGGATAATTTATTGCTCTTGTGTGGTAATCGTACTAACTCGCCTTCATTCCCACTGCGCTACAAAAGCACTCAGCAATAAATTCACATCTTGACATGTTCAGGTTCGTCCTCATTTGGACATGACGTTCGCGAACGTGCTGGCTCACATCAACACCGTATACGTGCTGAAGACCAAGCCTGAAGAGATGATTACGGTCACTGATCCGAATGAGGACATTGCATCGCTACGTTTGAAGGTACTTTATTTAATAGTACCAGCCTGTTTCCTTTCCCACTGCAGGCCCAAGGCCTCTTCTTATATAGAAAAGGCATGAGCATTAATAACAGCGCTTGCTTAAGGCGGATTAGCAATTTCAGGCTTAGTCCAGGTTTCCTCGCGATGTTTTCCTTCACCGTCAGCCATAAATGTCCAAGATAAACTTAGAAAGTATGTATGATTTAAAAAATCATATTTTACTTGCCCGGATGCCACTACCTCGTGTTTACGAAACGGGTGCCGTATCCACTGGGCCATTTCAACCTTTAGTTATTAGATACTAATTTTATTTGCTATCCATTACTTGATATGAATTATTAGGCTACTATTTCTACCTAAGTACTACCATACCTACTTAGTACCTACCTACGTATTTCTCAACTCTGACAGTATGAAATAATTAGCGCCCAACTTATTTACTGCTGAAGCATAAGAGAGAACGTTTGGGAAGACGAGTCTAATTGTAGATAACTTTAAGGGCGTTTAACCCTTACATGGACATTACTATAGACACAAAGATGTTTTATTGTCATCACGGCCATATACGTTTACTGTTCCGAAATGTGTCCTCATTAGATGACTGAGGGAACCACATGGCATATTATATAAATTTTTAACGTAAGTAAATATGTTTTTTATTCTTCTTTTCTTTTTTATATATCGTTTTGCATATTCTAGGGACAAATGCTCTACATTCCTGAGACAGATGTCGTCGTATTCCAGTGCTACCCCAGTGTTACTAATCTCGACGATCTAACTCGGTGAGTTTTTTATGTCTTCTGTATATTATTGGTGTTTTTCCAATAATATATAATGTTCACGAAAAATGAGAAATGCTCTAAAGGTTATTTGATTGTATCCTTTTTGTCTTAATTTATTATATTTATGTGTTTAGTACGACGCTTTTGTGGTAAGGGCTTTGGTGGAAGGCCAAGGTTTCGAAACCAAAAGGCAACGCAAGCAATGTGCAACATGTCATTAAGCTGCTACAAAATATTCGTCTTGGGTGAGAATTATAATAGTGATGCAACAACTGCTAAGCAAATTTTTATACTCCTGCCGTGCAATTACAAAACTATTAATTTAGTCCTTAGGCCCTAGACAAGTGTCAAAGATTTCTATTCTATTTATAGAATAGATATGAAAATGTATGAGATTGACATAAGCGTTGGCGTTAGCTTATGTCAATCCAATACATTTTATAAAAGTCTAGGGCCTCTGATATGAAAAACTATTGCCAATAAAAAAAAAAAATATTTAAAGCCGTGGCCTCTGCATCTCCGACATCCCTCTGCATGATGCGACTCGCGACTTGGTGCTCATGTCTGAGCAATTCGAAGCAGACTACAAGTTGACACAAAATCTGGAAGTGCTTACTGATAAACTACAGCAGACGTTCAGGGAATTGGACTCGGAGAAACATAAAACTGACAGGTACTACTTCTTAGTTCATTATGGGGTAGGTAATGTTGTATTGAGCATGAACTTCACTAAAAGATATACAGTTCATATTAAAGACAGTACTAGCAGCTTTTACACAAATGCGGTCTGTTAATAGTAAGTAGGTAATAAATCTGTTTCATGGCCTAAGAATAAGAAGCCCGAATAAATAGAAATATCTATATATGTAAGTAGATTTGGCAAGCACATTCTTGAATTTTCAAAACTGAATAGAAATAAGAGATATGTTCAGCAATTAAATGACACGGCTCAGAATCGACCAAAGTACCCGACTGTGCAAAAGTAAACGCCCTTTGGACAAAAATGCAAATATTTACAATCAACCAAGAGTAAGTACAACAACATTAGGAGAGGTCTTTAAACTGTATTGAATAATTACAAATTTTCTAAAAAATAGAATACTATCTGCTACCAACTTACAGCAAGAAATTATAGACTCAAAAATATTCCAGGCTCCTCTACTCAGTACTTCCAATCAGCGTGGCTACTGAGCTCCGTCATCGTCGTCCAGTCCCCGCTCGTCGCTATGACACCGTCACCCTTCTCTTCAGCGGGATTGTCGGCTTTGCGAACTATTGCGCACGACACACCGACCATAAGGGAGCTATGAAGATCGTCAGAATGCTCAATGATCTGTATACCGCATTCGATGTGTTAACTGATCCGAAGAGGAATGCTAATGTCTATAAGGTACGAATATCATTACATTGTTATAATTAAAACCTAGATTACACGGATCGCCTTTGTAGTCGTGTGATGAAACAAGTAAAAATTGGAGATATACTAATTTTATGAAAAGGTATGAGGCCACAAATTAAAAAATAGCATAAGCAGGTTTCTCACAAGGAGATTGAAGACGTGAAGATACTGGGCAACTGATGTATGTAGGCGGATTAAGATTAGCTAAGGTAAAGGTACTTGCAGAATGGCTACTATAATAATAATAATAATAATAAAACATTTATTTTCAGGTTGCATAGACCCATACCTTACAGACTAACATACATATTATACAATAAAACTTATAACTAATTAACACGACTTATTTCGGCGTCATGTTACGCTGCGTGGTGTTGTGTAGACTTCCACGAAAACGTCGATACACTACACCTTTCGGCCAAAACTCTTCTTGTAGGCAAGTTTTAAGATATTGTGTCGGCACCCGCAATACGAACGATTTAAAGTTCGTGTTATGATGTGACTCCAACCTCTCAACCCTCGGAGTCCAGTTGGTTTTAGTTCGCACGTACTGCACGATCTCTTCTTCCTTCGTACAGTGGTGTAACCGGGACAAGTACAGCAATGTTGTTGGGACTGCGGGACGTAGTAGCATATTAGGCCCTGCTAGTCCGGTACCGCACTGGTTTCGACAAGTAGGCTTTCTCTTCTTCGTCTCAACCTTTATGAAGCCATCCTTGTCACACTTGTCCTTCTTTTGAACCCTTTGTTTTAAGATCTTAACGGGCTCACAGCTTTGTTGTTTTGCAACTTGCCGCCTTGTATTAGCGGCGATATCGGCGTAGGCACGTTTCGGGGTCGATGTATCTACACGATTCACCTTGATAGGTGACGACACAGGGACGGCGGCGACACACGTTGCCTCACTTGCAGTGTCAGCAACTTATGACGCGCTCACCGACTGAAAACTGCCGATGGATGCGTTCTGTGCTCCGCGTCGCATGTTCACGTTAGAGGCGTCCGGTGACTTACTTGTAGAAATAGCGCTGCGTAGCAACACTACTTCGGCAGGTAGCTCAATTATGGTGGTATCTGACGCCTCCAGCTTGGACTGTACCACGGCCAGGCTTGCTTTCAAGGATGTTATATCCTTAAGTAGCCTGGTGACGTCGACGTGGTCAAACGTGACTGGAGGCAGCTTGTGCAGCTCCTTTGCCACGAAAGCAGGCACGTCGTCCGGGTCGGTCACCTTCAAGAGGGTGACGATGTCCTGAATGCTCTTTTCGGTGCCATCCCTCCGACGAGACGGCATCTGGTCGAGCTTGCCCAAAACCTGGTACAGCAACTTCTTGCTGCTGCTGACTTCTTTTTCTTTAAAGTTGGACTTGCAGATCTGCAGTATGCTGACCTCGTCCATAGTATCGATGGCATGTTGAACGAATGCCAACAATTCGTTGGCTATGAGTTGTTGTGAACTCATAGCAACTATCGGGTAGCGGCGTTCGCCGCACGACGCGTGAATTAATTAATTATAATTAAGTAATTCGATTCGTACAGTGTAAGCACGTCCGTACTCCACGGAACATAGCACTGCACTGTACTATGTCCTGTAGTGTACGATTACTTACGTATTGAAGAGAGGGAAGTGCTTCCTACATCCCAGTTAAATGATTAAGCTTTTAAATAAATATTTTCAGGTTGAAACAGTAGGTGATAAATACATGGCAGTGTCTGGACTGCCTGAGTATGAAGTGGGTCATGCTAAACATATATCGCTCCTGGCTCTTGATATGATGGATCTGTCGCAAACAGTCACTGTTGACGGAGAACCTGTGGTATGTAGTGCTTACATTTATACAATGATTCTACAGATTCTTGTTGAGTTATTTAAAAAGTAGGTACTGGACATTGTTAGTCGACCGCCCCGGATAAACTAAAACTGGTAGACATTTTAAATAAATGACTATTTCACTGTTACACATTGTGCTATTATGTTGTGTATATCCATAAACATTAGCATGACATAACACATTTTTAGGGTGTTAGTAATATACCTATATAGCTATAGATTTCAGTTTGTTACCTCGATGTCTATCAGGCTATTATTTTTTATCTTTAGTTATTTTAGCTGTAACTACATTAATTGAAAAATGGTTAAAATAATAAAATTTATACTTTAAATTTGAGTTGAAATTATTTATTACTTGACTAAATCAACCCTATATTTTCTAGGGTATCACTATTGGCATCCATACCGGCGAGGTGGTAACAGGTGTGATTGGTCACCGTATGCCGCGATACTGTCTCTTTGGTAACACCGTCAACCTAACCAGTCGCTGCGAAACCACTGGCGTGCCTGGTACTATCAACGTCAGCGAGGATACTTATGGGTATAATTTCTATTTTTTATTAATGATTTTTCTTATTATTCTGTACTTTATAATTGCTAAGCAAAGGCCACTAAGTTCGGTCAGTTTTTGGAATCGTTTTTTGTCAGGATGCATGCACAAAGTATGTCTTGCTCATCTTCATTTCACCTTGGCAGAATTTCTTCTGACATCTCTGATACCATGCAATAGCACATACGGCTGTAGTAGTGTATATTAAAACTTATTAAGTGCGTTTTTTTTAAATTGGCTGGGTTCAGTGTTTTTACGGATTAAAGCTCCTACGCATGTCTTAGAAGGTGACTAAATACCAGAAAACTAATAGTAGCGTTACCTGCATGCTAAAACTTTTACTTTTAATGAAATTGGAAATCTGTATGAATGTATACCTATCTAAATGCACAAAATAATTAAAAATAATACAACATTTTCATAGAAACACTTTATTTAGTCTTCACATAAATCCAAATATCGTTTTAAAGTCAATGGTATAGGTAATTTTTGTATGCCTAACGGCAACTCAAAATTTTCCCAAAGCATCTGTCTTATCGTACACCTACACAAATGTTTAAGCTCCACCGGTTTTAAGCCACATCTTGACGTCGGTACCAAGTGATCTTCTAATATATCGCCATACTTTTCCAACATCAATTTTCTTTGATAATTATAATCTTCAGGTAGCTCCAATTGCTTAAATACTTCTTTGTCCACCGTCAAAGCAATACTTGGTACTGCTCTCATAGCTAACTTGAGACAAGTTACCAACTCATAAGGATACTTCCTATTGTATTCATTTAGCCTATCAAGAATAGATTCTATTGGATTTGTAGACACTTTATCATGTGTTATTCTTGCCCCAAATCTTAATAATATCATTAGCATTTCTGCCGCTCCCATTTGAATCACTACCCTAACTGGTGATGCTCGGCCACAGCTTTCTAGAGGCACATCTATAAAACGAAAGCTTCTACCGTTTTCTTTATATTCGAGATTCGCATTAGTAGCATGGTCTAGAAAGAAAACTAAAGCGTGAATGTTTTCTTCTTTATCCATGAAATCGGATTTCCAACCAGCTAGAAAGTACGGTGCTGAAGTACCAAATATTGCACCTAAAATAGATAAAACAATTTTAGCATGGGTTTGAGAAATTAATCTAAGCAATGATTTTGATATGTCAAAACGTAGACTTTCAAATTATAAGATGGTACGAGCCATACAAAATGTAATGTACTATTTAAATTTAATCCCTTTATACAAGACAAAATTCACTGCATTATTGTAGTACCTATCTAAAATCTAAATTGTATTTTTTTAATTTAAAGACAATGCCTGATCGTGTCTTTTTTCTAAAAACTTACACTAAATTGTATCACATAAAATTGACTTACCCAAAAATATTCTTTCAAAAGTACCTTCACAGGCATAGAGCTCATCTAGCAATGCTGCTACAACCCCATTATCCTGTAGGCTCCAGTCAAAAGCCAGCTTTATAGCTATGTATAGCAAGTTATGGTACTTTCCCATAAGGCACACGTCGCCGTTATCTGACTTGCATTGATTGTGATACCTCAGTGCAGATACTACAAAGTTCTTGCATGATGTGTTGTCTGAGTGGTTTTGACCTGGAAATGGGTTTTTTATTAATACATATGTTATGTTTGTCAAATACAAATAATCTCTTACTATATTAGACCACTATGCTTAAAAAACTGAAGTAAAGGAATCTTGTCAAAATGTATCTTTTTTTGCAAAGAACTATTAAAATTTATAATGACTCCATTGAAATTTCAAAGATTACAATAATCATTAGAAAGAACAATATTAACCTATCACTCCTCCCTTGCAAAAGTGGAACACCTACGTTTAACAACTATGTTGGATCCCATGTTTTTAAATGGGATTCAACTCGGGATGCGAGTCTGTAGCTATTTACCAAGTAAAATTTCAATTATTGAGTATTTATTCAAAGAAAAATATCACTAATTTATCCGAGTCCAAGATCCAACCCAAGATATTAGCGTGGCAGTGCGAAAACTAACTGCGTCACTGAACGAGATAGTCGAGTAAAACAGATAACACCAATTATACCTCTAAACATGTAGATTTCTAACTTGTCATACACAACCACACAACGTCATCAACAAGGTATTTAAAATACCTTAATTGGAAAATCTAAACTAATATTATAAAGAAAGAAAGAAAGCATTTATTTGTGCAAAAAACACGACGCACATAGAGAATAAAACACAATTTAAAAAAAAACGAAATGCATAAAATATCTTATTTCTAAATACTTATAAATAATGATAACAAAGAATGAAATTAAGCAGATCATTCTTAATTTTAGTTAAAACTAAACTGTGGTAACATTCATAATAATAATGTGTTTAGAAAAAATATTTAAATTTTTGTATGTTTGTTTGTTTGATAAGGATAAACTCAAAATCTATAGAAAGCTACAATATCAGGAAGTAACATTGGCTATATATTTTGTGGTATGCCTACCTACGCGGGCGAAGCCGCTGGAAACAACTAGTAAAATACATTAAATAATGTAACCTCGTGCACATCCAGCAATGACAGTATTGAAGTATTCAACCAACTCCCGCCTTTTCCTTCTGTCATTCAAACAATCACGGTTCATATTAGTGAACACCTCTTCGAAATAATACTCCATGAACGTATCCATAGTTTTACACAATAAATTTAGTAAAAAATATTAGAAATACACATGACTGCTTTTACTATTTGCGACACATCAATTTAGTTTTTTAATTGTTCATTTTTGGCCAGTTTTATATAAGTTTTTTAGGTTGATATGAAATTTTTGAGTCTATTGTTAACACGTACTATATCACTGTTTAAATTTATAGCTTGTGTAAACGAGCTTCGACGACAACTCAGTAAATAATAGTAACAAAATCACTTTCTGTCAACCCCAGTTTTACTAAGAATACTTGCAAGTGCAGGATAATCTGCTTTGCCTTTGTTAGGAAGCCATTTAAAGGTTTATTTTAATAGCTGATAGTGACACGACACATGACTGTGCATAGGGTTTTTAACGTAGTATATTTACTACCTATGTTAACAAGTTTTAAAATTGCCTGTTTCATCATTCGCCGTTTTTCTACTACGCTTAAGGCCAACTGTTCGTCTAAACTATACCATGGCCTATCATTATTTTAGGTCTCAGGACTCAATTACTTACTAACACCGACCGACTTCGCCATTTTTTTATTTTGGTCCCATGTAACAGGGGGCGAGCCTGTTGCCATATATCGGGCACAATTCCAGACTCCGGACTAATACTGAGAGTTTTCAACAGAAAAACCCAATATCACTTTACCCGACCTGGGGATCTAACCCGAGACCTCTGCGTGGTAATCCGTACACAGAATCACCAATCCACAGAGGCAGTACTAACACCGATTATTAAATTATAATTACACGAGTCAGACTCCTCAGAATTTTTATCTACTTTAAATCGACTTTTGAAACGAGGGATTAATATACCAAACCACAGAGGATCTCTGTGTCAACGTCAGCGCGACGTTTCTTTTCCATAAAACATAAGTTTTACAGCAAAATCTTCGAACTTGGTTGGGAAATCATTTACCTATTCCGGTATTAACTTCGGTCAATCTTACCTGACAAGACACATAGCTGAATCGATGCAAAAAGCCGCAATTTCACACAGCTTTATAGATGCAATAAATCATCATCATTGATAACACTTTATATAAAGTTTATAAATAATGTGCAGTTATTTTTAAACAGGGCAATTTGTTGAACACGAGAGACATTACTTAGTATGCTACTAGTTTATCAACACTTCTAGTTCATTGGTTTATTTTACTACCTGTTTTAATATTTTATGTAAAATTATGACCTTTAAAGAGGACGGCATCCTCAATCAGCTTATCATTAATCGATCAACTTAAAAAAGGGCAGAATACAGAAGTTATAATAACAATAGTGTAGAAAATTATAAATAGCTAACAAAATTTATTCTCAAAAAGGAAACACAATCAGCTTCGACTAAAAATTGTATTATCATTACATCACCATTCTAAAGATGCTTATTGATTTTGTATGATACTTTGGTTGAGTTGTGTGTTAAATAAATTGTAAAATTATAATTGTATGGCGATTAAAAAAGGGCCTAAATTTCTAGCAGTTCTATTCATTGTTTTACCATTGATAGCAAATTGGACTTGAGCTGATTGGCTGACACTTCTTTGGTTGTGTCAAAAGTATCGTGCAATCATTATCTAGGTATTATTACTACTTCTATGACAAATATTATCTAAATGTATTTAATCGAAACTGTTCTTCTCAGGTACTTAATGCGTGAAGATAACTACGATGAAAGATTTGAGCTAACGTACCGAGGACATGTTTCCATGAAAGGCAAAGCTGAACCTATGCAAACTTGGTTCTTGACCAGGAAGGCAGTATAAATTATATGCGATGACTAACTATTAATATCAAATATTTTATCAATGTTTTAGTATATGGAATTAACTTGACTGTAGATCAGTATTTTGTCTTGATAATTCTATATTTATGTGCTCTTTGTTTATGTATATGTTATTTTATATCCTAAATTTATGTGAAGAGTACAAACTATACGGCAACAACAAATTACCTACGGTAAGTTATTCAAATATTATCGAATCGAATTAACAGCTGCCGATATAATTTTAATTTGTACGGGACATCTTAAATTATAATTACGGTAGTAGATCCACGCTGATTTCAGCATGAATGGGCCGAATCGTCCGGGGAAGTACTACCCTCTCATAGAAGATCGACTTAAGAGTAGTAGTATCCGTACTACTGCGTTTCGTTCGGTGAGTGAGAGCGCCGGAGGCCCAATTTCCCCCTTCCTCTTTCCTCACCTCCCTCATTCCGTTCCCCTATCCCCATTCCCAGCCGCCATAGTGGAGGCCACCATACCAGCAGTTAAGACGATGGCTTTTGGTACAGTGGCCGCCACTTCTGGATTCCACTGACTGCTTACCATCAGGCGGAGTGGAGTCACTTTGGTAGGCTATAATATAAAAAAAAAAAAAAAAAAAAATTTTTCGTTTAGTACGTAACATTTAATCTTTAAGTTCTATTAGCAAATTTCTATTCTTAAAGTATTATTATATTCCCACCGTCTTTATCATTTCTTATATTATATACATCTTGCTTTAAACATTCGTTACCGTCTTTTTATAAAAAAATTTCGGTATAGTAAAATTTTATATAGCAGTTCATCGGCCTAATTTAATATTTCCTATTGCATAAAGTTTAATGTACTTAATAACTACATTCCAAACTATTGCTCAGATTCAAAATCTTTGCTGATCGATATCAATAATGTCCTAAAAATTCTATCTTAAAAGTAGTATTATTTTTATTTAAGTAATTGTTGTTTAGAATATATTGAATGTTACTATAGCTGAGTGATTATTAATTTTGTTACTAGGCAATTCCATATTGGCGATTGATTTCATTTGTGAGATTTGTATGAGCGATTTTGCAGTTGATTAAAATCTAAATACTAGAACATAACTCAATTTAAGTCTCTTATTTTTCTGTCTCTAAGAAATTTAGCAACACCAAGATTAAAATTTATTTTACTTAAAGTTAATAGGCGTTAGAATGTTTGAGCAATAATTGGCTTATATTGAGATTTAATTGCAATGATTTGGAATCCGCAAATGACCGCTTCAGATGGAAACGAAATCCAACAATCTAAGTAAGAGTATATCATTGTACTTACTTATAGCTTCTGAGTTGCTTCTGTAAATTATTCAATCGCCAATATGCAATGGTCCACAATCAAATGTTTATTTAAATCTAGTCAATATAATATTTTGTTAAAGCTTTAATATTTATTAAATGTTTTAGTGAAATCGATTCTATTTCATAACTGTGTGTAACATGTAATATTATTTCTACTGTTGTGATATATATTCATGTCAAAGTTATTAGAAATAAAGAGATATAGCTATATTATATTTTATTTATTATCCTATTAGTAACCAATTTATGATGTTTACGTTTCTCTAATAATTTACGAGCATATGAAAATGATATATTTGATAATGAGAGAGATTTTATTACGACATTCTTGACAGTGAGTATCAAAAACAGATATAAAACCATATAGTTATTAAAATAAATGTCAAGCGAGATGCTACATTTTTATGACGCTGGAGGAGACGTGGTTGTTGCTCTGACAACCAGTCTGTGCCAGTTAGTTCGGCCTGGATCTAATTATGGCGCTCGTGGGAAGGTAGATACTATTTAATATTGACTGCCATGCATTTGTTAATTTTAGCTTTAACTAATAAATTGGGATATGCCATTATTGTGTATAGATTCTTAGACAGGTCTTTGTTTATGAATATGGATTATTGTTAAAAAAATTGTGAAGAATTTACAAATAATGCCACTCTCCAACAGTCATAGTTAGGTTAGGTTGCGGTGTTGTGTGTGGTGTGGTGCAGCTGTACTGCGGTCAAGATTATAAAAAAACTTCATCTCTTTCCGTGGATATCGCAAGAGAACTAAGGACATACTAGAACAGATACTAAGACATGTACTAAAACAGGTACTAGAACAGGTACTAAGACATAGTAACAGGCAGCAGATTTAATTGCTTGCTAAACATCACCAATCCACCTGCTAAACATGACAATTATATCAAAATCCTTTCAATACTAGAGGCATATGCTCTGCAGTGGATGTCTGACAACTAAAATGATGATAACAGAAAAGAAAATAAAATAAAATAAAAATATTATTTCTATCAGTTAATAGTCGATTTTAGACATTAAAAAACCTATCAAGAGTTTTTAATAACAACAAAAAGAAACTATAACAGTGTAGTTCCATAACACAAATTGTAACAGTTAAGGTAACGGTACTATAGATCGTGTTACGTATTTTTCAGCACGCAACTATTATTCTAATATCGTTTCGTACACTGACCTGAGTATTACTAAGATGAATGATGCCTCCGGGTGGTTTTGTGGACTCCAAATGGGTGTTATTAATTATTTTATTGATGATCGAACTATTAGAGCCTTAGTTATGAGGTTAATTGGAAAATTATTGCCAAAAATTGATACAATTTGGCTATCGGAATTTTTTGGTTAAAATATTTTTATTGATTTGCAAATCATTTTTGTTAAAATGATTTCTAGGCTTGTTGTTAACGCTAGCAAAGTTGTCTATCCAACGTTCACTTATAAAATTGAAGTTATATATACTAATTGGTGATTTCCTTATTTGCACCTGAGTACCTATGGCCGAGTGTTAGCCATCATGATCATCAACCCCACGTAAATAATTCTACATTTGAAAGATACAACGTTACAAAAGCATTGCTTAAAGGTTCAGTTTATCTATGTACCGTGTACGTCTTTAGCTAAAAGCATGAATTCCTTAAAAAGTCTTTAAAAACTTATATCGATTTCCTCGGAAACAAGCTTTGTGTCGCTGGGGACTTTACAAACATACAAGTAATGAACAAAAAGTACACCCAGACTCAAAACAAATATTTATGAATCACACAAAATTTTGTCAAACCTACAACCTCAGGCACGCTTGCGCTCTCGCTGTACCACGGAGGCAATCTCGAATTTCACATTTTGACTTACCATAACTAGTTTCGTATAAAGGTGTGTCAGTTGTAGGTACAACAAAATTCTTAGTAGCAGAAAAATCTATAACATTGTTTAAATCATATCAAACAAATAAAACTTTACTGCTGGACTACATAGACTACATAGGTCTACCGGGTCTACCCCAATTTTTGCCTCTTTCGCCGGTCGATCATTGCTTATTAAATTATGTACCTTTGCATTTAATTTTATAGTGGCATTGCCTATTCCCATACCTATTTTATAATTATACGGAACTAATGTATGTATATAGGTATGCTTATATTTTTAAGTATTCACAAAATGTTCTATATTTTAATTCAATACAATTTGTAAGTGGAAACTTCCTGCAACTGAAGTGATCCCTTACTAGCCATTAAAAAAAGAAGTGTGCGACTTATTCATAAAGTTACATTGTACGTTTAGAGTTAATCCTTTCAATTTAAATGGCTGCCACGGCCTCTATACCGTACCACTGCTAGAAAACTATTGGTGCGTAAGGATACGACCTAGTCAGATTAGTTTTGAGGTACTTTTAAATAAATAATCTAGGAGACATCTAACTTTAAATTAACGTACTCTTATTTTAAGTTATAATATCAATCATCACTATTGTGGTCTTAGTATTCAAACCCACAATATTTATTCTGCAGTGATACCATCTACATAATACATTCGGTATATATTAGCGAACGCCTAAAAATAATCGTTGATTCGGAATGTCGTTTTGCGACCTCCACCGCTCGTTCGATCTTGGCTAAAACGAGTTTTCGTAATCTTCTCACTTTTAGGAGTCCTTACAGTCCCTTGGTGCGGTCAAATTTGGAAATTTGACATTTAGTTCTACTGATACCTACAATATTATCTTTAATTTAAAAAAAGAACTTAATTAAGTATGAAAATTGGTATGTATATAGATTCGGTGCCGGAGACGGACATATGCTACTTTTTAACCCAACAATCGGTCTGGTTTCCGAGGGACACAAAGCTCATTTTACGCGCGGGCGAAGTCGCGAGGCGCATCTACTTAAGTATATTTCGTTATATTTTATAATGTTACATTACCAAATTCTATTTCAAAATTAAGCTTCAATATTATTTCTCAACGCATTATCTAATAAACGTAAACAAGAAAGGAACTCAAAACGCCATAACAAGTCAGTAAGTACCTGTATGACCCTATGGGTCTCTGTTAGAATATCTAATAGAATTCTTAGCATCATTGATTTATTCATAATAGAATGGAGCTATAGTTGCCAACATTACAACTAGTTGTAAGTGGAATGTTGCCTACACTTAACTAAAATAACGGGTGTAGTTAGTAAAGTTATTATAAATATTTCAATTAAAAGCTGGATTCCGAAGTATAATTTGGACATGGCTGACATAATGAGAAGGAAATGTATTTTACTTTTTTATTTTTTTAAATTTAATTTTAATTTTTATTTAATTTACATTTATTTAAATGAATAATATTGTATGTATGACTAAACATTCGCTCTCGCTGCGCTTCGGTAACAAAAGTTTTATTCGGTCTTACAACAAACGCCTACATAATACTTGATTTCAATATTATCAGATTCATCATCATCATCATCATATCAGCCTGAAGACCTTCTTACATTCTTTCGTCGCCTTACAGTCTTTACGAAATATTACCAAATTGCAAATTTACTTTCACAGTCTTCTGTAAGTATTGCAAATTTTACAAATAATAAAATTCTGAAAATTGCTAAAAATATGTTAAACATTATAAAATAGAGACTGTTACCCGCTTCATTGATTTTTCAAATCGGTAACTTAGATTTTTACTTAAATTGCTGCTAACAAAGAAAGTAGTCTTACGGTAGTAGATCCACGCTAGTTTCAGCATGAATGGGCTGGATTGACCGGGGAATTACTACCCTCTCATAGAAGATCGACGTAAGAATATTAGTTTTCATGCTAATGTGTTCCGCTCGGTGAGTGAGAGCGCCAGCATGCGGCAGCCCAAACACCCCCTGGGTGCTTTTCCGTTGCCCTTTTCCTTCCCCTTCTCCGTGGTCGGCAACGGCTTGGTTGTGTTTTCTAAGCATTATTACTTCTGCGATGGTTGGAAAACTCAGTCATCTCTTTAGTTTACGGTTACCACTTACCATCAGGTATGAAAATACCAAACAAGCATACGAGCCATGCTTGTTTGCCACCAAAGTTGTATAAAAATAAAGAAACATACAAAAAATATTATCCTTTTTCTTTATAATTAAGGTTTAGAAAACATGAACTATAACAATAATACACAAGGTACCGAAGTTTTTTGGTACTACCTTAAACCTCAATATACCTTAAGATCGGTTCTAACTATAAGTTATAAAATAAAGATCTATACAAATCGAGATCTGTCCAGTTCTTGATCTAAAGCTATTCTAGGATCAATAAATTGTGCTCAAAACTTCATTAGACATTGTTGACCCACTGCAGGTTCCATTAAGGGCAATGTTAGGACCAAAATAATATATTTTGCTTGTCCTTTTACGAACGTAAATATTTTTCCATGACCGTAGTTAAAGTTTTACAAATAAAGTTAGCTTGTGGACCAAAATGGTGGTGAACCGTAATTGATTAGCAAGTGTTATTTAAGGTATGCTCCTTTATAGAAATATACGTTAAAACTAGTAGGTAATGCTTCAAGAAAGTTCTACTTATAACTACTGTTCTAGTTTTCTAGTTTTAGCATCATATTATTCGTTTTTAACTCCGAGTTAAGTTGGGTTCTTAGGATACAATTTTTCCACATCTATATATTATTAGCTGTTGCCCGCGACTTCGTTCGAGTTAAATCACAGACAACTTTCACGACCTAAAAGTGTGTGAGTGACCTTTTTTGAATTTAGTCATTTGTTCATTTTGTCTTCTTCTTCTCCTTTCTTTTTGGCAACAGAGCCGACGATTGTGTCAGCTATTTCTGCCAGCGTCAAGTTTAGAATAATATTCTTGTTGATGATATTAATGGTATATTACAATGATAAAATAGAAAAAATGTGGATGAAATTAAATGACAACCATCTTCCGTGAAAACAAAAGATGGAATTCCGTTCATTTTGTCATTTGTTCATGTAAATTTCTGAAAGCACGCAAATATTTGACAATCAATAAATTGACGAGTACGAAAACCACGAACATTTTGTATGGGAAAATATTTTTCAATGTTTTTAATAGTTATTATGCTATTAAGGGCTGAGACAAATTCAACAAATCATAAACCATTAAAATTCTCTATCCGTTCTCGAGTTATATGTGTTTGAACATATCCGACTTTGTTTTATATATTATACTAGCTGTTGCCCGCGACTTCGTTCGCGTGAAAATTCAAATAATATTTCTTACCTAATCTTACGGCAATCGTACATTGTATTAGTAATAAATATCAGTATAATCCGTCTCTAAGGCGAATCCGATTTAAATCTTTTCACCCGCTACCCCTTAAAACAGACGAAATTTTGCGATATTTAACGAAACTTGCCACTCCTATTTTCCCACTTAATAAGAATAGTTCCTAGTTTGGAAATCGTATTATCGAAACTCCCGTTTAAAAACTATAGAAGCTTCATACAAATTTTGTTCCCCCTTAAACTCCAGGGAAATGAATTTCGCAAAATCCCGTCTTAGAGAGCACCTATTTCCAAAATTTGAAACTCCTAGCACTTGTAGTTTCTGAGCTTTCGTGATGAGTGAGTGAGTGACTTACCTTTCGTTTTTATATATGTATAGCTTCTGCCCGCGACTTCGCTCGCATGAATATTGTTTTTCCAATAGACATTTTTATATTATTTAAATACTTTTTTACTATTTCTAATCTCATCATCATCACCATTTGTACAAACCCTCTTTTACCTACCTAAAGATATCCCCCGTAAAACAATATACAATACACAAAGGCAAATTTTCACTTCAATAACTTTCCCCTTTCCCTCATTTCCTCTCCCCCTTTTTTCCCTTCCCCATTCGTCTCCCTCCCACCTCCCTCACTTTCCCCACACTTCCCCTCACTTTCCCTCACTTCCCACTCACTCACCCCTCACTTACCACTTACTGACTCCTCACTTCCCTCACTTTCCCTTAAGTCCTCCTCACTTACCTCTCACTTGCCCTACACTGCCTCCTCACATCCCTGAGTTCCCTTTACATACTTATATACTTTTTTTTGTAAATACATACATATTATACATAGAAACACCCAGACCAATGCAAATAGACATGTTCATTCTACAAATATTTGCACTGAGCGGGAATCGAACCCGCGACCTATGCGTGGCAGTCCATACACAGTACCACCGAAATACAGAGGCAGTCGAATTCCCCCTGACTTACCACCGCACTTTTTCCGACACTTCTCCCTTCCTTTCCTCTTCCTCCCCCTCCCTTGCCCCTCCCTCCATATTTCAAGAGCTCTAAGTAAAAAATTAAGACGTTTCATACAATCGTTTTCATCCCTTTTCATACACTTAAAGATTGAATTTTTAAAAACCCTTTCTTAGTATACTTCTAGACATTAAGACAAACACACCCTGCAAATTTCAAGTCGCTACGACCAGCGGCTTAGGCTGTACGTTGTCTGTCAGTCAGTCAGTCAGTCAGGACAAAGCCTTTTATAATATGTATGATGATGTATAGACGTATAGCCATCAGGGATCAAAGCATACAGGCTGCTAGGAATGCTAACACGTGATAGAGCCACATAAAGCACACCCACAACTTTTAGTGTCTTACCTTGGGCTTTACTAATTAGTCATCGCAAAACATAGGCTCACTGCAAACTGGACTCGTTTAAAACTAAACAAAAGATTGTTTAGAATGACAGGAATCCGAGGAATAAAAACACTATCAGCTAATTCCGCAACCTGTTAAAATCTCTGCTTCTATAAGATTTCGTAGTAAATTAACGAATGTTCGATGTGATTCTTTAAATTGGCATAACTTTTTTATTTATGAACCGATTGACATGAAACAAACACTAAATGTTAAGTGAAGCTTACTACAATATATTAGTGAAAACCATACTTAAATCGGATAAGCCGTTTCTGAGATTAGCGTGAACAAACGCACAGACAAACAGAGAAACAGACAAACAGAAAAACAGACAAAAATTTTAACAATCATTGTTTTGGGTTCTATTTGCGTTGATATAGGTCCTAATAGTATTTTTTCTCATATATCTTCCATGTACAGACAGCGATCGGTTACATTTTTATTATATGTATAGAAGATAAAGAGAAAAGATTTTTGTTTGTATGTTTGTATGCAACGATTTAAATAAAAGTCTTCGTTACCGATTTGAAAATTCTTTCACCTTTAAAAATTAATAAATTTAACGGGTAACATAATTATATTTTGTTGATTAGTTGAACATAATTTCAATCATTTTCAGAATTTTAATATGTTAAGCGCCTTCGTAAATCTAAATGATGGAATAAGACACTATTGCTAAGATATCTTTCGTAGAAGTTTGTTGTGAGATCGAATGAAACTTTTGATACCGAAGCGAAGCGAGGGCGACTTTCTAGTCTTGAATAAACTAGGTATCTCATGGACTGTTACTAAGGTTTAAAAAATGTATATCATATAAAATTACATATATTTGAGTATCGTCAAAGTCAGATGACTATTTCGAATCAATCTGGATTAATTTTAGTGCGTATGATTAATTGATTACTAATGGTATTTCTTTCTTTACTAGATGAGCCCCACGGCTTCGCCCACTCTTAAAATGTGTTTTGTCTCCCTCGGGAACCAGACCGATTTTCGGGGTAAAAGTAGCTTATGTCCATCTCCAGCACTTAATCTATATTGTTATTCAGTAAGAACGATTAATGGTACAGGAACCAAAATACGATCCTTGGTACATGACAACATTAAGTTGCTTACTAAACAAAGACATAAGTCTATATTACTTTTGAGAAACTAATTTGTATTCTTCTATTAATATTATAAATGGGACAGTTTGTGCGTATGTGTGTGTGTTTGTTACCACTCAGCGCCTAAACCGATGAACCAATTTCAATGAAAATTAGTATGTAGATCGATTCGGTGCCAGAGACGGACATAGGCTATTCATCCCGAAAATCAATCTGGTTCCCGAATTACATTATTTAAACACATACCATTTCGCGCGTGCGAAGCCGCGGGGCGCAGCTAGTCTTAGATAAGTTAGGCAATGCTGAATAATTTATTGAGGGCAGATATTTGTCTTCATTACCATATCAGCTAAAAGACTGGTACTTTTACAAGATCGCAGATATTTTATCTCATAAAAATATTGACGTGAATGAAAATAAAATCTTGGAACCTTATGATGGTAATAAAACTAAGGAAATTTAATTTCCAAGAATACAGGTGTTACCAGATAGTTTAGTGTTAATTATAGTAAATACCGTAATCTACCTACGCACGTATTGCAAATTTTATAATCACCATAAATATAAATGTATATCTTTATCATTGCATACTATTGCATAATTAGGATTCCGTTTGAATTAAAATCAACCAGCGCTATTATACGAATAAGATTAGTTATAGGAATTTATTGAAAAATACAAATCCATTACAAATCTATCTTCTATTATCATATACACAAAAATCTATGTTTGTTTGTTTGTCATCTATAATTCCGAAACCATTGATTGGATTGTAACGAAACTTTGATACGATGTTCTGCGGTCGCTCGCGAGGGTCTTCCTAAAATCTTCCTTTTCACTATATGCAACGCATACTGGCAGCAGCTAGTATAACTATTATTGTATAAAAAACTAAAATTTTGTCAAATTATTTTCATTGTCAAACAATGGTAGGTATGCTGGCTATTCGCACATAGAAACATTTAAATAACTTCAAATGCTTGAATTTTCATAATCATCACACAGCTGCTAATCCTATAATCAAAAAACTTAGACAAAGCTGTCATGACATAATCAAATATGTGCATTTTTGCAGGCTCAGTTTAAAACAAGTTACTTACTATTAATACAAGTTTCGTACTACATTTAGTATTTAACTTGTATTAATTTCCAAAGACAAAATATTTACACTGCGTATGAATATATTTTTCTTTTAAAGTGCAAACTATGTATAACAATACCTTTTAAAATATGTGCTTTACTAAGGTTTAATGAAGATGTTGGGAAGTTTATTAGTTATGGAATGGATTTGGATAAAACTGGGATATACATAGGCCCTATTCTGAATTAATATTTTCAAAACTGAAAGCTAAGGCAGCAATGGTCAATAGCGAGGCTTTTTTTTATTTCCGTCAATGGCAGACGAGAACACAGTCCACGTGATGGTAAATGGTAACTGTCGCTCATGGACGATAGGGACTCTGTCCCTGAAATTGCTCTGCAATGCCAGAGATTCCGTGAAGCTGCAGCCGACCGTGAAGGGAGTGAGGTAAGTAAATACATTGAGGGAGATGAGGAAAAAGGAAAGGGGAGAAATTTTACCTCTTTGAAATGCGAATTGGACCACTTTGAAAATGCGAATTGGGCCTCTTTGAAAATGCGTTGATTCTACGCTTGATGTCTTTCTGCTTGCTTGTGTTAAATTTTATTGAAGCCGAAGGAATACGAAATGTTTTCTGTGCTTATGCTGACTTGTAAACTATAATTCTACTTACCTAATAATTAGTCTCTGATATTTAATCATATCGACACTCACAATCATATTTTACTCATAAATATAAAATTATCTTAATTGCATACAAAAACAATTGTTATTAACTGTGATAAATCTTTGAGTATAATTTATTCGAAACAAGATACTGACGACCTTTCTGAAGGTAAGCTATTGTGGTTAACATTCCACAAGTGTTTATAGAAAATAACTAAGTGACGTCACTTTTTGCCGACCCTAAAAATGCAATAAAAGTATTACAACTTAACTTAAAACGTGAGCTTGTATTGGTTTCCAAGTAAAATGCAATGTAATTCAAAATACAAGTAAATGTACAAAATTTAAAATATTACACTTTAAATGATAAAGAAATAGAGAGCTGAAAATTACAAAATAACCTAATACCCAATTTTTGCAAGGCTGATCAACGAAAAATTAACTAATCACCTATTAAATCTCACGTGAAGTACCAATAGGGTTGCTAAAAGCATGAATAATTTGTTTAATTTGATCCAACTTGTTCCTAATTCGATCAAATTAAACTAAATATTCATGCTGATTAGTTAATTTTTCGTTGATCAGCATTTCAGAAACTGGCTGTCAGTCTACAAATTAATTTTAGATCAGAGCAGTCCTACAGCTTCTCTTAGGCGGTTAAGATTTTGGTCCTAAAAACCTTTTATTGCAGTAGCAGCATTTAAACTTATGTCTTAAGGCTTCAGTAGCTTGTTGTCAGCAAACTGACTGTAGGTTAATTAGCTGACATTTTGTAATTTTTAGCGTTCATATGTGTTAATTCAATTAACCCAAATGAATTAACATATTTAATTTTTGACTTTTGCTTTTATTTCACTCAATGGCAGTAATAGACGAGGGCAACAGGGACGTAGCTATTCGAGCACCAGGCTTCTCTGAATTTTATAAAAACCATTTATTAGCAATAATTGCATATTATGATATGCTGATTAGTTTCTCACCAATGCTATTGAAAATTTAAACTTAAACTTGCCAAAATAATACTATGAATAACCGAGTTACTACACAATATTACGACGTTTAACACAATTTTTAACCCCATAACCGTTAAATAATTTTATATTGTGTTAAAATAGTTTCACACGCGCTTATATGTCGTTACTAAGAAAATACTTCATTACGAAAAATATTTTCATTCCGTAAGATATATTTTTGACTCCATAATGTGTATAATCAGTTCTATCATTAAAGCCATAAAGTCTAAATTAATTGTATACTGATAAATAAGGTGGTTACCTTGACTATGTTTGATCTAAATAGTTGTTTATATTAAAGACATCAACGAGCTCCTTGGTACAAACAAAACTTCTTGCACCTCTTTGGTATTTTTATTACATTTCTGACCGTAACAACTAAATACATAAAAAAATCTACATAATAATGAGAGGAATGAAATTCGAATGTTACTTATAAATATTAATATTTAATTATGTTTTATTCTTATTTTATTTACGTAAGCATTTTAATAGAAATTTCAGAGATCTTTATTTAACTTCAAAATGCACAAAAAATGAGTCTGCAAAAGTATACTCTTGCGTATGTGAAGGCGACCGAGGTGGCAATGTGTTTTCATTAGCACAAATAGCCTTAGACGCCAATTTCTGTCAAAGTAAAATGGACCTTAAGGGTGAACATTCAAGACGGGTATTTCTTTATTGATCAAATAATTAACTTGACAGTGTGAACGGAGAAGGCTCGTCAACTACCACTCATTTGAGAAACTACCTCAGTCCGCGTCAAGCACTCGTTGTTGCCGCACGCATGCGCGAGCCGTTACTGCTGACCAATTTGAATTTCGGATCCGAACGTTCTAACCGACCGGCCAATCGCGTTCGATCGTTTGATTTCTTTTCGCGTCCAGTTTTTTTTGCATATACGGTGTGTTCCGTTATTGGTGACCTGTGCTTGTGACATTCGAAGATAGTGTATTAATAACGGCTGATTGTTCCACCTTAGAAGGTCGGATGTTTTCTCACGTTTTCTGGTAAGTTATTCAAGATATCATTACTGTTAATTGTATCATTCGTCTAGTTTTTATCTTAGCTACTTTTATCGTAGTTTTCGCACGCGTATTGCTTGTTTGAATTGCGATTTTTACTCAAAAGTTTTGAAAATGTTACGACAATTCATTGTCATGGTTGTAATTTTTCTGTTGTATTATTTTTTCTGAATACCCGCAGATTCTTCGTGAATACTCATATAAAATATGCTTACGCAAATGTACTTGTGAGATCATCAGTCGTGGCAAACGTGATCTTAGAGTACCTACAGAATTTTATGACCTCAACAAAGCCTTCGATAATATCAGGTTCACGTGTAATAAAACGCTGTTGCGCATTTTCGATACTAATTAATATTTGTTGTCGATATCCATACTAAAAAAAAATATATATTAAACCAGTAGAAGGAAGTAAAATGTAATATGTATTAAGGACTTCTCTTCATATTAGCGACGTTTAAGTTGGTACCACATTTTACTGTAAGAAAGTAACGTTATTAAATTTTCTGCGAACACGAGCTTTGAGGCTCTTTTGACATTGTCTAATGACTGAGGTTTTTTAACTTGTAACTGCTGATCACGACTGTACTTTGTTTTGGTCACAAATTTGTGGGGTATTTCTCGAAGCGCACTAACTTTAAAACGTATCAAAGTATTCCTCAAAACGCAACAGTTTGATGCACTAACAAAAAACAAATACTACTACTGGTGCATTTCGAAAAATACTTTTGATACGCTTCATTTGGTGCGATTCAAAGTTGGTGCGCTTCGACGAATACCCCCAATTTATTTATGCACATACGCATTTGAATACTGTCCCTAAACTTAAATTGAACCTGCTATATAAACTACATTAACTAACACTGCAGCTGCTTAGTTATTTACTAAGTTAAGAATGATTAAATATGTTATTTTACTTTTTTTTAAAGACTACTTATTTTAATTAAGGTATGTTCGCGCGCTAAATGTGTTTTTATTAGGCACAAAAACTATCAAATCCGGTTATGACAGAACAACAATCTTAGAAGCTTTTGGCTTGCTTACGTTTCCCCATGTTATTAATTTAAATAACAAGAGATCACAAGGTTTTATTTTCATTCAAGAACAAAGTTGGAATGCAAAATATTGATAGATATGGCTTTTTAGTGAATTTTATCGGATGTCACAACAACATCATTTTAGCAGGGCAAAGAGCTACAAGGGCTTTTAAGACAGATTACTTGCTTTATTTTTATTTTTGATATCTTGTATTATTTATTATAAATATTGACTGCCTAAGTTGCGTGTAAGAGTACGACTGTGATAGTGGGATTATTTCTCTGATACAAAATTTCGATTCACACGATTCAGGATGCAATTTGCGTCCATTAATAATAATAAAATATTAAATCATTTACTTTTTCAGTAACTTAAATAGAAATATAGTTTTAAAACTTGTTACTTTATTAGTCACTAGCTTAGCGGCTCGGTTTCACCCGCGTCTTTGCTTACTGCTCTGTTCCCGTCGCCAGTAGCGTGACCTTACATAGCTTATAACTTTCCTCAAGAACTATATGATGGCAAAAAGAATTATTCAAATCTGACTGATACTTCCAGAGATTAGCGCCTTCAAACAAACAAACAAACTCTTCCTCTTTATACATATGTAATAGTATAGATTTTATAGCTGTCCACTGTCTACTTTAGATCAATATTACTCAGACATAACCAATGAATGCTATATACCTGTTTTGCGGAACAATCGAGATGTTATACAGAGGTGCATTCACCCGTTACACTTCACCTTACTTGAATGACTCCACTTGCCAAGTGGTAATTATGGCATACTTTCCCTTGGACGTCCGTGTTTGTATGCATTTACATATCGCTACCGAGATAATCTGTGTCCATTTCTTGTTTACTAAATGAATGTCATCTTAAATTCTTTGGTGTCGTTTTGAACTTTTGTAATTTATTGCCGCTTTCATTTTAATTTATTTATTTAAAAACATCATACAATAGAAATGTATATGCGGACTTAATGCCTTAGGTATTCTCTACCAGTCTACCATGGGCTGCAGCAGAGATGTGACGAAGTAGGTGCATACATAAATTTAGTATTTAAATGGATTTAACTTAAATGACCTTTATAAACGCTTTATATGATAGTTTCTAGTCAAAATCTTTAATAATAAAGTTTTTTAATATCTTCTAAGTTAACCTCATTAAAAGGAACATTATTACGTACCTATTATGACCTGGCTTACGTTAACTTACTTTATAATTTATTTTTATTGCCGACCGTGGCTGAGCAGACGAGTAAACAGCCCACCTAAACCTGGTGGTAAGTGGTAACTGTCGCTTATGGACGACTCATAGTCAGGCATTGCTCCTGCAATGCCAGGGACTCTGCAAGGCCGCTGCTTACCATAAAGGGAGTGGGGTAGGTAAAGGGATTAATCAACTTAGGTGTAAAAAGTGACCTAGTCTCTCGTACCTAATCACTCCACACCAATCACAAACTTATGCCGTAATACATTTTTGGGGCAAATGTATAGTCATATTGTTTGCAATGTATATAAATAATTTAAGTTTAATAGTGTTAACTGAGATAAACATAACGCACGCTTAGAAATAAAAAGATGTAACTAAAAATTGCATTTTGTGGGAATAAGGTTTAAAGTTTTGCATTTTTATCGTATCATCTTTGTTTGGTTATAAAAGATTATAAGTTAGGTAATAAGTTAGAATAAACGTCTGAGTCGTAATAGGTTCTATTCTTATTGCAGTGAAGTGTTATTAAACAAAATTAATAAAATGAAAAGTTAGCACGTAACTTTAATTATTAAAAATAATTACACTCGACATCTCTTAGAGCATTCTGTCGTAATATGAAATATAGCGATATTTGCTTGAAACGAATTACAGAAAAATCGTTCCTAAAGTAGCTATCATTAAATACACTTTATCAAAACTTATGGCATGCTGTTAATTCGTTCTTAATTAGTACTTAAGGCAGTAAGTTATTATAGTATTATTGTTTGTTACTGAACCTAAGAATTTATTTATTTCATATATCATTTTAAATTTTATTACACAGACATATAAAATTAATAGGAAATCTGAAAATTGAGTCTCGGCTCGGGTATATTACTATAATGTATTAGATTTACGACGTGATTCTGTTCATATTTTATATCCAAAAACTTATTGTTCTAGAATCTAAACGAATATTATAAAAAGAAAAGACTAGATTTTTGTATTTAAATATTTTAAACTCACACGCTTTGTACACATAACTATATTTATAAAACGGGTCTACTCGAGTTAGAAAATTATTATAAGGTGTCATACCTCTTTACCCGACGTTTCGGTCGAATTACACCGACCATGGTCATGGGCTGACTGATGTAGCCAGGCGTCGTCTTCGCAAGCTCGGGAGTCGGCAACTACCCTCACTTTGTCTTTTGTTACACTGTTTTGTAAAAAGTTTCCGTTCTCGATGTGAAAGTATTGGTTCGAGAAAATGGGTGCTTAGCACACACGGTCTACAGGAAACCGACACACACAGACAGGTACCTTCACACCGATTCGCACCACCATCCGCGGCAATTACAATCAGTTGTAACCTCACTGACCAATCGAGCATATGACCTATGTGACCCTGAACACTTGAACAGTGAGCTTACACATGTTCAGGAGGTACTAAAGCGGAATGGATACCAGCCAAGCATGCGATGTCCAAAGAAGAGGGAAAAGATGGCAGAAGTAAGCAGAGCACCAGCTTGTATACCCTATACAAAGGAGTGTCGGACAAAGTTGGAACAGTACTACAGAAATACTCCATAAAGACTGTATACAGTCCGCACTCCAAAATATCTCATCACCTGCGTACTCCGAAAGATGTCATCCCTCTACAAACACCTGGTGTCTACAAGGTGGATTGCAGCTCTGGTAGTTCCTACATTGGACAAACCAAGCGCACAATAGCGGAAAGGGTCAAAGAACATATCACAGCTGTCAAGAACCGTCAAACAACTAAATCTGCGATTGCTGAACACCTGTTGGAGTCAGGAACCAACCACTGGATTGAGCTACATAAGCCGCAAGTGCTTTCCACTGATCGGCATTACTACTCCAGGATAGCTCGAGAAGCGGTTGAAATTAAAAAGTACCGAAATTTCAACCGAGAAGACGGATACCGCTTATCTCCATCTTGGAATCCAGTAATCAGCAGGTGTGAGCGTCGCAGTTATGACAAAGTAGGCCAAAGTGAAGACGTCGTGAGTGTTGTGTGTCGTAGTACTGACTTTTTACAAAACAGTGTAACAAAAGACAAAGTGAGGGTAGTTGCCGACTCCAGAGCTTCAAGGCGAAGACGACGCCTGGCTACATCAGTCAGCTCGTGACCATGGTCGGTGTAATTCGACCGAAACGTCGGGTAAAGGGGTATGACACCTTATAATAATTTTCTAACACGAGTAGACCCATTTTATAAATATAGTTATTAGATTTTTGTATGTTTGTGTTTTGTTCTGATTTAACTCAAGATCTACGTAACCGATTTGAAAAATTCTTTCACCTTTGAAAAGCTACAAATAGGACAGGTAACATAGGCTATATTTTACTATGTTTAATATATTTTTCAGACATTTTTAAAATTTCAATATTTTAAGGAACTTTGTAAATCTGAATGATGCAATACGCCACTATTGCTAGGATATTTTCCATATGCGTTTGTTTTAAGACCGAATGAAACTTTTGATACCGAAGCGAAGCAAGGACGGATGTCTAGTTTATAATAGAGGATAAAGATAGCATGAGAATTTCTTCCTATTTCAACTCATCAATCAGTAACTAGTCACCCGACACGGCTTCGAATTAGTGAACAGCAGTACGGGTGTGTAAGTGTACGGGTGCATATTATTTAAATTCAATATCTTTCCGCGGCGCGGTTAGTCCGCGTCTTTGCTTACTGCTCTGCTCTCGTCGCCAGTAGCGTGATGTTACATAGCCTATAACCTTTGTCGATAATAGTGCTATCATACGCAAAAATATTTTTTCTAAGTAGTTACGAGATTAGCGCGTCGAAACAAACAAACAAACTTTTCCGCTTTATATAATAGTATAGATAAATATATTGTGTTATAAATATAAAATATAATAAATTGCTATAAACGATACTAAAACCGTTCTAAAGTCCGTTGAGTGCTTTAGAAAAAGTTAGCGGTGAGACGGACAGGAAAACATAGTAAATAAAATTCAGATTTATGACTACCTACTTTATAATAAGAGTATTTAGAATTATAGATTTGCGACAAAACCTTTTTCTGTAACTACGGCGACTTGAACTGCTTTTAAAATTTCGGCGTCGTGAAAAACATCAATATAATTGATTGATGCAAATTAAATACAAATACGTCAACGTGTTAAATATTAATAATTTTTGCAACTTTTTTATTACAACGTGTCAACAACCCGGTCGTGTTGTCACGAAATTTTGCAACGTATTAAATATAGATTGTTGGAAAGGTGTTATTTACACTTATATTTGAGAATTTAATTGTTAATAACACTTTTATACCTAAATACTAAAACACCAATCTACTTTTAACCGATAGTAATATAAATGCGAAAGTAACTCTGTCTGTCTGTTACGCTTTCACGCCTAAACCACTGAACCGATTTTGATGAAATTTGGTGTAGAAATAGATTAGGCCCCGGTGAATAACAATGCGAAAAATAGCTTGAAAGGGTTGAAATAGGGGGTTAAAGTTTGTATGAAAATTGTCATTCTAAACAGAAATATAACCGACATTCACGTGGGCAGAGTTGCGGGCAACAGCTAGTTAAACATAAATGTATTACAGTCTCTGAGATTTATAATATTGACAAATGAATTGCATGATATTTCAGTATTTGGGGAATAAAATCCTGTGATTCAGAAATAACACATCAAAACTAACTACAAATTCAAACAATCAACTAAATATTATTTAATTTGCATGATAGTCAAATGCCTTCAAACTTTGCTCGTACGTCTTTATATACCTTCATTCATGAACATCCTTCACCTTTGACAACAGTACTACCAGAACAAACAACTACTGTAGCAATTATGCCATGAACAGTTCTGACATAATTATGGCAATTATCATCAGCATTCTTATCCTAGAGGTCATCTGGCGTGCTACATCTACTGCCAGATTGCCAGTATCTTTAATTAGATGTGAATACTTGATCTTAGAAAAGGGGATAAGTGTTTGTATATGTGTCAAGTGTTGGCGTGTGTTTGTTTAAGGCGACGTAGCTTTTTAACGGATAAACAGATAAAAAAATGTTCAGCTGTTTGAATATTATCAGCTTTTTTCTAGCTAATAAAACACAGTCATGTATATTAGCTACAGTCATTTACCATCAGACAGCCTGTAGTTTAAAAAAATCAACAATATGCACAGTGATGACATAATTTCATTAAAACAGTGACCGTGTTATCACTAACCCGATCAGATCAGTGCTTACAACACAGAGGTCATTTTACACAACTCCAAATGTTTGCATGACATTTAAACAAGTGTGTATTATACATCGAAATGTTCACATTCATTCAATTTTAACCGTTGACAAAGTTGAGACATCTTTGTTAAGAAACTCATAGGGTAAACACGTTAAAGAAGACGATTTGACGAGTAGTTTTGAAAGAATTAACAAGTTAGAACAATATTGTCTGGTCATTTCAATATGAATGTGGAAAAGTATTGATGAAAATCACAAACGTTTTAAATATGGCGGCTTTTGTTAAACAACAGTTAACTTGTTTAGGAACAGATAATAAACAAAGTGCTAATAAATCTAATCAACTTGAATTTGCCACGCTGGTTTCAGTATGAATGGGCCCGATCGACCGGGGAAGTACTACCCTCTCATAGAAGGTCGACGTAAGAGTATTAATGTATGAGTATGGTATACCGATGGCTCCAAAATAGGACAAAAAGTAGGCTGTGGAATATATGGGGAGCGACTAAAGCTCAAAAAAAGCGTGTTTTTGGGACAAAACGCCTCCATCTTCCAAGCAGAAGTATACGCCATTGTGGAATGCGCGGAAGCTAATCTGCAAAAGCGCTACACCAATCAGACTATATATATAAATTCTGATAGCCAAGCCGCTCTACTAGCACTGGATTCGAACGTAGTAACATCGAAACTAGTTGAAGAGTGCATGGATCGTTTAAACTCTCTAGGTAATATGAATAGAGTAGTTCTCAGATGGGTACCAGGTCATGCAGGTGTCATTGGTAATGAGTGCGCCGATGAACTTGCGAGAGCGGGAGCTAATGGAACTCAGCAGGGCCCAGAGCCCTTCTGTGGAATACCAAAAAGCCTAGCTCAAAATGCCCTTACAAACTCATGCATCGAAACAGCCATCAAACTCTGGTCGGAATCGCCAGGAATGAACCACTCTAAAGCCCTGATCAAAGGCTTTAACAGAAGGTACAATAACCTTATCCTTGCGCTGAGTAGGAACAATCTACGCATTGTGTCAAGAGCCTTGACAGGTCATTGTTGCTTAAACAAGCACATGTATAATCTAAGGCTAAGCGAAACACGCACCTGCAGGCGATGTAAAGAGGCAGATGAAACGCCCCTCCATCTTCTGGGGGAATGTGGCCCGCTCATACACAGGCGTCAGTTTCTTCTAGGGAAACACACTCTGGGTCCAGAAGAAATTAAGGAGCTCACCCCTAAGCAAATCCTGCGGTATATCATAGCTGCAAGGTTCAGTGGTGAACTCTAGCTTGATAAAGCGGCGATCACAATAGACCATTCATGGTCGCAGTGACATTACAGCCGCATCATAGAAATAGAAAAAAAAAAAAAAAAAAGAGTATTAATATCCGTACTATTACGTTCGTTAGAGCGCCGGAGGTCAATTTCCCACTTTCTTTGTTCCTCTCTTCCCTTAATCCCTTCACTTATCCCACTCCCTTCACGGTAAGCAGCAGCTTCGCAGAGTTCCTGGCAATGTGGGAGCAATGCCAGAGACTCTTAGTCTTCTATAAGCGACAGTTGCCACTTACCATCACGTGGGCTGTTTAATCGTCTGCAACTGTCTGCAATAAAAAAAAAGTGTAATACTGAAGTGAAAAAGCATGCGCACTGCATGATGGAAGTTCCTATGGACGCGCTATCGACCACAATAGCCTATGGATACTTACAATATCATTAACATCGGTTCCGCGATAAACTTTAGAGAAACTAGGAAGTTGCTGTGGTTTAGTGACGAAGTTCCTCATAGTGACAAAATAGTAGCTACTTCACCTAGAATCTGTGAAAATCCTACAAATAACACGAGCATGTTATCAGTTCTTTTTATAAGACAAAGTTATTTCCATGATCAAGCTACTCAAGTCGAGTGAGAAACCTTGCTATGCCCTCATTATGATCATTTCATTTCGGCCGGCAAACTTTAATCTACACGGAGTATCTCCAATTTGACAATTTCTGTTTGTTTTCTTTTTCTTTCATTTCTATGCTCTGCAGCATTTGCAGACATTGATGAATTGAATTGCTTTCATATGGAGTGTGCTAAGGATGTTTGTTTTAACAAAAGCAATGAAGATACATAGGAAGTCATTAAAGGAAATATTTAATATTAATCATATATATTTTGAAGACAAGTAGACTATTAATAACACTGGTTAGAACAAGCCTAGTTATATTTAATTAACAAAGCAGTCTTATATAAACAAATTTAAATTTGTTTTGAATGCCGCCTACATTAGTATAATATCCGCTTATAAATGAGTACAAAGCAACAGGTTTGTAAAATCTAGAAAATTTGTCACATCCATTTGAACAAGTTCGTGTTTAGTTAGACAGAGAGTTTTATGCATGTTCTCTCAATTCAATCCACTTAGTTGTGCAGGATATTAGCATCCTTTGAAAGTCTAACATCAAGTCTTTTTGACGGACTAAGAAATTATTTTTGTCATAAAACATCTATTATTGTGTCTGTCAGGTTGAGTGTCAACTAAAGTATGTGGACGGCAGTAAATCATCCAACTAAAGATGCTTGAGGAGGCACATATCCAGCAGTGTATGTCTGAAATATTTGAATGAAATAATATTGGTGTTATTGAAAAATATCATTTTCTTATTGGCTATATTATTATGAGGCAAAAATATTCATGTACCTTTTACATAATCTAAGGCGCGACATGGTTTGAATAAAAAAGGCTATAAAAAACCTAGAAGAATCTATATCTATATATATATAGGATAAGATAACCTCAAACCTACGTCGGATAAAGATACGGTACTGAACAAGTTGGCATTAAGGTCGTCTATAAGAACTTCACTTGTAAAGAAAATAAAGTTACGGTGATAGTCAAGCCCTAGAAAGATATACACGACATGAACCAATCACATCAGAGAGTCTTAGATACCGTTTATTCGCAAGCTATTTACTTTATCGCCTTGGAATTCACAAAAATATACATAAAACCAAAACTTACGCAACTAATTCTATATTATTATATTAAACTGCGAAGGTTATGTTTAAATAATAATAATGTATTAACCCTAATTGTAATTTAACAAGTAAAAGGCTTAATATGAAACTATTTCGTAATTCTTTGAAACAAATGTTTCGCGTTATGCACACTTGATTAGATCTAAATTCTGTGATGTAATCAGTCCACCCAATTTATCGCATCTTTAGCAGAAAAATAGATATAACTTAAACTGTTGCTTAGTTATTTTGAGCTTTAAACTCATTGAGATTATGATGAATGATTTTATCTTGTTTTTTATTTGTTAAAACTGAATTGACTTCACCCATCATCGCGAATGTATCTACTTAGTTCATGTTTTAAAGATTTTAATATCTTTGTTATTTTTCACACTGTCTTCTTAATGTACGTTTTTTTATGTTATCGCTACATGCATTACAGCTTGTAGTTAAGAACGTTGTGTGATGTATTACGATATTCATTAAAATGTGAAAGACAAACCTACAGTTTTATTATTTGTAAACAGGAAAATGCAGTAGTTAATATTTCTTGAGCTTCAAGTTCAATTTTGCCAGATTATAACCTCTACGATTAATCAAAACAAGCTTAGCATTGCCAACGTTTTCTATAACCTTAATGATTGGATACCTACATCCACACATTGTTATTTCAAATCTCAAACAATAGATGATTTGGTATCAATTCTAGATATATATTTTCTGTCCATAGTTTTAGTCTAGTATGACGGAAAAAACAAAATATTTTTATTAACTCTAAGAAGTTAATGTTAATTTAAATTAATTATTCTTCATTGCATCAAAGAGTAGAAATCACATTCCTATTCTTTAATAGATCGAGTTTATCAGCAATTTTGTCTAGTACGATATTTTGCTAGTTTCGTTTTTTTTTTCAATGGAAATCTTGTTAAAGAAAAAATACTGGTATATTTAGGTACATGCTGCCTCCAGGCTATATGTTAGAAGTTATGTTAATCACGTATCATTACAATCTATTAATATTATAAATACGAAAATATGTGTGTGTATGTGTGTGTGTGTTTGTTACTACTCAATGCCTAGAAGGCTAAACCGATTTCGATGAAAATTAATATGTAGATCGATTCGGTGCCGGAGATGGATATAGGCTAAAAAGTCCAAAAATCGGTCTGATTTCCGAGGGAAACAACAAAACATATTTTACGCGCGGGCGAAGCCGTGGGGTGCAGCTAGTATTCTATAACTTAGTGTCTAAGTCATGCCAACGTGTTTTTAGTTAAAGTGAAGTTTATAATAATTATAGCGCAGTTAAATATAAATGTTATTAAAATAAACGACTTGAAGGTACGTATTATATTAATTATTCTGTGTTGAACGTACGTACTAGAAGTGGACAGGTTATAAAGTCGTAATTTTTTTATTGAAACTACGTTGTTTTTAGGGTTCCGTACCACAAGAGTAAAACGGCAACCTATTTCTAACCGAATATTAAAAATAGACTAAAATAAATATTTAAGAGGGCTCACATACAACAAACGTGATTTTTTGGCGTTTTTATAGATAATGGTGGAACCCTTCGTGCGCGAGTTTGACTTCCATTTGGCTGGTAAAAATTATACTTTATAACTATTTCTACTACTAGATACCTACTACATACTACTATATTAAACTTCTACAATCGATACTACTAGACTAGGCTAAAATCAGCAGTCTAATCTAAAGCTCGCCAATTTGTCTGCTTTTTAGGCTATATGCGTCCAGTTTTTATCAGTTTCCCGCTACAATCTCATATTTATTTATTTTTGTTTTTCTAGTAAATAGTATTATTGCAGAGTTTGTAACTCTAATATGAGTTTACTTGCGTGTTTCACTCTCACCGTCTTCGGTGACATTGTAAAATATTTATCAGAGAAATTATAGTTTCCGAGTAAAAACAAGGAGTGCTGTACATTTTGTTAACGCATGGTTTGGATAATAAAGTTAATAAAAATGATAAATGTAGGTTAAATACATCATTTAAATTATTTATTAGTATTTTCTTTTTTTTACTGAGAAGTTTATTAATTTTGTTAAGTACATTTTATTATATTTTAATATCAAAATCTTGTTTCAATTGAAAATTATTTCTGCTATTAATGAATGATATGATTACACTATAACCTTTTAATATTAAGTTTAAAACTAGCAAGTTTTTGACACTTCAAACAAGAAAATCAAAAGTAATAGTAGTTTTAAAATATCTCTCTTAACTTAACTGAAACCTACTCAATCAAAACCTTTAAACTCATACAAAGTAGTTATCAACAAAAAATGTACCAAAGTATAAAAGAGAGCTATACAAAAATATTACTCCGTATATTGCCACGAACAGGAAACACTTCTTTGTGTTAAGAACTTAAAAATGTATTTGCCGAGCAACAATAACTCAATATAATTATCATGGAGGTTACTAGGCTAGTTACATATTTATTAGCACTAACTTTATAACAATAAACCTTTGGATGATGTCACTGTCTTGCAAGTTTATAAGGCAAAGTACGTATCGGCATCAATGTATTGTTTTTTTGAATCAAAACATTACAAGACCAATTGAGTGGAAGAATCGAAAAATGCATTATGTTAACTAAGTGTTAAATTATCTGTTGTATTCTTTTAATATTTGTGTATTTTGTTAATAATATTATAGTTCTAATAATAAAAAATCTTGCAAGTGATCCTGTCTAATACCATACTGCATAATAATAATAATAATATAATAATAATATGTGGACACTATCACACACTGTCGTCTAGTCCCAAGCTAAGCAGAGCTTGTGTTATGGGTACTAGATAACTGAAATATAATACATATACATACTTTTTTTTTGTAAATACATACTTATAATACATAGAAAACACCCAGACTAAAGACAAATACAAATGTTCATCACACAAATATTTGCCTTCCGCGGGAATCGAACCCACGACACCCGGCGTCGCAGTCAGTTACACTAACCACTAGACCAACGGTGCAGTCAACACTTGCATATTAACACTTTCCGGGACAGGATATGGCCGTGATGTCAATAAAACTACTATTGTCTCTATAGAAGTGTCCACGAAACGGTTTTTTTTTTAATTTATCATCAATTTATAAACTCTATAAGACTTACTTTAATATGTTAATGAGTTCTTATAAGTCTAGCTACTTTCGTTGTAGCGTGTATGGTGAAACTAAACTGTTTCCTTACATTGTATGATTGCTTCTATTGCGCAGTGGAAGTGCGTGTGACTGCTGTGAAAGAGGTTGTGTATGAAAAAATTATGAGTCGTACGTTAAATAAAGAGATGGAATTTAATCTATAGAAAGGAAAAGCCTGTCTTAAAAGAAATTGTCCTAAAATTTAATGTTATATCTCATATTAGTCAATAAGTTAATAAATCATCAAAAGGACAGAATAAACGCTCAATCGAGGCTATGAGCTGACCTGACAAAACAATGAGCTTACAAAGAAATTGCTGGCAGAACCAAGAGTACCGTAACAAAAAAATATACACCTATTGAAAACCGAAAAATAAATATACCGTAAAATAATTAAAAAACTAAAGTTCTCAATTAAATGAATAATAAAATACCAGCACATATTAGCATTACTGTAATTGAACTCGCACCATCTGATTAATATTCAATGCTCAAAATAAATAAAACACGCGGATACAGCTAGCAGCAAACAAAGGCTGAGTTCATCAACATGTATAGCAGAGATAGGTCTATCTACATCATTTCTAATTACATACATAGCTTTACGCCTTTGAGGTGAGAGGTGTCCACTCACGTTTCGTCATTTTTATTTTGAGTTCTATGTAGAGGAGGCATGTTACTTCTAATTAGAAGCATTTTTCAGAATTTTGAAAATCTATAGTTATAGTCGATGACAGGTGATTAAAGACAATATCAATGTGTATATTATTAATTTTGTCCCTTGTTTGTATGTTATGTTTTTATAGATAAGAGATTTTTTAACAAATTTAACACGAGGCAGTTAATACAAATCCTACTTTTCATCAAGATATTGTGCAAAACTGTGGACGGCAAATATTATTATAAATTATGGTAAAACAAAAAATCACTCACCTAATTTTAGATACATAATACGACTAATCACAGGTACTTTATTATCATCATCATTTAAGCCGAACGAAGCCTATTGCTGAACTTACACTTGTCTCAAGCATTTGCTTTTTCACAGATTCTGAGCCGCGTTCATCCATCGGTTATCCACCTCTTTTAAGTTATAGCCAGGTCATCGAATTTATTAATATTAATATTCAACGTTCAACCAATTAAAATATTCAAAGTTGATTTATTTTTATATTATTAAATGTATAAATTAAGTCTGTTATAGTTACGCCTGTTTTTTTTTAAATAACGATATTCTAAATTGATATATTATACGCGTAACACGATCCGATTACTAAATATTGATTGTTTGCATCACAAAATTTTAAGTGTGTTAAGTCAAAAGGTCTATGTTATAAAATAAACGATTAAAGCTTGTGAGATCAAAAGGTCGAAAGCAGTTTTCAAATAAATGTTTATTTACAAAAATCGAAATTGGTTTATGTTAATAAATAATGTTAGTAAATTATTTATTGCATTATTTTGATGACTTGATCAACATGTAAAAGAAAATAAACCTGAGCTTAAATAAATTTAAACTTACAATTAGTCAAGCAATTACAACTTGTAAGAAAATAATAAACGTTCAGTAAATTATAGAACGCAACAATGTAAAAATACAAATCAGTCCTTGGTCATGCAAGTCTTTGTCCTTGGTATTGTCCTTTTGCCTGAGGGCCTTAACTCGTGAGTCGACCACAAACTGGTTCCGAAAAGCAATAACTTTGAGCCTGACGCCATTGATGCATAAATTCTTCGGTTTGATGCCAATGTGATAATTGGCACTGTGAGTAACGGACTGGATATGTACTTATAATATTGATACATTTAGCTTGAAGCTGAACATATAATAAGCCAGCATATTTGATGAGAAATCGGTGATATTAAAATTTGCAACTTTGTATAAAAAAAGGATGTGCCAAAATACAATATTTTTAATGAGCAAACGAGACCTAAGAGGTCTCTAATTCTCTAATTTAAAAAATAGTTGATTTAATGCACTTCATTTAATACCGCGTTACTACTATAAGGGATCGATCAGTATGCAGTTAACTATGCAAAAAGTTATTTATAATGCGGAACAGGAACTAGAAAACTTATTGCCTCATAACTTATCATTAAATCAATAAAGCAAGACAGAAATCACAATTGCAAAACTGTTTGCTAGTTTTAAGAGACGTTCTATTGACCTTTAGTGTAATTTACACGATAAGGCATATTTGGTGGTAACTTTTGTTTGATGAGTAAGACAAACATTGACTTGCACACTGAAACTATCCTTAACACAGTCGTAATCATAATTATTTCAATCACAACATTGAATTTAAAATAACAGATTTGTTATTTAAATTTCTGAGCTTTGATCCCATTTGAATTTAGATTTTGGTCTCGTAACATAGTTCTCTGCGAATACTACAACTCGTATTATGAAATCATCATTCAAAATTGGTCAACATGCAATTTGTTTTTATTTGTGGCCAGAAAAGGCAATCGCAAAGTATTTTGAATTTTCATTATTGTGGCCAGCCATATCCATTTTATCATTTTCTTTCTGTATTCCCAGACATGGCGTATTTAAAGGGCGATGAGGAGAATCTTTTAGCTCTTTGCTTTTATTTTCGGATTCCTAACGAAGCCTTGTAAGGAGTCAGGAGCTTGAAGTAGTGAGATTGTCCGATAGCTTTAATAAATTGTTCTTGATTGCGAACATCGAAGATGCACATGCACGTCACCTACATTCCTTTGTAAACCGTATAGTAGTATTTATCCTTTAGAAGTTAAATTATTTTAGCAACTTTAGTCGCATTGTTGATAAGAAATAACTTTTTCTTGTCCGTAATTTTGAAGATCGAAATTAAACATACCAGTTTAAGACACATTAACAGACTAATGATTTTCTAGATAATTCTCAGATACGATTTAGCAAATACATTTTAAGTGACGTTCGAGTTCCATGTAATAAGTAAGTTATTTAACAAGCTATACATAACATCAGCACCTATCATTTTATTTTTCTGCAACTAATATATTAAACTTGTGTATAATAAAATAAATAAATAAATTTATTTTTATTTTTCCTTCACAAATTGTCTGGCTTATGCTAAAATACAGGTAGTAGAACTAGGATAATTTGCGAAGGACTGGTGCCTGAAATGGGTTTGTTAAACCTGTGCTACAGGTCACCAGGCCCCCGAAGTGACGACACAATTGCTAATGCGAAAGTGGTAGGATGGTTGATCTCTAGTTTCAGTTACAACAGTATTATCAGGCATCTAAAAGAAACTAAAACTAAATAAAATAAAAACTTAAATAACTAGTAAAATGTAAATGTAAAATAACTTGTATACTTATATGCAGGTAGTAATAATATTTTGGTCATGTAATTTAAATTTATCTTAAACACCGCTATAAACATCTCTTATTGGTTCTGGCGAGCTAATTTAATTAAACTTATTTGCAACAGTAACACGTAACTATATCAAATAAAAAATGTTATTCTAAATTTATTTTTAAAGGCTTATCAATTTAATAGCTTATTTACAACACTGTTTAAAGTTTGAAAGATGTGCATTTTACATTATATTTTTTACTATGGTTGCATAACTGTAGTAGGCCGCTATTAGACTATCATAGAAATATGATCATAGATGTGTGAGTCATTTTTAAATGAAGAACTTATGACGGTATAATAACTACATGTGATTTATATTGTCTATGACCATAGTTAGGGGATCCTTTTCGACAGCTAACGTACAAGTAGGGTCATATTCAACACACTAGCACAATCTGTATGCAATATTTCCTATAATCCACACAGCGGGTCTTTTGCACTTCTCAGTAAAGATAACACTACTTGTACCTCTCCAGGACTTCATAGGCTTACTTGGAGTCGAGATACGATACTATTAAGAAAAATAAATTAAAATTATTAAAGTGTATCTTGTTTTCTGCCTCTAATAAATACATTGTTGAATACCTGTCACTAAGTATATATGATTCTCCAGGCTTCGATTTCTTAAGAATACATCTCAATATCGCTTTTTGAAGTCCCAGAAACAGCGCAGTTATACTACAAGCAGTATATTAAACAACGTTAGAATGCTAAATTTTTCCAGTTTCCAGTTGAGTAGGTGGACGATTGTTGATTTTTTTAGGTTCAGGCCCCACCCTTGTATTGTCATTGGTTTCGAAAAGTTCGTTGGGTAATGGTTTGTCCTACTATTAGAAAAGGACCGCACCTATGTCAGCTTTTTATGAATGGTCTGTGATTTTGTGAGAATATTTTAACGTGGTAAAATTTTATTTGCACAGATAATGTTATAAATTTAAAAGATTTAAGCGATATATTAGGTTTGGCTTAAAGTGTTGTTAAGTCACTATGTTATTGCAATTAGCTTAGCATTAGCAGAGTCTTCTATTGCGTTAGGTGTATAATAAAACAATGAATTTCCTTTATATTACATGAATCTTACTTCAACTCTTAAAATTCTGCTATCATTTGTTCTGATAAATTAAATTTACCCATATTTTGAGTTATGTATCAATTCCATAATTATTAAATAATGAGTTGTTAATGAGTGATCAGTCAGAAAACGGATACGTAACAAAAAATTAAATAAGCTTATTTGTTATAGTCAGAATTGATTATCTCATAAAATAGTTTCTATTTTAGAGCAATTACCTACTGATTTAGTATTACTAACTTTTAACGTAATCTTTTCGTATTTATTTTAAAATGAAAGGTGTTTACTAAATATTGTTAACTAGGTTCTTTGGATTTTATCTCTTGACGTTTTGAACATTTATTCTTAAATGTAATGCTATGTTATTTTAATTTAGTTTCACAATAATAAAATATTTGTATTATTACATAATAGGTAGTTAGGAATCGACCTACTTAGAAAACCAAAAGCTACAAGCTGTGAAAATTGTAATTTATGCTATCATTAATATTTATTTAAAAGATTATCAACTATAGATGTGCTCGATGACTAGTTAAGATGAGCTGCACTTAGGTCGAGATTAAATTATATGATATTCAGAAATACATAAATATAGTGTACAATAATAAGGAGCTATACACATTAACATAACACTATCACTAAAAAAATGTAAATTAAAATGAACTTCACTCAAAGTTCAAACTATAAATCAAGCTATCAGAAAGCCTTAACAATTTTGTGGTAACGACTTATTAATGCCAGAACCGGTAGTGATTCGGTGGCAGGACTTTAAAGGCTCCTGAAGGTTAGGGTGAATGACCCGGGACCTGTTCGCGGCCGGTAGCTACCAACAATGGTGTAAGGTTTAATACGTTTATATGATGGGGAAAGAAAGGATAATTGTTTGGGAAGATATTTTAATGGAACGTAATGATTAGAAAGTCAGAATAACCTGTAATGTCACGAGTTATATGACGAGAATGCAATGAAAATAGTTCAGATCTTTTAAAATAAAAAACTGTTTTATAGAAAGTTTACCTAAGTGTATAAAATAATTTTATCAATATTTTTAAATCATCGTTCAAGTCTGGTCTTTTTGTTTTAATACATTTTAATAGCAAATGAATTCAGTGACAAAAATATAATGGTGAAAAATTGATATCAATAAATTGAAAATAAAAAAGAATCCAAACAATAGTGACATCAATTTATTTTACTTTAAAATATCGTAAACCAAACTGGGTAATTGTAAACTTATGTTTATTGCCAAACTAATATTAAAGAATCGTGTGTCTTGAAACTCGAACTGCAAATCCAGTCACAATACAGTTATTATTATATTATTATTATTATGACTGGCCTGTTGGTCTAGTGGTTAGTGACCCTGACTGCTAAGCCGGAGGTCGTGGGTTCGATTCCCACCCAGGACAAACCTTTGTGTGATGAGCATTATTGTTTGTTCTGTGTCTGGGTGTAATTTATCTATAATATGTATGTATTTACAAAAAAAAAAAATGTATATAAGTAGTATATCAGTTGTTTAGTACCCATAACACAAGCAAATATAATTGCTTAATTTGGGGCTAAATGGCGCTGTGTGAATGTGGTAGAATATTATTATTATTATTATTATTATCATGTATCTCTATATAAACAGATATGCCCAATCATCATTTTTTTACAACCATTAGCTACAATGACCACACACTCAAGAAATGCATTAAGCCAAGGCCAACGTTGCAAAATATGGTGACCAAGTAGACGAGAAAGTAGTGCTTGAAGAGAGATTTGTCTTTTTTTTATTGTGCAAAAATGTAAGAGAACTGCGTGTCGTCAGCTATATTAGGTCCTACGTATTAACAGGCGAACTTTCCATTTACTAGGCACAATTTTAAACTCAAGCTAATACTGAGAATTTCTCTACAGGCAAACTCAACATTACTTCACCCGACCTTGGGATCGCACCAGATACTTCTGCGGGCAGTTTATACACAGTACCAATAAAAACACTGTTGCATAATATATTGGAATATTAGTTATTTGTCTAGTTACAATAATAACACATCCTTACTTAACTTGTTTTGCCAAGCATTTTAAAAATACACTAATAACAAAAATATCGAAATAGCCCAGTGGATAAGGCACCCGTTCGTAAACACGAGGTAGTGGGGTCGAATCCGTGCAAGTACCAATGTGATTTTTCAAATTATAAGTACCTACTTTTTAAGTTTATCTTAAACATTTCTGACTGACGACGATGAAGAAAACACATGACATAGCCACCATGCTTAGCAGGAGGCTTGGTGACGGCATTAACGCTGCTGCCCCCAACCTGGTATGCCGTAAGTCGCCGACACTCATGTGATAAGATAGTGTGAAGAATACATGGCTAAAGAAAAAAGAAACATATAAATAAATACAGTTTCATTACACCACCACATTTTCTATTAAATAAATAAAATAAATAAACAGTTAGGTATTAATATTATATATATTAACGTTTATTAGTATTAACAAACTATATAATATCAAGCAAAATAACTATTCCTAAAAAACTATCTTCGAAACATAATGTAGAGAGCCAGACTAGATCAAGTTGAATTTTTCAATACATCAAAGTTCAATGCCGTTTAGCGATCTAAGTGACTAGCGGAATTCCGTGGTTTATACAGTCTGATAATATTTAAGAGCTTGATCTAAATTTTATAAAAGATTCAGTAAACTTTATTGCACTAAATTCTAAAACTGTTACAGAGAATAAACTGGACAGTGTTAAATATTATCTTTAAAAAAATGTTATCTCCATCTCCAATCAGTATGAAGTTGTATGTTCCTCCGTTATCTTCATATATAGCATTCAACGGATTTTTTTACGGGTTTTGTCATTTAGAAATTTTCTTCTGAAAAAGTTTATAAATATAATAAAGGCTTTTTGCTTGAAATTCTCGGATTTTTGTTCTATACTGTATACAAGAAATAAGCTAAAAATTTCAAAGATTTGTAATCATATCGTATAACGCATAAAAGTACCCACGTGCGCAGCAAGGGCGGGTCTCTAACAAAAGATAAATTATACTAAATTCCAGAGCGGTTACAAAGAATAATTAGACAATATTAAATTTATTTTTAAAGTTGGTTATACTTTCACTATAGCAAATAATATATATAGTGCCAAACTTCTTCTTCTTCTTCTCCTTTTTTTTTGGCAACAGAGCCGACGATTGTGTCAGCTATTTCTGCCAGCGTCAAGTTTAAAATAATATTCTTGTTGATGATATTAATGGTATATTACACTGATAAAAAATAGAAAAAATGTGGATGAAATTAAATGACAACCATCTTTCGTGAAAACAAAAGATGGCGCCAAACTTCTTAAAAAAAAACAGCTACATTATAATGACACAGTTTTATACGGAACTACAAAGTGTCAACGGCAATGTGACGACATTAACCAACGCAACGGTCAGTCAACAGTTATAACATAAATCAGTACCACATAAGGTAGGCATTAATGTAGTACTATTTATTACCTACCACTATTACGCTGAAATATCTCAACAATTGTATACGTTGCTAGCTTAGTCATCATTATCATTATCATCAGCCCAAAGGAATTATTCTTTGCTTGACCCACTGAGTTTTGTTCACGCCCAAGCAGCTGTGTCTTCTTTATAAGATACAGATTCGTTCCTGCGTGAAGTACTGCTGTCATCTTTGGGATGGCTTAGGTTGCAGCGGCGAGCAGTCCGTATCATCGGAAGCCCTGAGGCCACTAAGACCCTAGAGCCTTCACACATGACTCAAATTAACATCGCCTCAATGGCCGTCTTCTGTCGCCTTTACCACGAAGAGTGTTCTGAAGAGCTCTTTGAATTAATACCATCCTTCCTTTTTCTCAAGAACGACACGTTCGGGACTGAAGTGCCATAATTTCACAGTGGAATCTAAAGAGATTCGAGCCAAACGGTTCAGAACTCCATACTTTGTCGCTCAGTTAAAGCCTGGAACTCTTTTCTAGCGCACGTGTTCCCATCTAATTATGATCCTGAGTCTTTTAAGCGGGGCTTAAAAAGGATCTCACTAAGCCGCCATAGTGAAGGCCACTATACCAGTAGTTTGGCTTTCTGAATTGTGTCCACCACTTCTGGATTACACTGACTGTTTACTATCAAGCAGAGTGGAGTCCCTTTGGTAGAATAAAAAATTGCCATCTTAATCGCTAGTATCGTTTACCATCGGTTATCCAACACCCGAAAACATCCCTTAAATTATTATCAGTGAAATTGAGATAATCACTAAAATCTACAAGAATAAGTAAAAGGGAAATTGAAATATGTTGTGTATGAAGAAAACTTAACGCAATTAACGTTAATAAAACTCAAATTATTGCAAATACGAGTAGAAAGTTAAGAATAAAACTCAAATTTTATTAGAGAAATTCAAATTATAGAAAACTATATTCATAATATTATACATAAATTTTGATGAATTGCGCCTAATCATTCGCTTGCATCTATTCGTTGTATACATAAAATGTAAACTAGCTGTCAGAATTACATTTTCACCCGCGTTAAGTTACATCTTTGATTACTGCTTTGCTCCCATCGCTCGTAGCGTGATGTTACATAGACTATAACCTTCTTCAAGGATTGGGCTATCAAATGCAAAAATAATTATTTTAAACCCAACTGGTAGTTTCAGAGAATAACTCTTTAGTCACATTTGGCACAAAAGCATATATGATTTTTATTATTATGTATGTTGAAAAAAAAACTCACTTGTTTCTTTAGTAAAATTGTTAATGTCGTAAGTATCAACACCACAAATATCAATATAAATAACCACATTCACAAACATTCCGTTGTATTCCATCAATCAACAAATTACTCAACCATTGGATGGAATCAAGAGAAACAGAACCAGCTGACGCGCCAACAAATTCTTGTGGATCATAAAAAAGTTACGTTGATTTGCATTTTTATTGGTCGCCGGTCCATTCGCGACTTGTTGCGTTACGCACTGGTGGACTAAATACTTTTATTATTCATTCTTAAGTGAAAGTGTTTGATATTTCCATTTGTTTCGTGTCTCTACAGTTTTTGTCACCATAATTTCCTTATTAGTAGGAACAGTTTTCAAGAAATTATTATAAATAGGACAACATTGGCAGTGTAGTTTAGGCTTAAAATTATGTCCATGGTCGGTGAACTGACATTTATTTTTAAATTGAGGCAAATTTAGCGTAGGTTTTAATTTCAAATGCCCTTAGTTACCAATTTACTGTACAATTATTTATACAACTAAAAAGATTACAAAGTTACTAGTTGCGCCTCACTGCTTCGCCCGCGCGGAAAATAGTTTGTGTTTGATTAATGTAACTCGGCAACCAGACCGATTTTCTGGATAAAAAATATATTATGTCTGTCTCTGGCATCAAATCTATATACATACCAATTTTCATCTAAATCGGTTCAGCCGTTTTAGGCGCTGAGTGGTAACAAACACACACACACATACATACCGGTATGTATGTTAGATTCGGTACCAGAGACGGACATAGGCTACTTTTACTACTCCCGAAAATCGGTCTGGTTCAAAGCCGTGGAGCTCAACTAGTCTATAATAAATACTTTCTCAATCGTTTCAAAGATTTCAGCTCATTTATGAAGAAAACTGAAACCATTAAAAACCTTTCTACAATCATTATAATAACTGCTGGTTTAACGATAAAAGTATAGCAGATTTATAATTTTTACCGTAACTTATGACGTGTTAAATTTCCTAATACTTGCCACAGTTATGTCTCACTTCCCTTGTCATCAACACTATATTTGAAGATTTTATTAGGTTGCCTATTACTTGCTAATATTATACGTAACATATATAACTTACACTGCCTTAAATGTTATTATTATATTATGCTTCACACAGATGTTTCTTGGCAAGGCAAGTGAACGACCTCAGTGACCGAATGATCGTATCCATTCACCCAATCGTTAATGTTCTACAGAGCTGTCAACTTTCTTCTTGATTGACTGTCTCGGTAGCAATATTTTTGAAGTATCAATGATCGACGATTCTGAAGTGCTCTTCATATTAATCGGAAAAAAGAAACAGTTTTAAGAAATGAATGTAAAAGTAAGTACATGTCGTAATTGAAAACATTATTAGACAAATTTTGTAAATGAGTGGTTTACCCAAACTTGAAAGTTGATTAGACATTTTTAATTCACATAGTAATCTTAAAATCCGAAATGACCCAAAATACTAAGTTTAATAATATTTCATTTAACAATTTGTGCCCGAAATCGATGGACTTACGGACGGATTCTTTGTCAAATAACTTTCACGACTGGATATTTATTTTTAAATATTTGGATCAAATTGCTTTGTCATAAATACCTACTCAATCACTGATGCTCGATGATAGTGATAGCAGCAATTTGTAAGAACTCTTATTAAAAATGACGATCACAAAATATAACTTGAAATATTAACTTAAAGATACACTAAAGGTAAGAGTACTTACAGCTTACTTTTAGATATTTACCTAAAATAAAATTAATAGTTTTTAATGGTTACGAACCTTGCAGTCTATTATCATTTACTTTCATATTTATTTCATTTTCAACGGATTACTGTCCAGTTTCTTTATTTACTGGACTGTATTTTATAATCTTAAATCTTTATAAATATATAGGAGTAAAAAGCGAAAGAGTATGCTTGTTTGCTTAAATACGCTAATCTCTGGCACTACCAGTCAGATTTGAATAATTCTTTTTGTATTTGATAGGCCAGATTTTGAGCAGTCACAGGAGCAGAATCTGAAAATGTAATTTCACATAGCTAGTATCGTAATATATCTTTAATATCAAAATATTTTCAAGTAGACATGACTGTTGTTGCAGTGACCTTGATTGTTCGTGAGCTCAAGTGACGGGTGATCGAACTTACTGACTTATTGGTTAATTATGTTAAGTATATAATTATGTAGGTCTAGTTACAATTATTTGTTCATGTACTATTAAATTTACGACATTGAGCCGTGTTTATTTTTAAATATCTATAGCACGGCTAGTAGTTATTTTATATTATTGGTTCTTAGTATTGTTAATAATATATCACTGCAGTTTACTAAGACTGTAATGAGACCTATTGGTAAATTCTTTCGATAGCTGACTTTGATTTGAAAACTATATAGAATTATTATCGGTTTGCATTACCGAAATACTTGAGCTTAATAGTAGGTACCTGTTTTGGAGAAATATTCTTTTGAAATATAAATGGCTTCTCAGTGTTTAATTAAATAATAATATGTTGCCATCCCGGATATGGCTGCATTCCAACCGATTCAGATTTGTTGAGTTCGAGTCACTAGCTGAGCATGAATAGTCAAATTGAATATTCGAATAGGCGTATAAACTTTTATTTTACGTGAATCGGTCTAATCTTGAATTTTTTTTTTTGAGATTTTTGTTATATAGTTTTGTACCTCTTATTACCTACACATTATAATGCAAACAGAAAAACTTCATAAAATTATTATAAAACTAAATTTTAAATGTCGCAGATAACATTTCTAAATTAAATTACTTCAAGTTGTAAGTAGTAATTTAAATGGAAAATTACGTAATAGATACATGCCTATGAATTTCTATAGTCAATCTATACTTATTATATAAAGCGGAAGAGTTTGTTTGTATGTTTGTTTGTTTGAACGCGCTAATCTCTGAAACTACCAGTCGGATTTGAAAAATTGTTTTTGTGTATGATAGCTAAGTTTTCGAGGAAAGTTATAGGCTATGTATCATCATGCTACTGGCGACGGGAGCAGAGCAGTAAGCAAAGACGCGAGTAAAACCGCGTTGCAGAAAGCTAGTTTTAAAATAAGAGAGATAAAACTTGAGTAGTAGTAGTATTTTATTTATTTAGTTTATAGAAACCTTGATAATAAATATTTTTTAATAAAAGTGGCCTGAAGTAATTGTAATGTAGGTTGTATAAGTAGGTGTATTAATTAACTTAATACATTGACTTAATATAATTTTGTTAGATTAGATGCAATTACGTCCTTGTTGCATTTAGCTAAGCCAATTAAGTACTTATTGCATTCACCTAAGTCAATTCTATCAGCATTAAGCTATAACCAAATATCAGCTTTTCAACACCCAAGTTGTATAACCGTTTTCTTGTGTCGGCTTGTACCCAAACTCGATTTTTGAGGTGAAAGTACTGACACAGGTGTTACGTCTGTTGGATCGATTCATTTGTGTATGACACGCAATAGCTATAGATTTAAATCACAAGTAGGTCATTTAACATAGAATATATTGATTTGAAAAAAATGTAAATGTATAGGTACATATTTCGTTTTGGGTAAGAAAGAAAAAAACTTCTATAATAAAAATGTGGCATATAATTATCGTATAATTTTTTGCCTTACGAAATTTGTAATATTTAAATTTAATAAAACATCATTCATATTTTAAAAACAATTCGAGAATAGTCTGTAATTCTATAAATAAATTTATGTTTACACCGAAATTAATATTTACCTATTAATTTGTTCGATAAACACATTTAAGGTAAAAAAGCAACCCAACGGAAATGTTATTAAAAGAAAAACATCTACAAAAACATCGTCTATTTTTTATTTTAGTTTCGTGGGAAGCTATTTATAATTTCAAAGTAATCTTTTTTTAAACGTCCATAATTATTTTGATTGAGTAACAACTCATCATAATTATTGGATGCTAATGTTGTTGCAATTTGTTAACAACACTCAGCAGAATTCGTCAACAAAAGATCGATTTTATGAAACTTTGGTCGTAGTACGGACGCTTTGCTAATCTAAATGTTGTGTTAAAATAACTTTTCCATAAAAGAACCTTCATGTATGAGTTATTCCGATCTGATCTCCTTTATCCGATCTCCTGGGGATCGGTTTATTTTTATAAGATCTTCTATTCCGGTCTAATCCAACGTCTACGGTATCACAAATAAATTTAAACATTTTAAACACATGTGTATCTACTGACAATTATTTTTTTTTTTACTTATTATATTTAAAAAATATTTTTTGCCAAATGTTTATTGATTATAAAAATAGGAATATTTATTTTATTTATTATCCTTTAAAGACATGCAAAAATTGTGTTATATATGTTATGTTATATATGCAAAATCAAGTCACGTTTGTTAAACGTCTAATTTAGCGTTATCGTGTTAAAGCAGCTAATATTAGTCTACATTTTACCAATAACTGTTTGTCTTGTAGACAGTGATTTGAAATATTAGTTTGACATCTATTGTAACTTTGTATGTTAAGGTTACAGTCGGTTACTATTATTTAAACAATATTTTATATGAGTGCACTTTGCATTTGACCTCAAATTTAATAATCATTTTTTATTAATCAACTTAATAAAAGTGGACCATTATAAATAGGTTTATGACAATTTAAATAAGAAATGGTTGAATAGATCATTGTAATAAATATCTCACTCTATTTCTTATCACTCACTCACGCTCCTGCGAACATTATCCATAATTTCTTTCAAAAACTCATTTTACATTATCTATTTTCAAACCACAAAAAGTAAGTACTAACCATCCCTATACTCCATAGAAATAATATGTACCATGTTCATATTTTTTATTCTCAGCTGGTAAGAAAGGTTAGTTGACATGCTTAGGTGCAGGTAGCCGGTGTTTCCGGTCTATTACCCGCACAAACATTAGCGACCAAAAAAGAATACACGTATATTATTAGCTGCTTGTATTTTGTTGGATACGTTCTTAAATTAGTTGTGTAACAAGGTAGCGTTTAATGCATAAGTATACATATTTATATTTTATTCCTTTTGTAATGATGATAGTACGATGTATTATGAATTTGAATAGGAACCATACCCTTTTTTGTTGCTGTAGTATTCTAATTGAGTTATATATAGAATTAATTCATTATATTAACCTAAAGAATCATGTCTCTCCCAAAGGTAGGTTTGCAGTTATTGCTGTCTGTTACCTTGTACTCCTTTAACCGTCTCTTACACGACAAAAGATATATTACGCTCACATACCTACATGTCATTATCACCATCATCATCACAGCCTTTAGGTATCTACTGCTGGGTGTAAGTGAATCCCACTTACGCCAGTCTTGTGCTGTGCCAAGTGTGGAGTTACCCACGTCTTGGCAAATGTCGTCGACACACCGCGCTATAGAACCACAACACAAGTCCTCGGTAACCATATATTATATATTTAAAATTCTTAAGAAAATATTTTATTTATTGCTTCTTTGAAATTTTTTACGACTACCAAGTCATAAAATACTATATATTTACCTATAACTTTTGGCATCTGCCTGTCTTCAAGACTCACGTTTCATAATACCACTAAGTACTGCGTCTATATCCGGATAGCATGCTTGTCTCATGATTCATTTCCGAAATAGCTATTGTAGTAATGTTCAGTCTAATATGAAACCATGAAACATAACCCAACTATTTTATAATAATAACTATTTAGTACCAAATGTTTTAAAATCCGTTGCGTTAAAAAAAATTATAGAAGAAACCGGCTTAACAAAATAGGAGGTATTTCTTGAAGCACACCAAATGAAGCGCACCAAAATTATTCCACGAAACGCGCCAATTACAACAAATTTAATACTAATAACAGGTGCATTTCTAGGAATTTGGTGCGCTTCATTTGATGCGCTTCGCGGAATACCTCAACAACAGCAACTTTGCTTGCGAGATACATTTTATTATCTTTCATCTAGCTTATAATAGTTACCCTTCAAAGAGTGCAATGAGCATTATTATATACCTGCACACATAAGTCGGTCAGTGTTGATGAAAGCAGTGCGTGAGGTGCTTACCAACATGCTCGGGCGTCAATGGGCGCTTTCGAGAGATCTTCATAGCTTATGGTTTAAACAAGTTTGTGATATAGCTAGTTTTTAAGATATTTATTGGAATATTTTTCTGTGTAGATTTTAGGATGTTGTGAATTTGAGTTTCTGGTAAGTAGCCTTTATATTAAAAGCTATTTAGGTATTTATTTGTGTATCATTCTAATTTTGAAAAAAAGACACCATAGTGGATGCCACTCTTACAATGAGTTTCTCATGTGAACAATTAGGATAGCTACCCTCCACTTTTATATCTCATCTAATGCTTACCATCTGGTAAAGTTTAGATCTAGTTATTCTAGAACCTACAACATAGAATAACAATAGTCTTTTGTCCCTTTCTTAAAAGTTGAAAATCTATAAAAAGAGATAGGAACAAGACACGGCGTATCTAAATTGTCACTGGTGATGGCAAATATAAACAGTGGTACATTGAACGAAAAATATAATAGAAAGATTTTATATAGGTATTTTATAATCAATATAAACCCGGAGAGGTCGCAGAAGTGAATGGAAAAACACAGCATAAATATTTATAACTGGTAACAGATGTATGTATCTATTGTGGTAAGTATAGCTCAGAAACACTTGAATACCAATATCACAAGTTTAACGAGTTTGCAAATTTATAGTTATTTTAATAATATAAAATTGCGAAATTATGTAGAGTCGCTTTGTATACTACGTCATTATGAACCATAATTTAATAACTACAGACAATAATTTTGACTATCATGCTTTGTTAAAAACAAAAAAAAATTTAAGAAGAATTTAAATTCCTAAATTTATTATAGTACAACGCATAAAGCTAGATGGAAATATATGAAAAGTATATTTATACAGAATGGAGACAATATTATTAAGTTTAAATTCATTGACACTGAAAGATAGATTTACTAATAGACACACGACAGTGTTGATACATATATCATTGATTGACAATATGAAGCAACAGCACTTAAAGAGTATAATTTATATTTTCTAACTTAGTGCCTACACACATTTTCTAACGTTAGTACTTATTAAAGTACCTTGAAATATTGACATGCTTGACTAACATAATAACCTCGTATAGGTGTTCTAAATTCAAAATGCTACCGATGTTACCTAACAATTTGAATAATTCAGATTTTAAGATTATTCTTGCGTGACAGTGACCTAACCTCATCTGTCTGTTCAAAATTCATATTATTATCTAATAATCGTATTTAAATAATACAAATTTTAAGACTACTGGGTCGTGTTGTCTAAAATGTCTTACAACATATATTATGTGTATTATGTCAAAAATTGTTTTAACGCATGTCTAATCAGTATAAAGTCGCTGTGTTTGTTTCAAACTGTTCCGTCGCTAACTTCTTCTAATCCCGTCGGTTAGAGTTTTTTTATGTAAGATTTAAATGTGTAAATGTGTAGGTAGGTCGTCAATATATATCAGTAGGAACTCTCATTGCAAAGCCAGGACATGTCGCTTGCTAGTAAAAAATAAAATGTAAAGGTTTGTGTGATTTTGAGTATATCTATTGATGAATTCTTAGTATCAGTCAGAGGTCTAGACAAGCTAAGCTTACGTCAACATTGTTGTTAGCTTAAATCAATCATACATTTTTTTATGTATTCTATTCTGTTAGCATATTAGGTCACTTGTCCCTAGGCCCTCTGGAGTCTCGAGTTGACAAAACGTGAGTTTTTTGGACACGAGCCATGTGTTACATGTGGGTGCAAATAGCCCTGGCGGAACGTAGTTACTGTACATACAGTACATACCTCTGCCTATCTCTTCTCTCCGTTTAATTTGATTTTCTCTGACCATAAATTCGCTATTACATTTTCTATTACGTGACTGCGCTATATCAACTCGTCAACGATCGATCGGTACATAAACATAAACTTATAAATCAAGATGGAAACTTGAATCACTTTGTATGGTAACAAGTCACGTTAGTTCTAATAACCTTTTTAGATCAGACGATACGCGTCCGACACGTTAGAGAGATCACATTATTTTACATTGTATGGCAACATAGCATGTACGTTTTGTCGGTTATGTTAAACTTCATATAACGGGGGGCAACTATGTTCACATCTACCAGACACAATTTCGGCCTCCAGACCATGGCTCGCGGATCAAGCCCGATACCTCTAGATTTTTTAGTGTGAGAAGAATTGAGCTGAAACAATGTGTGTATTTTGGAAGTAATATAAACCTTATAATAATTCCTCAAACCATTTTGTTCCGTATGGTCACGCATAATGGTTATTTTTTCTTGTTATTACAATGTCGCTTACACTCTTTTTACCTTTGATAAAAGCTGTGGTACCAAAGTAGCATTAAACTCGACGCTTATCTATACAGGGCGCTTGGTAAACCTGAGCGCGTTAATAAACGGTACTGAGAATGCTATAATGATGTATGATTGGATTGATAGCAAGGTCGTGAGGATGGACAAGGACGGGATAAACAGCTATTACGCATTTATAACTGTCATTTCTATGAAGATGATTTATTTACTTGCACGTGTTTGTTGTCACGTTGCAGCTACTATTATCACAGAATAATTAATTGTACCTACGTGGACCTATTACACCAAAGGTCAGATTCTATTCCAAATTTGACCAAAATTTGATTTAATACAAAAATATTTTGTCTGCCGATATAGTCTTAGTATTATTCTGCCATCCTAGAAATTTAGTTTACTCATGAAATAGAATTAATTGGCAACAAACTACTTTTAATTGATTTGTTTTGAGAATTCGGTTATCACATTTTCTTTTAATTTATTTATTATAATCAAATATACAATGTATAGTTATATTAAATCAATTTATTTCATAAATGTATCTAACATCATATTAAAAGAAATGTTTAAATATTTACCTATCCAGTATTGAAAGTAGCAGTCATTGTTTAAAGATACTTTGCTTACAAATCTTTGCGATAACGCGAATGCATTACATAGCAATGAATACAAATTTGATTTCGATTCGGTTTAACAACTTAAACTTAAGTTGTTTCAAAATGTCTTGCTTAAATTGAAGCAACTTGGAATAGCACTTCTATCAACCATTTTTTGTCTGCTGTATAGCACCTACTACCCAATAGCAAAGTTTATAGCTTCACTTTTCAAATACAATCAGTCAAATAAATGATGGCGGTCTAGATTGACCGCCATCGCAAAGATGACAAGAAATTAGCAACACATAAAATAGAGCGGAGCGTTCTGTGATAAGATTGCCACGAATGTAAATGCCAATTCGCCTGCCAAAAGTGGCTACAGCAAATACCCACCCAGCGTCTTAAGTAAGAAGTCTAATGTAATCTTCGATCTATGCATTTCGCACAGAACAGAATATACAGAATACTTTTTGACCGAAGTATTTTAAATTCGTATAGCATCACCTTATCCTAAAACACAATTTATTAACCTGTCATGTCGTAAAGTTCGAAGAAGACGCGCTTGACGTCATCCACTTGCTTATGTCATATCTATATTTGGTATCATCCTTTAAATGACCTAAAAACCTTTTAAGGCCGTATCAAAGTTTGTAAACAACGAGCACGTCTAATGGTTACAAATTTTTAAGTAACGCTATGCACGTGCTTAATGGTAAAAACTACTACTCAGGTAAATTTCGTAAGACAGAGAAAGAAATATAAAAATAGTTCACTAGATAAAGGTGTTAGTTCATCATATCAGCCACAAGACGTCCACTGCTGGACATAGGCCTCCTCCAATTTTCGCCACCGTTGTCGGTCGTTCGCCGCCCTCATCCATCGGTTGCCCGCCACCCTTATAAGGTCGTCGGTCCACCTTGTGAGGGGTCTGCCCACGCTGCGTTTTCCGGTTCGTGGTCGCCACTCTAGAACCTTTCTGCCCCAGCGGCCGTCAGTTCTGCGAGCTATGTGTCCTGCCCATTGCCACTTCAGAGAAGCAATTCTGCGAGCTACGTCGGCTACTTTGGTTCGCCTGCGGATTTCTTCGTTTCTCAAACGATCGCGCAGGGAGACGCCTAACATAGCCCGCTCCATCGACCTCTGAGCGACTTTGAGCCTTCGGATAAGACCCATAGTCAGCGACCACGTCTCTGCTCCGTATGTCATCACTGGCAACACACACTGGTCAAAGACCTTAGTCTTGAGACACTGCGGTAGTGCGGACGTGAAGATATGTTGTAGCTTCCCGAACGCTGCCCAGCCGAGCTGGATTCGACGAGTGACCTCTTTCTCGAAATCGGACTTACCTAATCGGACTGTTTGTCCCAGGTATATGTACTCGTCAACGAATTCGAGCATCGAGCCTCCGACCGTGATAGGAGTGGGTGTAACATGGACATTGGTCATGACTTTAGCCTTGTCCATGTTCATTTTTAGGCCCACTTGTCGAGAGACTCTACTGAGGTCATCGAGCATTGCACTGAGGTCCTCCACGGTCTCAGCCATGACCACGATATCGTCCGCGAATCAAAGGTGAGTGATGTACTCGCCGTTTATGTTGATGCCAAGTCCATTCCAGGTCAGAAGCTTAAACATATCCTCCAGTGCAGCGGTGAACAGTTTCGGAGATATAACATCTCCCTGTCGTACTCCTCGCTGCAACTGGATAGGTCTTGAGCTCTGACCATTAATTCGTACTGACATGGTGGCGTTTTCATACAAACACTTCAGCACTTCGATATATCGATAGTCAATATGGCACCGTTGGAGGGACTGCAGCACAGCCCAGGTCTCGATCGAATCAAAGGCTTTCTCATAGTCCACAAACGCTAAGCATAGGGGCCGGTTATACTCTGTGGACTTATGTATAACCTGCCGCAGCGTGTGTATGTGGTCTATGGTACTAAAACCTTTTCGGAAACCGGCTTGTTCGGGAGGCTGGAAGTCGTCGAACCTGTTTGCGAGACGATTAGTGATGACTCTCGAGAACAGCTTATAGACGTGACTCAGGAGTGTGATAGGTCTGTAATTCTTCAGAAGAGTTTTATCGCCCTTCTTGAAGAACAGCTCCACAACACCCCTGTGCCATGCCTGCGGCGTTTTACCCTCGAGGAGGATGGCACTAAAGAGCCTCTGAAGGGCCTTCAGGACAGGATTTCCGCCTGCCCTCAGTAGCTCGGCTGTGATTCCATCCTCACCCGGCGCCTTGTTGTTCTTGAGCTGTCTGAGGGCCATACCAATCTCGGACAGGCTGACGTCCGGGATCTCTTCGGTGTAATGTCGAGTTAACCTAGCTCTAGGATCTGATGCTAGGGAGCTAACAGGTGCATGTTGTGTCGTGTATAACTGTCCGTAGAACCTCTCGACCTCCTCTAAAACCTCTGGCTTAGACGAGATGAGCCTGCCGTCCCCAGTCTTCAGCTTGACAAGTCGGCTCTGCCCAACAGACCGATCTCGTGCGAACACTTTCAAGCCTTTGTTGCGCTCTATAGCCTCTTTAATACGTTGTGTGTTAAATTGGCGAAGGTCGCGAGTCAAAGACTTGGAGATCCGTCTGTTGAGCCGCCGATAGTCACTCGCTTCCTCTGGGGATCGCAGTACCATCCTGCGCCTTTCGTCCATAAGTTCGAGGGTCTGGTCGGTGATCTTTCTCTCTTTTTTTAAGGTGTTAGTTACAATACTTTATTTATTTATTTTTATTTTTATACATTTTTTGGGTTTGGTATTTTGCTCTAATTAGAAACAAATGACCTAAATAATATTAATTCTAATTTTCTTTTATTATTTCGTCCAGATCAATTCATGTTTTGTCATTTAATAGATACTGTATGATTTAACCAAATCATTTAAGCCATCATAATTATTATCGGCCGCTCGAATACGTACACAGCATAGATCTCACAATGAACTATACCTTCTAAAGGGGTAGCGCTACCTACTCTTGAACAACAGTCACCTCTCAATTAAAATTCTTTGGATGCATACAAGATCAGCTTTAAATGATTTTATCGTACTAATATAATAAATGCAAAAGTTTGTGTGTATGTGTGTGTGTTTGTTACCACTCAATACCTAAACGGCTGAACCGATTTTGTTAAAAATTGGTATGTTGATAGATTCGGATTTTGCTACGTCTTATCTCAAAAATTTGTCTGGTTCCTGAGGGAGACAAAACACATTTTAGGCGCGGGCAAAGCCGTCGGGCGCTGCTAGTACTTCATAATTGTTTCATCATAAATCATATTGTCTTGATTATTGTAATAGATAACATCACAAAATGAAATGTGCAATTCACACGTCCTCCAACCAAATATTTAACAGCTCATTAAAACCTCATCCACATTCCTAATTTTGGTGACCTTTTCTTTGAAGGTCAATCATGTAACATCGCACCTTTATCAAGCGAACGAGCTATCGTCGCGTGCGCATCCAACTCAACCTTGACTGCGTGACTTTTGAGACCCAACTAAATGCCGGGATCGGTAATATCAAAGGTTATATCATATTAATAATATCTTTCATACATCCAAATTAAATGGACACATTATAAAACTAGGCTTGGGTGTAGGACAGGAAAATTATAGGTTAAGTCGATGTATAAAACTTTTTGAGTTTAAATAATTAATATGTTGTGGTTAGAACTTTATTTTTGAATATACTTGTGGTTTTAATAATTATTATAATTATGGAGTAGAAATAAAAACTGATGACTGCGGTAGTTTAAAAAAATTTTTAGCCTTCAAAGTAAACAGACGTGCACTTAGCTATTTATGCAATAAACAATATTTATTAAATACGTATAAGTAATTGTGACCTAGTTTAACGTATTTACGTTTAATGTACTTTTAATTTTGCATAGTGTGTAGTTTAGTAAATAATGAAAAGTTAACAGTTGACGAATTATTTAAATCAAGATGGAAAGAAGTCCGTATAATTCACCTGCGAAGGTATCTTTGAAAAACACAGCCCTAGAAAGTGACTCCATGGAAGTTGTCTCCACGTCTGAGATCCAGAAATGGATGTCGACCATTGACAAGTATTTAAATGAAGTCTGCTCCATTGCTTCTGAGGGTAAACTAAACTCTGATCAGAAAATGAAAATTTCTAATTTATGTCGCAAAATCGGATATGGATTATCTCAAATGGCTGTTCTTTATCAGACCTTGAAACAAAAGGCTGTACAGGCGTCGCGCTCCATAGAAGACCTTAAGGAGAAATGCGACCTAATAGAACACATCTTGGACCTTAAGCAGACAATTAAAGAGTCCTGTACTTCGAAAAATGTTTCATTTGCCGACATGGTAAAAAAGGGCTCAAACAGTTTCGTACGGCCTCTTAATTTAAGCTCTGTAGCCATCTATCCCAAGGATAACATTAAGACTAGTGACGAAACTAAAAATCTCGTGCAAAAAATCATACGCCCAGAGCAAATAAAGCTGCAAGTACGAGGCGTACGTAAAACGATAAAAGGGGGAGTCATCATTAGTACAGAGACGAAACTTGATGCAGAGAAACTGAAGAATGCAGTCCAAGTCTCTACTTCAGGTCTTATTGCCGATGACCCGTACAAACGCAAACCGCGGATAGTGATCATAGGAGTGCCTGCTAATATGTCTGAACGTGAAGTCTTCGAATGTATATTTGAACAAAATATAGCAGACAAACATCCATCTATGGACTTTGAATCCTTTTTGACCTTATTTAAGCTCAGCCACAAATCTGGCAAGAAAGACGCTCCAAGCTGTAACTACATTGTTGAAGTGTCAGCTAACATACGAAAAGACCTAATAAATCAAAATCGGATCTTTATAAACTGGACGTCCTGCCCAGTTCGAGACTACACACTGGTAACAAGGTGCTACAAATGCCATCAGTACGGCCATGCAGCAAAATCATGCCGTGAAGCACTCCTTACTTGTGTACATTGTGGCGAAACGGGACACTCTATCTCTGAATGTCTAAAGAAAGCAGAACCACCGAAGTGTGCAACATGCTCACGTTTTAAAAAACCTAGCGACCACAAAACGGGAGACCCTGAATGTCCTGCTAAAAAGGCCGCAGAACACCGGTATATCAACTCCATAGATTATGAGTGTACCTAACTGTGTTGTTTTTATTTGTAGTTATATATAAAATAGCATTAGATAACATTTGTATTATATAAAATCATTTAGCGTAGATAATCAAATTAATTAACCAGCCTTCTTGTCGCCAACATAGGTATTTCTGACTTAGCATTTTTGCATATTAATTTCGTACGTGATTTATGTACCTACCTAGATTTTAATATTGCTGACCTCTCAGATTTACTCGTATATCATATATGATAATTAGTAGACTTTGTAATGTATAAACTGCACAAATAATTTAAAAAATATATTGTTTATTTGTCAATTATTGTATAAGTATGAAATTTATCTTTGTAATTTATTTAAATCGTATTTAGTCTATATTATAAGTATGTAGATAGTCTTTAAAATATGTATAAAACAATTGTAATCCCGATGGTGGCCAAGATACAAGCATTAGCTTAGTTTGGAACCAAAGGGAACCTACCTATATTGTATGTAATTTATATTTATTAATTGTAATCCTGATGGTGCCCAAGATACAAGCACTGGCTTAGTTTGGGACCAAAGGGAAATACTTATATTGTATATTGTATGTAATTTATCTTTATTAATAATAAATTGATTGAATTGAATTGAGTGATTTCTGGTACAATCATCGAGAACCGCTGTAGTTCTTAGAGGCACAGGTTTTTGATCGCTGACCCTGGCGCTTAGATTTTTTAAAGCAATTACTTGGTCAGCACTACTAACTAAAATAATAAAAACTATTCTAACCTAACCTACCTGTGATCTCTAAGTATTACATCAAAGTATTAACATACAACATTTGTTAAAAATACACGAGGGCACGACTAATGTCTTGATGTTAGAAACAAGGGGTAGAGAGAAAATGAGAAAAGAAAGAGCGTAATCTAGAAGATATGATAAAAAATATATAGCCTACCTATATGTCCATCTCGAATAACTTATCTTTCAAACGGTAAAAGATTTTTTGAAATTATGCAGCAGTTCCTGTGATTCTTCTTCTCTTCTTCGTCGTGACACTCTTGGCAGAGAGGTCGTGGACATCAGATCGTGACTTCAGTAGAGGCAGATGTTATTCGCTTCACGATCATCCACCATTTCTCTCTTGTGGCGGCCATCCTTTTGCACTCGTTAAGGAGCCTCCCACTGGGTGACCTGCCTCGCTCTCTGGTTCCTGTGATTACCCACCTTAAACATACAAACAAGAATACTAAGTATAGATTACTTTGACATCATAATTATTTCAATTCGATTTCTTTCCCAATGCTTCACTTTACTTACTGACACCAACAAACATTATTAAAAGTTATAATAATTATAGTCACGCAATTTGTTTGTATTTCAAGGCCCGTATTTATCTAATACCGACTAAAGTTACGATGTAATACTGTAATGAAACTTGACATTCGTACAAGTAAATATATAAAATCGTGCTATGTACATTTATGTTTTTATAATAGTCTCGCGGAAGCTTAGACAAAATGAGGCGTAAAGAATAACCTATAAATTATTCATTAATGAGCTCCAGAATAGTTTTTTATGTATTAAGTAGACTACCAATAATACAACCTTGTCTAAGTTACTATGCATTGAGATCAGACTAGAAAAATTAAAAATTAAAAATTTAGGCCTCTTACGTAGAGTTTACAATAAAATACTTCATCTAAGGAGACATAGGTAGGTAACCTACATTTTTTTATAATGTGTTTTGTCAATAATTAAACCTACAGTTTAATAAACAAACCCATACATAATATTATCAGATTGTACAAAATAACAAATACTATTAATTTTAAATAATTTTCACCATTCTGTACTAGCGCAATAGTTTGTATGCACTCGCATTCATATTAGTCTTTGATTTAATGTTAATTTGTCACAGTACATTTAATTACTGCGAATATTTTGTGCAGAGTCGTATGTCGGTCACTGCGTTGCGAAATAAACATAACCTTGTAGGGAATTGTAGGTTAAAGTACATTATGTAAAATTATTTAATGATTAATTGCAGCGTAGATATATAAAATAATCCGAGGCCCTAGACATGTGGCGTAGATTACTATTCTATTCATAGAAGAGATTAAATAATGTATGGGATTGACATAAGTTAACGACAATGTTGGCGTTAGCTTATGTCAATCCCATACTCTCTTCTGAGGCCTTCTTCTAGATTAAAAAATGCCTTCAGGGCACGACCCTTCTCTTGATAGAAAAGGGAAAAGAGGGAAAAATTCTAGGTCAGGTAACGGAGCAAGTAGGTTTACTACCCCAAAACTGTCTACCAAGCGCCACTATCTCCAAAAAGGATACCTATATTCTCCAGTGAACATCTTTATGCTTATGATGTCGATGATGATGTAGTCGATACAGTGTATCAAATCGCTTTTAATGGTTAGTGATCCAAGTAACTGAGAACTGATCTATTATCCAACGTCCCCAAATTTAAAAATCTAACACCTATTTACCTCATGAAAGTATTATTAGTACCAGAAATCTACATCTACCACTGATCAGCCGACATCTATTCAACAACTAATTAACCACTTAAATATTTTCTATGGCTGTACGCAATAAGTTCACCATAGCATCATTCACTATACAATATGGTGTCAAGGTGTTTAGACAGGTGCAAATTCTTTATATATTTACGAAGTAATTACTTTAATTACCCAGCTAATAATGTGTTGGGCAACATTTAATTTTAATTGGGCTATGTCACTCGTATTTTGATTGTTACGGTTCATAAAAGTATTTGGAACTGCTGCAGATTAATGACTATCGCTAGAGTAAATTTTTAGATTTTTGTAAATGAATTCAAAAGAGAAAACGATCTTTCTGATAAATGATAAATTAAGAAGTGCTATAAGCTCAGTGGGCTATAACCCAATGCTCACACCACACTTTATTAAATTATTATGTAAAACAAAGAAAATACTAGAATTGTTCTCAAATGCTACTTATGTTAGAACTTAAGTTGTCCAGAGAATATCTTGAACCTTTGGGATCATTTGTGGCTAGTCCTTCAAACGAGGTTTAAAGAGATTTACAACTTCTATGGATCAATCTATTAATAAATACTAAATGCGTGGCTTGGCAAAAATATTGGTGAAAAGAAATCTAAATTTGCAGTAATAATAACTATGGCTATCATATTTCTGAAATCATTCTATTTCCTCGATGGGGCCTTATATTTGAGAAAACATTTTAATACTCTGCCATTTTATGAAATGGGACACACAATTATTGTTTTGAGTTTCGTGGTTTTGGTAAGAATATTAGTGATTGTTTATCAATAAGAATTGTTTCGAAAACATCTTAAGGAAACCTGGACTTAAAAGTCTGAAATTGCCAATCCGCCTTGAGCAAGCGTGGTGATTAATGCTCATTCCTTCTCTATGTGAGAAGAGGCCTTTGCCCTGCAGTGGGACAGTAAACAGGCTGGTATTATTAATACAATAATAATAGTTCAATAATGACAATAATAATACAATAGTAGGTCAAAGAATTGTCAGAACACAGTGCTTATCTGATGAAGTGGATATGCTTGAAGTTGGCTTAAATAGAGTGTGTTTTCTGTTCCGTGGCTTAAGTTGTCAAGCAAAAAATCCTACTACTTATAGGTAAATAGAAAGGTACACGACACTTACAGGTAAATAGGAAAGCTATCTCATTTTGATAGCATAAATAATTATTAAATCAATTCTTTTACAGACTCACAAACAAGTGAATTCGATATGTCACTGGTCTGTGGTTCATCTTTCAATGTTGAATCGGAGTAACATTCTTCACGTTGAGCCTCGTGTACAGAAACTATAGAGAGGGGAATTATTAACAAAACAACGAACGAACAAACAAACAACTTATCAACACGCAATTTATTTAGAACTCCCTTTTGATTATACCAATAATTTTATTAGCTACCTTTTTGTATTACTTTTAAATGCGAGTTAAATTCCATATTTATATTTACAAAAACCTATATATCATTCTACTAATTATATACCTATGTCAAAGTAGCTGTACATTATTTATTAATATACAATTTTTTCTAGACTACTTCACTAACTCCGGCTGTCCTTTCAATAGTAGACTAGCTGTTGCCCGCAGCTCTGCCCGCGTGAATGTCGGTTATATCTCTGTTTACATTGACGATTTTTCATACAAATTTTCATCTTCTATTTCAACCCCTTTACGCTATTTTCTCGCGATATCCTATGTTGTGCCCTGAGGTTGAATATATATGTAGACCAAATTTTATCAAAATCGGTTCAGTGGTTTAGGCGTGAAAGCGTAACAGACAGACTGACAGAGTTACTTCGGCATTTATAATATTAGTAAGGATAGAGAAATGCGATATACACTCTCACACTAAACATAAAAAACACACACAAACACTCGTACCTACATTTAAGATCTTTATTTAAAGTATAAAGGAGTGTAATGCATCATGCACACAACGCACTTTGATAAATAATAAACAAAATTTTCCACAAACCACTTTCACACACTAATTAATAGCATATGTTTATTTAATTAAAATTTATAATATAACGTAGTGTACCAACTGTATGCGATTCTTATCTCAAATAACAATGTAATTCTGTGTTATTTTTCGTGTATAGATTAATAATATTAATCTATGTAACAATAGAGATAAGATAAAATCCCACGATACATTGAAACCAAGTGTTCTAAGGGTCCAGTGCCCACCTAAAGCTGTAACTCTTTAACTATGCTATTATATAAAGCGAGAGTTTGTTTGTTTGAAAGCGGTAATCTCTGCAACTATCAGTCGGATTTAAAAAAATCTTTTCGGTTATAACAGCAGTAAGCAAAGACACCGGTGCGCTGCGGAAAGCTAGTTCTTGATAAAATCAATAAATAAAAGTTATGTCGTTTTTTACATACTTTAAAATAGCTGTTTTTTCTGTCTGTTTGTCCGCTTTCTTGTTCTAAACCACGCAACGGATTTTGATACGGGTTCACTATTATTTAGACCTTTTTTTTAATGATTTGTAATCATATTCCAACAAGCATAAAAGGACCCACGTGCCAAGTAAGGGCGAGTCGCTAATTTAAAGGCTAGCGCCATACACCAAGATACAAGCACTAGCTTAGTTTTCAAATTAAATCAAATCAAATCAAATCATTTATTAATTTGCGAATAGGGGTATAAATAAGTATTCTTAAATAAATAATGGTACATTTAGCCATATCCTACCACATAGGCATGCAAAAACAATACAATACAATTTGGATGATTTATATTTTTTAAAGAATCGAAAAACTGTGGCTATATTTCTCATTAATGTTCAAAAACCAGTGCATGTGAAAGCGTTAGGACTAACATCAGTTGGAGTCACTAATAGGGCTACGGTAAGAGCATCAGTAATGGATCATTAAATAAAATGATAATGATTTTTTTTATCTGTTAAAAACATGTAATCTATTTCAGATAATAAAAACATCTCTAACGTACCTATTTCACTATTTTTCAAAGCATTAGAAATGAGGTATGAAAATAAAAATTTATGCAACCATTTTAACTAATAAAACACTGTACGTATATGACAAGAATATTATGTAGAAACTTCCTCGCTTTAAACTAGAAAAGGTCGAAGTATTAAAATTAACAATAATTTTGTAACTAACCAGAGGCCCTAGACAAGTGTCAAAGATTTCTATTCTATTCATAGAATAGATAAAAAAATGTATGAGATTGACATTAGTGTTGGCGTTAGCTTATGTCAATTCAATACATTTTTTAATCTATTCTATGAATAGAATAGAAATATTTGCCACTTGTCTTGGACCTCAGGCAAGAAGCAGTAAGTACATAATAATACTTGAAGAAACAAATAATAAAACTGGTGACACAGCTACAACTCGAAGAAAACAATGAATGAGAATTCACTTTTACGAGCCCATAACCTCAAAAGGCAGACATCAACCAATAATAAGATAGTGACTAAAATTGTTCTATCTATAATCCTCTATTAACCTGAGCATAGACAAGTGGCATAAATTCTAATAGAATATAATATTCAATATAATTATAGGATTGACATACGCTAACGCCAACATTGTTGTTATATGTCAATACATTTTTTATTCTATTTATTTTAAAGGCATTTATGCCACTTGTCCAGGCCCTCTGGAGAGGTCTACTGCTGAACATGACTCTCTTCCAAAGAAAGAAGTTTGTCATCATCACCATGATTGCAGGCCGATTAATGACCGGAGATGATATTCTTTTATTCGTCTTTTACGACACCAATGGGACGATATGAGGGGTACTTTATTCTAGACTATACGGCGCAATTGTTTAATATATCTCTATTATTATATAAAATACATAGCGTGTTTTCTTTATCATTGTCCTTAAATTTATTTGCAGTACTAGTCATAATGTTAATAAAACTTTATACGTCTAAGGTAACACACAAAATAACGATTACCATAATCGTAATAGTAAGCGATTACCGTAGCCTATGGACGCTTGCAATATCAGACCATTTTAATAACCTTTTAACTCTGTTCTTAAAGTGCTAATAGACGACCGGATTTGCCAAAGTTATGGTGCGGTGCGCTCGTGCAACAGACGACTAGTGAACTAGTCGTTGTTGGACGTGTAACTAGTGCCATGTCTACAATTTCCAAAGAAAATAAAATGACGTTTCTTTAGGGAAATAGCAGCCACTTCACCGCCGCCGGTAATGAAACGAAAAAAAGGGCAGAAATATACCAGAAAAACTAATTAAATTATTTAATAGCTCTTTCATACTATTTAAATAAATATATTATGAGTATCGTAAACGATGCAGAAGTAGTCTGTTCGCTTTCTTTATATATTTTTATGTGTAACTACTTACCACGTGGTCAATAGTGGGGGTTATGTGCTTGCTACAGTAATATGAATAACTCCACTGTAATATTTTCTATGTAACTGTTTATTTGTCTCTAATAAATAAACGATCAAATCATCGTTAATCCCATCGTATCAAATCTATAGTTTAATCCGAATGTATAATTTTAAAATTTCCACAATTAATATATTTCCCGTAATATTGACATCAACGCGCCCGGACGCCATGATGAAAATGGAGTATTTGCACTAGTGGAAGCCGTAGAACATAAGAAAAGCCTCGTGAAAAATATACGCTATAATTTAAAACAAATTACAATGTTATTTATCACTAAAGCGTTAAACGGTCCGGTACTTTGTCCACACGGTCGGTCTTGGTGCGGAGTGCACCGCGTCCGGGCATACAAACGATCGCACCAACCGAACAGATAATAAATATAATAATGTCCAGCGGACTGCTCTCCACACGATCGAATATGGTCCGCTGCGCACCAAAGTGATGGGTGCGGAGCCTTCGAAATCCGGTCGTCTGTTAGTGCTATTAAAGAACTCGTTAATATTGGAAACTAATAATTATGAAAATATCTAAGTTATTGTTGCAAGAAACCTAAAATTTAATTTCAAATAGTAAAAAGGTGTTTAGGAAGCGTGGCCGTTTAGTTCCAAGTATAGCTATTGTGTTAATCAATAGAAGTAGGAAATACTTGAACTTGTGCAAGAACTAACAATCTTGTAATTGCTGTATTTTTTTAGTGTGAACTTTCTTTAGTCTTTGATTGCCAACGCTCTTGGATTACAAGAGCGTGGAAATATACATTGTATGCCGGAATTGAACTTGCACACTTCTTTTAAGAAGATTGTTTTACTGAACTGAAGTTTGTTTCCTATGAAAGTAGTAAATTTTAAAGCCATGAAATTTAAAAAAGTTGTTTTTTTTCAGAATATAGTCTATTGTGATCTTGTTAAGCTTGTACTAGTACTAGCTATCTAGATACTAATGCATCTAAAAGTAAAATTGAGTATTTATCAAATGTATCTCATAGTCATTATATAGACCTATTCAATAGAAGCATATACCCACATAATTTGTATGTAAAGCGACTAAGCTTATTTTCACAATATAAAAACTAATTTTAATCAAAATATTGAGGACTCTTACTAAAACTGATCTACATGGTAAGTAACAAACATTTAAAATGCCAAAGAAAAAGAAAATAGGTAGATAATTTGATTTGGAATTAGAGCTTAACATTTTTATAATCGACGTGGCATAAAGTATCAGCGTGTTTTCACCATATTGATGATGTAACGTTTTTGTAGCGATACAAATTGAATTATAGGTATTGGTAACGAGACGATGGTACCATTACGGTTCTATACTATGAATTTTAAGAACGAATTTTACTCAACGCTATCAAATTAGACTGAAATTGTGGGCCTACCAGACAAGCGTAATTTTTTGACTTGTGAGTCGCGTAATTTCTGCTACATACAGTTGCATACCAAAATCGTGTTTCGTTTACACGACGATGCAAAATGATTTACTATTTAATATATATCTAAATATAAGTTATTCTGGTCTATGCCCCAGATCTGATCCCCAAAATTTTAATATTTTATGTTTTATTTTTATGACAAAAAGCGTAGATTGCATGGCTTATTTAGGTTCATTATTCTAGCATTTAATGACATCAGATAATGCCTTAGTAGGTAATAATTACAGAAATATTCCTTAAACGGCGGACGCTGTCAGTTTGATAGTAAATTGACCATTTTAGTTGATTCATTTTAAATGTTTGGACTAGGCATGTTAGGAATAGCAATTAAAGACATCTTAGATAATATTATGTTAAAATTAATGGCTCTAGATTAATCATTTATAAGCTTCAAACAAAATACGTAAATCTGTATGCGTAATGTTGATGCTGAATAATTACGGTTAGTTTGTAGTAGGCTGCCTCTGTAGTTAGGTGGTACTGCGGTGGTTTGGATTACCATGGGTTTCGAGTTCCATCAACGGGTCGGGTAAAGTAATATTGGGTTTTTCTGTCGAAAAATTCTCAGTGTTAACCCGGAGTGTGGAATTGTGCACGATAAATGGCAACAGGATCGCTCCCTGTTTGGGACCTGAAATAAACTTCCCCTTCGGGGATAAAAAGCGTAAAGCTATGTATGTATAATAATGTAGATTCTCTTTTTTTCCCTTCTCATCCTCACTAACATGGTCGACAATACTTTGGTTGGTTTTTTTAGTGTTGAGTCTGCAACGTTTAGAGAACATAGTCGATATGCGTTCTCTAGGCATGGGTTACAAGGTAACGGTTATCACTTACCACCTAAGGAACCGCATACTTGTTAGCCATCGTAGTTGTATAAAAAGCAAGCCCATCAAGACTCAGATTATTTAAATCTCCATATTTCTCTATATTTCACCTTACCAGCATCTACAAAACAAGATTGTTCTACTTCCAAATCGCCATATCGATAATTTTCTTTTAACATTCATGCCGTGACAACCGATCATTTTGTACTGCACCACATAAATAAACTCAAGTTGTATTCAAAACGAGTTAGCCACATGTTTTGCGTGCCGACATTATACTTGTACCTTACGTAGAAAGTTGGAAATTTTCAATCTATTATCGGTTAGAGTCAGGACGAAAAGATACAAACTGTTGATTGTATAAAATCCTCCAAAATGTTGCCTTTGATGTTTAGTTAAACATTCCAACAAAGATTTGATTATAATTTATATAGAAAACTCTTTATTGTATAACAATTTCATTTTTGTTACAATATTTATTCACTAGAACATTACGAATTTCATATCAATTATAATCGGTCTTATCGCGTTCACGCTTTTTTTTAGGACGAGCATTAGATGGTCAGTAAAAAATATTGACCTTTTTGCCTTTTGGATTATGATAAAGTTGAAGCATTAATAATTCTCCGTTGTAAAGGAAATATTATCACATTTAATGATAGTAAAATTAAAAATAAACTGCAATAAGTAAAAATCAAAATAATCAATATTCTATTTGTAAACAATGTCAGAAAGTAGTAAGTTGTCTGATTCACTCTTTATTAATTAAGAATAGCTATTGTAGTAGTTTGTATAATTTATTGTACAAGAACCTTTGCTAATGAAGTATGTTAAAGTTCTAATATCTCCGGAACATTTACTAATTTGGAAATACAAAAAAACAATTGTGACACTATTGTGTAAACTAATACAATCAATTTCGCTAACGATAACATCGTTATTTCACAAAGAAACTATCAAATTTAAAGTTATATAACTTGCCATCAAAATTGACAAGGCGTAGTACTTTGTACTTTCACTGCCAGGTGTCCGAGTTTCTATCGCTAAGTACTTAAAGAAATAGAACTTCAGATGTTCAACGGTAACATTTTCCTTTTTTTGTGAGATGCGGTAAATGTGACCGATTAGTCGGTCAACACCTTTTTTTTTAACGGCGTGTTTTAGTATGGAGCCAGACGAGTATGTATAAATGACTGAATTGATAAATTCAGTTATCCACTGTTTTGTTTTTAATAATTGTGTTGCAGACAACAACCATTAAATATAGGTTGAGGCATTTCAGACTTAGATTTAAATGATAAAAATAATATACGTAATTAAATAATGCATAAACAACATTAATGAGAAAGCAAACAATAATAAAATCTGTTTATTTCTTTTATTTTATAACATGCTGGAGTTTGTCTGGAGAGTGTCTGTTATGATACTTAGTTAAGTTTTAATACCCAAACACTGTCCAATCTGTTTCGAGAAAAAAATAATATGATACTAATGAAATATGCAAATTACTTTCGCTTGCAAATATATTGATGAAATGCTCAATGAAATATATAGACGCTTCAAGAAAACTAGTTAATTTAATAGAGAAATAAAATTGGCAATATTTTTATCATTATTACACTGAGCAACCAGTTTATTGTTTAATCATAAAACGGAGAGCAATTAATTGCTTTCACTTTTCGCTAAAAGAAATTTATTATGTTCACGTCATAATCTAATAATTAAGTATACGATTATATTCGTTATGTCATTACGATTAAAAGTCTCAATTAAATCAAAATGGTAATCTAAATTATTTATTTTAACGTCTCTGTCTACTTAATTTAAAATAACAACAGAGCATTTCCGGTTGTGCATTGAAATAATAATATTTCCTTTTGTTATAATAGCTATTAGAGCGAAACTACTCTACTAAAACTTTACAATTAAAAATAAAAACTACCAATAAAGGGTAATTTGCAAGGAATAAAATCACCAAGCAAAATGTACATGACGTCTCAGAAACATGAAACTATCGGTCAAATGTATACAGAGTATATACGACGGTTTGAATGAAAAGGCAGCTGTTACTAGTCCGTATAATGATTTCAAATTAATCACAAAAATGATTTGACGAAAAACAAAAATTTAAATAATATTTTAGTAGTAACAAAAGGAATACCTACACCATTTATTGTGACAAGTTCATTGACCTGTAATGAGCGGCAACGTTTATCCTTCGACGTGAAATGTGACTTAAGTCGTACGTCGTTTGACGTACTTACAGAGTATTTAGAATTAAAGAAATTAAAAAAGTAGTCCTGTGCCTAAACTATTGAAGATATTTAGTTGTTCTTTTTTTGTCTCGCTTTATAATGTCACATACTATACGTAATTGCATTTAATATCATATCGTCGTATACACTCTGTATGATGAGTTATTTCGTTCAGATCCCCTATATCTGATCCCCTGGGGGGATCGGTTTGTTTTTATTACATTTTTATTCCAATTAATTTCATTCCACTCTGATTAATGTTAAATTGCACCCTGCTGTATTTTAGTTATTTAAGAACAACATTCTAATTTAAATCTACATTACTTCTTTTACTTTTGAACTAATTACATAAGCAACCGTATCTTAAAATATGATATATTCATCAATCTAACTCTTATATTTATACTAGCTCCTGCAACGCGGTTTCACCCGCGTTAAGTTACATCTTTGGCTACTGCTCTACCCCCATCGCCAGTAGCGTGATGCTACATAGCCTATAACCTTTCTTAAGAACCAGGCTCCAGAGATTAGTGCGTTCAAACAAACAAACAAACTCTTCCGCTTTATAAATTAGTATAGGTTACGCAAAATTAAATTAACACTACAAACAATAAAGCATCTTATTTAATATTCGTTTAATGTACAATTTCTCACAGCAATTACGAACATTATCTAATATTTTAGTTTGTAAGTTGAACAATAGTTTCACTATTTGAATTAACCGATCTATCATTACTGCTTACCTACCGTAACACTGATTGATTTATTATCTTTAGTATTAGATGCGGCATTCGCATTGCACGATCGTATTTATATGGATTCTTCATTATGTTTGGTAATTCAAAACTCATTGATCTCTTTAGAGCTGTTATTTCAATATTGGGTTTTAAGCATTTGTATGAATTTAATGCAAGTAAGTATGTACGTATGCATGTGTGTGTGTGTATAGATTCGGTGCTGGAGACGGACATAGGCTACTTTTATCCCAGAAAACTCTAGTTTCCGAGTTATACCAATTTATTCACAGGCAAAGCCGCAAGGCGTAGTAAGTTTGTTATAAAATACATCGTTTTAGACTTGACTTTACGCAATAAAAGCAGCATTTCTTTTAGAATCGTCATGATGTTACCAACTAGAGGCAAATCAAATCATTTTAACCATAAAAAATTTCATTAGAAAACCTTAACATTTATATTTGAACTACCTATGGAAAGTATCTTTTAAAGTTACAGTTTGACAAATGATTCTAACAGTTTTGTAATCGCATAATGATTGAGTCGTCTCAAAAGTAAGAACCGACAATTTATTGCGGTTTAGATTGAGATTGACATCGTAATCAATCTTTCGCAAAATGTGTTTGGTTTTTTTTTTATATTAGCCTACCAAAGTGACTCCACTCTGCCTGATGGTAAGCAGTAAGTGGAATCCAGAAGTGGCGGACACCATTCCAAAAGCCAAACTACTGGTATGGTGGCCTCCACTATGGCGGCTTAGTGAGATGCTTTTTCACGCCCCGCTTAAAGGACCCAGGATCAAAATTAGATGGGAACACATGCGCTGGCAAAGAGTTCCAGGCTTTAATTGAGCGACAAAAGTATGAAGTGCTGAAACCGTTTGGTTCGAGACCCTATAGATTCCACTGTGAAAGGGTGGCACTTTAGTCCCGCACGTGTTGTTCTGGATAAAAAGGGAGAGGGTGGGATTAATTCAAAGAGCTCTTCAGAACACTCTCCATGGTAAAGGCGATAGAAGACGGCCATTGAGGCGATGTCTCTTCGCAGCTGTAAAGGCTCAAGGGTCTTAGTAGCCTCCGGGCTTCCGATGATACGGACTGCTCGCCGCTGCAACCTATCGAGTGCATCCAGTAAGTACTGTGCGGAGCCATCCCAAAGATGAGAGCAGTACTCCACGCAGGAACGAACCTGTGTCTTATAAAGAAGACAGAGCTGCTCGGGCGTGAAGTACCGCCTCACCCTGTTCAGGACACCGAGTTTACAGGAGGCGGTTTTAATGACGCACTCGATGTAATTCTTGGGGTTGAGATCTCGGCTGATGTCCATACCCAGGATACTTAAGCTATCCTGTAGTGGTAACGCTGTGTTCTGAAGAGAGGGAAGGGGAAGGAACGGAAATTTTTTTGCAGAGAACGCGCACACCTGTGTTTTCTTGGCATTGAACTCGACCAAATTCTCACAACCCCATTTAGAAATATGGTATAATACTTGGTCGAGCTCAGCGACAAGTTCTAGGCGTTTTGCCTCGATGTCAGTCTGTTTAGCCGCAGGATGTCCGAGATATCGCCCATGCACTGTACTATCATCTGCATAGCAATGAATGTTGCCAAGGGACAACATGTCATTGACATGCAGAAGATACAGAGTGGGCGACAGGACGGACCCCTGAGGCACCCCAGCGTTGACCTGCAAATAATTGGAGGCCGATCCGTCACAAAGGACTCTAATGCGGCGCTCCCGCAGGAATGCGGCAATCCAGTTGCACAGCTGGGGTGGCAGACCATATGCTGGAAGCTTGGACAGAAGCGAACGGTGCCAGACTCTATCGAAGGCTTTGGTTATGTCAAGGCCGATGGCCAAGGACTCGCCATGCCTGACCATAGCTTCACCCCATTGGTGCGTGATATACGCTAGAAGGTCACCCGTAGACCGTTTTGACCTAAAGCCATATTGTCGGTCACTAATTAACGAGTGACCCTCTAGGTAGCGGACTAGTTGGGAGTTTATTATCCGCTCAAGCACCTTGCAGAGAACTGAGGTGACAGCTATGGGTCGATAGTTGCCTGGCTCGGACCTATCCCCTTTTTTGGGAATGGGTTGAACATTCGCCTCTCTCCAAGCCTCCGGCACAATTCCCGAGGAATAAGATAGGCGGAATAGGCGCGTCAATGCAGGAGACAACTCCGCTGCGCATTTCTTAAGGACCACCGCTGGAATACCATCCGGTCCGCTGGCTTTCCGAACATCGAGCGACCTTAGTTCCGCACGGACATCACGATGCCTAATACGAATATTAGGCATAACGGAGTCGCAGCCAGATATAGTCGGCGGGTGCAAGCCACGGTCGTCGATTCGGGAGTTAGCCGCAAAGAGTTCAACAAGCAAGTTTGCTTTCTCTTGCGGCTCGTGGGCCAGCGATCCATCAGGACATTTCAAGGGGGGCAGCGAAGGCTTGCAGAAGTTGGATTGCACGGCCTTGGCTAGTCGCCAGTAGCTACGGCTACCCGTAGGATGCGAAATGAGTTCTTGCCCAATCCGTGCAATGCGCTGGGCATCCGCTCTGATGTAAGCCCTCTTGCATTCCCTAGTGGCTTTGTTGTACGCGCTTTTAGGCGATCCAAGCTAGGGTCGCGCCGTGCTCGGGCCCTGATCCAAGCGCGGTACGCCGATTCTTTTTGTTTAACAGTGTCGGCGCACTCACGGTTGAACCAGGGACGCGTTTTGCCGGCACTGGTGACATCTGAGGATGGAATGTAATATTCCATACCTAACAAGATCTCACCAGCGACAGCAGTAGCACTTTGCGACGGATCCCTGTCTTTAAAGCAGCGTAATGCCCATGGGACGGAAGCAAAGTAATCCCGCATACCGTCCCAGTCTGCTGACGAGTAGTGCCATAGTCGTCGCTTTACCTCCGAACGTCGTGGGGGAGCAACAAGAGGCACTGAGGCGCAGACCAAACAGTGGTCGGAATTACCCAGTGGGGCGTGGACCGAAACACTGTATTGGTCTGGGTGACTCGTCAGCAGTAGGTCTAGCAAAGAGGGCGCTTGACCTGGAATATCTGGTATCCTGGTGGGATGGATTACCAGTTGCGTCAGGTCATGCGTGAGAGCGAATGCATGGGCGGCTCGTCCCGCATGGTCTGTTCTGAGAGAACCCAACCAGGTCTCGTGGTGGGCGTTAAAGTCTCCCAGAAACACCAATTCCGCGTTCGGAAACCGCTCCTGCGCTAAGTCTGCCGCCTGACTCAGATGGTCAAAGAGTCGAGTTGTCTCCAAATCTCCGGAGTGGGAACGGTAAAGGCACGCGTAGACCCGGCTCAGAGAACCAAGATCAACGTGAAGCCAAAGGATGGGGTAGGATGGGTCCTCTAGGCAGCGCAGACGGCGAACGCAAACATCCGCCCTGACGAATGCGGCTCTCCGGCCTTAGCGCGAAAGCGCTCCTCGAGCACATAGCCGGGGTAGTGCAGGTATACCGTGTCGTCAGGGCGGCGTATTTGTCCGCGGATACTCAGCTGGTCCCACACATGCTGCGAGGATTGCCATCTTTGCATCAGTTGGGCCTCCGGCACTCTCACTCACCGAGCGAAACGCAATAGTACGAATACCATTACTCTTACGTCGATCTTCTATGAGAGGGTAGTACTTTCCCGGTTGATCCGACCCATTCATGCTGAAACCAGCGTGGATCTACTACTATAAAAATTTTGTATTATTGGTAATTTTGTATTATAAGTTATAACATAAATCATCATAATTTTAACAGTAAAAAGAAGTTCACTGCTGGACATAACTCCAATTTTCGCCACCTTGGCTAGTTCTGAGCCGACCTCATCCATTGGTTGTCCGCCACCCTTATCTGGTCGTCAGTCCACCTTGTGAGGAGTCTGTCCAAGCCGTGTCTTCTGGGTCGTAGTCGCTACTCTAGAACTCAAAGGCCAAAAGGCGGATGTTTGATTGAACGCGCTAATCTCTGAAACTACCAAAAATTTATTGCTTTTATGTTTAGAACTAGCAGGTTAATAACGTAAAATGAAAATTCTTTCATAACGACTATGTTTAGCATCTTTATGGAAATGTTTTGAAGGTTTTACATCTATACATACAAGGCATTACATAGTTAAAATATTGTATTTCGATTATACTATCGTGTACATTTATATGAACTACTTAAGTATTATTAAACTTATTTACTTAAATACACGATTCTTAACAAATGAAGAAAAAGACAGGTGAATAAATTTACCATTTATGAGACGAGGAATTCACAATACCTATATTTTAAATTAACATGTTGTAAGCTTAAACTAGGTACCTGTACAATTGTACGTATTATTTGTATTCAATGAGTTTCGTTTTGTCATATTTTTTTATATGCTTAGGTATATTATTGAGATTGATCTAAATCAAATAAGTTTTAACACAAATATTGTCCGATAAATAAATTTAACATACCTTAAAACGAGGAATCTATTTGTTTATTTTACGATACACTTAAGGACAATCATAAGTTGTGGCAATTTAATAATATAGTGTTAAGTTTTTATGATGACAATCAAAAAGCAGCTTCATTTAGATAAATAACTGCCTTGCCTATCAGGAGATATAAATATACTGTACGCACTTTACCTGCATTTGCAAAACATACTATAAAGTCTAGAAGCCAAAAAGTCTAGTAGTAGTAAGCCATTCTATGCATGTAGGTACATGCAAATTATCTGTCTGTCTGATCTGTTAATCTAGATTTACCGTATCAATGTCCACTGACTGCACGTGATGGGACTGAACAATGTAGTACATTGACTCTTAAACACAATGTCAAGGATAATCTCTAAAGTTTAAGATAATGTTGATAATTACCTAACCGCGTTTGTCATAAGATACAACGATGATAATTATCATTGTTAGTGAAATGATACTAGTTTTAAAGCCACTATGTAATTAAATTTTATCGTGTGAAAGCAGTTACTGTTATTTTAAACAACAATAAAACTCTAAAGTATGCAGTTGAGATATTTTGAAATAAAATGCCGGAATTCATAGTCCACTATGACTATTATATGGTTATCAACATCACCAGCCTACGGCAGTCCACAGGTGGACGTAGGTCTCTCCAAAAGTACATCATCTTTTCCGATTTACGGCTGTTTGTAACCTTGTTACCAGTTTTAGTCAGTTGTAATAGATACATAACTCCGTCTGTCTCCTATTATTGGGTAATCAGAGACTATAAAACGCTATTTGCTGCGATATAAACATACTTCCTTTGCCTCTTCAACATTCATTAATCTTTTCATACACACACGTTAGTAACGAGTGCCTGTAATTGTGCCTTCGTCAACACATCACATTTGGTCCGCGTATGTTCGTCTAGGGCGACCACTACAATCTTTCCCAGTCCGTCACTATATACTAATTCAAAAATCTATATAATTGTCGCCTAGGCAATCCGATCCGATGGCCATTAAGCGTATCAGCAACAGTTCGAATATTATAGTTGTTTAGGTGGTTCTTAAGACATGCTGTAATTCGAATCATATTACATCTTTATTAAAAATAGCAACCTTTCTAGCAACAGGCTTTCTCTGCATTTTCGCTAGGTATATAAACTAATAAAAGCATTTGTAAATATGTTACTTTCACCCCGATCTAGATTTTAGAGACATCAACAAAATATTATGTAAATGTATTATTCACGGTTGGAATGTTACGACTAACGCGTTTTAGTTTAACAACATTATGTTGCAAAATTATTTGAATGTTTCTTTTCATATCATAATATCATCAAAATAAATTATTTACTCGGAAGTTAATTGTCTACTTCATTAAGATACGAACAATCGGGGAAAAGGAGGGAGCGATTGTATTTTTATACAGTGTATCAACAATGCGATGGTGGTCGCTTCACCATTGTTGTGAAGTCATTTGCTGTTAGTGAGATTGCTACAGGGTTTGTTCCCTAGTGTATAGATGTCTATATAATTATGTATATCTACAAATCATCCTGTTGTAATACAGGTGGAGTAATACTCAAAATCTTTCTAAAATTCGTAACCAAATAGTTCAAATCAAAACGTCTAATCATCTAAATAAATTAAAGTATCTTGAATAGAGATCTTTTGGATGCCAATCGGATTGTTTCCGGATTCCAGTCCGTTTAACTGCTCTCCGGGTCACGGTAAACTCGATACGTAAACGACCAGTTCGAGAATCAACGAATCGACAGGTTTTCTTAGAAAAACATGACTCCATGAAAATAAGGTATTGAGAGAGTTACTATGATTTCTTGTTCAATTAGGACAGTATAACTAAATGACACAACTTGTACGTCATTGTACCCTTACCATTGAATACTTAAACAGTGGAGTAGTTTCCTGAATATTATGTTCCCCTATGTTACTTATCTAAGCACTCATTTAATTCTTGTTATTATTTGCAAAGTAAATTTACCTTGCGGATCATATTCTTAAACCTATTAAGTGATTTATTAACTTATAGGCATAAAATTTTAATAGACACAATTGAATCTTAAAAAATCGTGTTCAAATTAGATGTGTTTCTAAAGTAAATAATTATGCAAGTACCTCGCCTGAATGAACCCATATTACCAAATTTGATTATACCTTAATTTTTTGTCTAACATACTCAATTACATATTACAACCACAAAAGTTTCTTCAAACATTCTTTTACTGGTAATTGGACCTTATTTCAATACTGTAAAGACGTGAGAGAATGACATGTATAAATAGAGAAAAGCACGTGTTTCTATATAAATTGTAACACATTAATTTAAATTACTCCACATTTGCAAGTAGGTAAATACGAGTTACGTAATATTGGTTGCGTAAAACGTTCGGTATTGAAAAATATTAATGTTGTTTTTAAACCTTTGGTCAACATGATTGCGTTCCGCTTCTGCGTTTACGTGACTTTTCAATATGTTATGTAGGTTACTGTTGTTGTATGAAACATTACCTACTTACATGGTTGATATAGTATTCAAAATAAGTCCAACAAATCGTAGCGTTTTATTTTAAAATCTGTGGATATGAATATTTTTGAACAGAAAATCTAAATATATTTTTATCTACTCAAAATCTCACTTCATATTAAAAAAAATCGAAATTTTGTCTGTATGTATGTGTGTGTGTGTGTGTGTGTGTGTGTGTGTGTGTGTGTTTGTAACCACTCAGCGCCCAAACGGCTTAACCGATTTCGATACAAATTGGTATGAAGATAGATTCGGTGCCTTATTTATCTGGTTCGCGAAGGAGACAAAGCATTAATCTTTTAGGTCCGGGCGAAGCCGTGAGACGCAGCTAGTGTATAACATAAACAATAAATTTGTTTTTAATTGTGTTTATTGACTTGTCTAATGAATTTTTTATTTGTTTACAGGTAAATAAACAACGTGCAAGAAAACAGATCACCTGGGCAGAGTGTGACCCAGTCACGAACCGTCACCGGAACCATTATGCCTTATACATCGAGCACTATCTGAGCGGACCTGACCAGCATTGCGAACGGGAAGCACCGTTAATTATGCCAATTTATTAGCCGGCACAATGATGGAAGAAATTACGGCGCGCCCCAGTGTCGAATACATCCCTCCTCTACCTCCTAAAGGTAAGCAGAGAGGATCAACCACATACACACAAATTACAAACGATGAAGGCACTATGAATGTAACCGGGTTCACCGCTACCGACGTCCGGATGGATTCGCTAAGTTCGATGCACTCACTCGTCCTTAATTCTAAGACTCCATCTGCAACGGTATTCGTAGCGGCGACCCAGTCAGAACGACCCGCGAGTACGCCTAGCACGGACGCTCTCAACGGCCCCCACGTGGTCACTATCAGAATAAACACAGACGCCGACAAACCAAAAGCACCAAAAATATCAAGCGTACACCTCAAGAGCGACGTTGATTTTGATACGTTCAAGCTTAACGACATATGCAAGAAAAACAATAGTTTAGTCAGACTCAATGTCGATGAAAATAGACCCAAAATTCTGGATAGCGAGGAACTGCTGAAGACAGATAAAGCGCCATATATCTACTGTAACTCTTTTGTGAATTCGATGACTAACATAGTTATGTCGAGCGGCCAGTGCTCTCCCAGTGATACATTAGATTCTGGAACTTGCAGTGACCTTGATGGAACTCCACCGCCACTACCGAAGAAGAAGACCTCCAAAATTAGTTCAAGTAATAAAGCTGTTTCTGTAACGCTAATAAGCTCGAGAAATGGCAGCAGTCAAAGCGAAGTGGATTACGAAGACAACGATTCTAATATATCATGCGATTCTCTAAATAGTAGTGAGCTTAATGGAAGCGTGCATGCCGATGAAAGTCATAGCGAATATAGTAAAAAAGAAAAGAAACAGATTACCGAATCGCCGTGTGCATCAGAGACGTACAGTAAAGTGAACAATAAAGACGGTAGCTTTCTACCTCAGGGTCTGCTGCAAGACATAAGAGACCGTTCAATAAAACTAAATACGGTCGAAACTGAAAGCGACGTGCCGCGCGAGCCGCATGAAGAAGCAAACCAGAATATTAATGAGGTGGCTAATATTCCAAAAGAAAGTGCACAACTCACATCGTTCCGTCTGGTTTCTCAGCTTAACAATGAGTCAAAGAACACAGAAGAGTCACTATCTGCGGACTTGTGCTCCAAAACTCCACTGATTAGCGAGAGCACTTACGAGGAGCGAAAGCAACAAGACAAGATAAAACAAGAACAAATGATCTATAGCAGTCATTATTTTGACACGGACAAGTTTTATGATTTCCATCTAAACGAGAAACAATTTGATGACGTACAAAGTGTTAGTGTTGGTGCTAAAAGTGATCGTGAAGTGTCTGAAGTGGAATACTTTGCGGGTATAAAGGATTATAAAAACGAGGATGTGCCGTCAACAATCAAGAGTTCTAAGGGTACAATAAGGGGTGTGAAGAACCGTGTTCGAGCGGGAATCGCGACATTCTTACAAATGCAGACCACGACAAAGGTAATTTTTTGCGATTGTTTTGCTTTTTTTTAGTTTTATGCAAACTGTTTTTTGTCTACTATCTCATTATACACGTAGAGATTTTAGAGGTCAAAACTAAATGTATTTGAAAGTATCACACGCGAGCACGTAGGTATTCTAGTTTATTAAAATTCTTATTTCTAAATGGCGATCGTGAAAATGTTTGAAATTGAACCTTCATGGGTGATTGTCGCACACAATGGTAGAAGCACAAGTACTAAATGTATAAACAATTGGCAGGTATATATTACTATTCAGAATTATGAACGGACGTTGCCATGTCTCAGACCTAAGGCTTTTGTGCTACAACAATTGTCATTGTAAAGACATTGTATGATGTAACTGTTAGAAAACATTGTGTTGATAGTTAATTTATACACAATCATGTGTTATTCTTGTTAATAAAGAACTAACTCTTCCCCGCAGCTCCGCTAGCGTTAATGTCTGTTATATCCCTTTTTAACCGACTTCAAAAAAGAGGAGGTTATCAATTCGGGTCGTATGTTTTTTTTTTTTTTTTTTTTTGTATGTTTGTTACCTCATATCTCGGTCATTTATGAACCGATTTGAAAAATTTTTTTTTTATTTGATAGGGTATACTTTGAAATTGGTCCCATTTTTTTATTATAAGAAATGGTTCAGTGGTTGTATGTTTGTTACAACAGAACTCGGTCATTTATAAATCAATTTTGAAAATTCTTCTTTTATTTGAAAGGGTATACTCCGAAATAGAGTCCCAGGTTTTTTTTATAAAGAATGGTTTAGTGGTTTAGCTTCAATTTTATATTTTGTAACAAAACGTATGCCAGAAGTGAAGATGTGTAAAGCAACACGTCGATGTCTTTTGCGACGAATTTTCTGACATTGACATGTCCATGCTACAAGTGCGAAGTGATTTTTTTTCATTATTTGTTAGAAACGAAGTGGCCCTGAGTAACCATTTGTGTTGTTTCATTTTCAGCGTCTTCATTGTTTAGAAGCAGTAGACTATGGTCATCACTATAATTAGGCAGTCGTTAAGCCAAGTTGGAGGTCTTATGGTCGTGAGAAATTACAACAGCAATGGGCGCCCTTAAACCTGCTTTTACAGCACCACTGTTTATTTTTTGTATATCTATTAAGCGATTGCTCGGTCAGTTAAATTATGATTTTTGATGATTCTTTATTGTTGGTAGATCATCCATTTTTTGTTTTGATTTGTGGTTTCTGGGATTCAGGGTTTAGCGATCGAGAAAGTGTTGACAAGGACTTTATATATCTATTTACAATCTTACCTCTCGTGTCTACTTTCTTTCAAACGGCGCGGCGCTGTCTCATTTGCGCAGCACGTTTAGTAGGTCTACCCATATTGAATATATTTATACACAATTAATTCCCACTAAAAGGCTAAAAATAAAATAATTTTTAGAAAAACAATAAAAACCGACTTCAAACAACACCTACATGTTCAATCCTTAACTAAAAAGTAGAAAATAATATTTTAATTACTTCATAGCAAAGAACATTAAAGGGGACTCAACGCAATCCTTGATACCTATAATACTTTACTATTTATAATTTTTAATTAGTTATTTTGGAGTCGGTGCCAGCCAAGAAGGATCATAATGGCCTTTATAAAAATAACCTACCTACTAGCAAAAAAAACCTTCTTGATTAATCTATTTAATGAATGAATGAATAATATACATTTAATACAAGAAATCGAACGGAATCAGATAAGTGCGCCTCAAATTTTTTATGTATATCTGAACACAACTATCAATGACGTCTGCCTTCACGAGTATGACCGCGTTCGGGTAGTGCACTCAGGCATATCCCCCACGCGTGCCATTACCGCCCCGTGCATTTCAAAAGTTTGCTGCAAAGGCAGAATTAAAGATCCTTCTTGGCTGGCACCGACTCCAAAATAACTAATTAAAAATTATAAATAGTAAAGTATTATAGGTATCAAGGATTGCGTTGAGTCCCCTTTAATGTTCTTTGCTATGAAGTAATTAAAATATTATTTTCTACTTTTTAGTTAAGGATTGAACATGTAGGTGTTGTTTGAAGTCGGTTTTTATTGTTTTTCTAAAAATTATTTTATTCTTTACAAACTTTCGTTCCCTATTTCAACCCCTTCAAGCCATTTTTTCGCAATAAAAGATAACCTATGTTATTATCCAATTCTAGTCTAGTCCATTCTATCTCTATACCAAATTTCATCAAAATTGGTTTAGTGGTTTAGGCGTGAAAGCGTAATACACAGACAGACAGAGTTACTTTCGCATTTATAATATTAGTATGAACGAATGGATTTAATTTTACCTTTAATTACGTTAATTTAATTAAAACTACAAACGCATACCAGAAATAAACAAACATGGACTTTATGTACGACGTTGATAAGTTAAAAAAAGTAAATACTTTTTAATAAGTACAATCCAATGTTTAAGCGTTGAACATGCTTAGACTGTTCTTTAAAGCCTAGGACGTCATCTTTTTGCATTTTTCTTTTAAATAATATATATACAATTGGCAGATAAAATAGATTCAGTAAGAAACTAGATACTATACCTATTTTAACGTGACAATAAGTTCTTAGATAGTATCAAAATCAAATAAAACTTTCAGTTGATTATAACTGAACCAAGTTTACTTAGTATTTTCAGGAGAAATTATCATAATACAAAACTTCGGTTATTGAAGCACTCAAAATCTTTTACGTATGTTTAGAGACATTCTTATTTTATCATATTTCATATATCATATAAATACATATAGAGTCATATATGAAACCTACTTCAATTAGTTTAACCTAGTTAGCTAATTGATGCATTTACATTCTCAGTTTGCATCCATTTCTTCTATAATTACTTTACATTATAACACCTTCCGCTTTTCCACGAGAGCATTAATTACAAAATTGTCGTTTCCTATAGTCCCACGTACGGTGTTAAGTGTATCGGAAGCGCTATCCAGTTTTCTATAAGGTTCTATTTATCTAGAAATTTCGAGAAAGTTTATAAAAATGTTTGATGATGTCGCAGCCGATATCATTTCGGAGTTATCGATGTGGTAATTTTAAATGTTAATATTATAATTGTGTTTAATAATAATATAAGAATAATATGTGGACACTATCACACACCGTCATCTAGTCCCAAACTAAGCAGAGCTTGTGTTATGGGTACTAGATAGAGTTGAGTACTAGATAGAGACTAGTAGAGATAGAGGTTCTAGATAGAATATAATACATATACCTACATCCTTTTTTTTGCAAATACATACTTAGAATACATAGGAAACACCCAGACTAATAACAAATACCAGTCAAAATACAATAGGTAAACCTAGGAGATTTATGTTGTAAAATCTAAGGTGTTTACATTTAAAAGATTTCATTACTTTTTGACGGTAGTAGATCCACGCTGGTTTCAGCATGAATGGGCCGGATCGTCCGGGAAAGTACTACCCTCTCATAGAAGATCGACTTAAGAGTAGTAGTATCTTTACTACTGCGTTTCGTTCGGCGAGTGAGAGTGCCGGAGGCCCAATTTCTCCCCTTACCTCTTTCCTCACCTCCCTCATTCCTTTCCCCTAACCCCATTCCCAGCCGCCATAGTGGAGGCCACCATACCAGCAGTTTAAGACGATAGCTTTTGGTATGGTGGCCACCACTTCTGAATTCCACTGACTGCTTACCATCAGGCGGGTCACGGAGTCACTTTGGTAGGCTAATATATATATATATAAAAAAAACTTATTCCGTCCATTAAATCTGTCAAATATTCTCGTAGATGTGAATAACGATATCCAAAGGCTTAAATTATAAACTAACATTAAACTAATGAACTTGTACTAAGTTTACGGCACAAATTAATTTAAAACAAATTTGGAGTATGAGAATAATGAATTATTAAAATTAAATTAGAATCTTTACAGTATACGTTTTTTTAAGTTAGAAAACGTACAAAATCAATATAATATTCTTTATTTTATTAATCTTGACCACTGCCGCAGCGAATCCGTGAATTTAAACATTTATTGAAGTTATTCTGTGAAGTCCATTTGGCGCGATTGGGAAAAATGATGAGAGTGAATTTTTACGATGCGCGCGCACACCGACAGAAAAAAGCAGCACCCTGAAGTTAGTTGCGAATCTTTTACACCCTGAAGTTAGTTGCGAACCTTTGTGTGTCGTATCAGTACAAATAATAATTTTATATTAATTATATTTTATGATTTTTTTAATTATTGTTGCATGCTATTTATGTATGAATGCGTTGTGTTATTATTTGGTATTTTTGGATTGTTACGCCTAAGAAGCATAACTTCTTACGTGCGTACATGAGTACACACACTCTTTTTTTATATTTGAAAATAATTATCATGATTTATTTCCAATAGTACGGTTTTATGGCTATTTATTTAGTTGCTAGTTGTATTTTTCCAAAGACAACTATAGCAATTACTGAAATTCTTTATATCTTGGGCAAATGCAATTATTACCTAAAATAGAATGTTTGTTAAACACGGACATTGTAAACTAGCTTTTCAATCATATTAATTCTTTTATAATACACTTTTAATTAATTTAATGAACTGCATAATGCATACATTTAAAAAACTGTAGGTACCTAAAATTACTAAAAAGTTGTTCATGCATAAAGTTAACACTTTAGTTCATTAATTAGGTATATTTTCTAATTCATATTCATTATCTACAACTTCTACATGTTATGTTTGCTTTTATTTTCTTTAAAAACAATCTGAATTAATATAACACTTATTGTAATGACAGCGGCTCGACAAAGTCGCTCACTACACTAAATTGCAAAAAACTACTGTGATTACCCAAAGTTACAAGTCTACTTCATCTAAGTATATTTCTTGCAATAAATTAGTGGTGTTACATATGTTTTTTTATATAACTTCTAGGATGAACAAGCATAAGCTTATTGTGATAAAGTAGTACCTACTATATGTACCTACTGATGTATATGCCTATATTCTAGGCATAGGCATATTTCAGCATGTATCTGTATACATGCTGAAACACAACCAAGCCGTTGTAGACTGTGAGGACTGAGGAGACTAAGAAAATGATGTGAACTGAGGAATAATTAGGCCTTCGGCGCTGTCACTCACTGATCCAAACGTATGAAAACTAATATTCTGATAACAGTTTTTATACTAATGCTCTAAGACAATTCCATTCGTGCTGAAACCAGATAGATCCTACTAGGTTCCGTAAATACTTTTAGGTATAATGTAACTTTTAACTCAAAATCACAAAACGGCGCAATAATTAACATATCAAGCAAGTTTTCTAAACTCTAATGTATAGTAATTTAGCAAATATGTCACGTATACATGCCAGACTGTAATCATTCATCTGGATGCTAAAACACTGACATAAACGTGTCACTGTCGACCTTAACACTATATTCAACTAGTCCAAAGCTTTTTGTAAAGAACTTCCTTGTAACACCTTCCGTATGCTTTAGTTTTTAACCTTGGTTGCACATTCACTTGCTTCATTAAACTTGTTTAATTGTTTGCTATTCGTTTGGTAATTGGACGTAATATTAGGTAATGGTTATGTTGCATGTATGATGACTGCATTGGTTTACTGGCACTGTGACGCGGATGCAGAAGTCTTTGGTTCGATCAGAGTATGATATTTGGGTTTTTATGTTGAGATGACTCTGGCATTTTTTCCGGTTATTTGTAACAGGCTCTCGGTGTCTGCTACATCCTATTAATATCATAAATCCGAAAGGTTGTGTGTTCGTGTGTGTGACAGGAAATTGGTATGTTAGCTAGATTCGGTGCCGGAGACGGACATAGGCTACTTTTTATCTCGATAATTGGTCTGGTTCCCGAGGGATACAACAAAACATATTTTTCCTGCAGGCGAAGCCATGGGGCGCAGCTAGTAAGATCTAAAAATGACCAAACGTGGATATTGCTTTGGGCAAATTAATTAAATTAGTTACTTTATAATAAGTTCTATTTTTGTTTAGATGGTGTTTTGAACATAAAAAGCATAAATTCACAAGGTAGCGTGCTTAAAACATAATTATGATTATTCAGTTTTGTTAATAAATAATATATGTGTACTAGAAATTATAACAAAAATTAAGACTGAAAATGTTTCTTTTTACACAAATTAGAAATTTTTAGTATGTTTAATTAAATAGTGAAAGCAATACAGTAGGTAAGCATCAAACGCTACAGCGCCATTACTGTATTATATGTTCTTTATTATTATATATACAAGTATAATTATTATCTTTTTGTGGCAAGCAGCAGACATTTTGTATTAACGTGTTAATTCTAAGTTTTTCCACTTCCTTTATCTTATGGTAAATCTACTGAAGATAAACTTAATCACATTATGTTTGGTTTTGAACCCTCGTTTAATGCCAAGTGAGTACCGCCACTAAATCATTACATTAATTTCATAGTTTAATAAAATTTATCAAATGAAAATTAAGTTCATCTAGGTTAGTCTCATTCCGATCATCTTTAATAATTGCAACATAAGTATATAATATAATAGATCATTCATTTTATTTCGTAATCCCAGGTATTTAGGTACAAATTGCAAAAGCGTTGGCGTGAACTTGTGACAGTTTATTGCGTCGCCTACGAACTGTTTCATCACCTACATCTTTGTTGACTTTTTACATTTACACGGTGACAAAGGCAAGTATGTAAATGGCACAATTCGTGTTTTGGTTTGATCTAGATCAGTAATGACATTTGAAAATCTTTGTTTGTGCTATTTTAAATCTGTCTGTAATTATCTCGTACTAGAATATATAGATATTATTTTTTTATACAACTATGGTGTAATTCAAATGAGCTATGAAGACAGTTGTTTATAATATCACTCGTGCTTTGTCGGCCCTGTAAAAATCTTTTAATTCAATTTGTCATCTTTTTCTTATAAATACCTAGTGTATTACCTTACCGCGGCGCGATTTCACCCACGTCTTTGCTTACTGCTCTGTTCCCGTCGCTAGTAGCGTGATGTTAAATAGCCTATAACCTTCTTAAAGAACTGGGCTATCATACGCAAAAGTAATTTTTTAAATCCGGCGGTCAGTTCCAGAGATCGCATTCAAACAAATAAACAAACAAACTCTTCTACTTAATATAATAGTATAGAATAACATTTAAGAAACAATCACGAATTATGGCATGTGGTACATTTACAGTGCTGAGTGCTGGGTTAGATAAATATCATCGTTGGCAATTTCTAAGCGGTTCAAAGTCTCAACGCTACACCTACGTTGCGTATACGATATCTTAGACTAGTGACTTGGACTGGATTACTATTACAATACTACCAACTTTCCGTGATTACCACTGCCATTAAGTAGGTAGGTCACTTGGTAATCTGTCTTTGGTACTAACACTAAATAAAAATAGAAAAAAAAAGCAAATTATCAGAACTACAATAGTTAGTGGCAACCTCGGTGGTTTGGTAGAAATGTTCCCTCTAAGTCAAGTCCCTTTATGTCGAGCCTTTGTCTCGAGTATGATATTTATTAGAATCTATTTTTCTAAGTACAATAATTCTAAGACTTGACATAAAAGGACTCGACATAAAGGGTACATACCGTTTGATGGTATTATGTACTACCACGTAGAGGTTTAGTTCGATCCCCGGTTAAAATGACATTGAGTTTTTCAAGTCAGCCCGGCGTCTGAAATCGTGCCTGACAAATGGTAAAAGTCCTAACATAAATGACGAAACGTACCACACTTCCTTTCCGTCAAAAAGGCATTAAAGCTTAGTAATGTTATATTAAGAGCTAACATTGATAGAACAGAGGCCCTAGACAAGTGGCATCGATTCGCCTCAGATCTTATTAATATTATTATGGTTCATAATCAGGTTTTATCATTACTTAAACATTACATATTATTGACCTCTTAAACGTCCGTCACTTCCCTAAATGTCGCAACATTTGACCACTGGATTATGTCATGAAGATTCACTAACGGAAAGAAATCGCCATTAGTGATATTAATGTTTCCTCTTATTACATTTTGGACAATAATTATATAAATAAACACCTATAATTAATGTACTTATAATAATTGTGTAATAATCAATTTATGTGATTATGTTATCGATTACGTATCTATTATTGATTTGTGATGTTTTCACGTTGATTCGTCAAAACAAAGTAGTCAAAGAGACTTGTAATTTTTTACTATTATCTAAGATGTGTGTGTACCTAGTCAAATATTAACACCGAATACTTTATATAAAAAATAATTTATTTTAAGAAATTACAGTGGCAGCCTTACACTAACTTAACAGTATGATGGCGCGCCCACAATACAAAGGCATAGGCTTATATACTGGAGAATGCTTTCTATGTGGCCTGCCAATTTGTCCAGTTACTGGAACAGATTGAGTAGCGAGAACAGAGCGATAAAAATGTGTTTGGCAAACATTAATTTCATGCTCGTGCTCGTGAGACGGTAAAACCACGGTAATATTATCTATAAAACCATGGGTGGCACATGATGTCATTTATTTTACGAATATTAGAGATAGGGCCATCCATAACTACTTATATCTAACGTATGTTCTTATTATAAAGAAAAGTAAACAAAAGTATTAACAAACACTCACACACCGTTTGTTCGCAAAAGTAATAGTTGTCATTATAAAAATTTTGATTAAAGGCTCACGCAAATTATGGTGGTTCACAACGCATCGGATGACCTAAGAAAAGACTTGATTTTTTATATTTTTGTGTTTGTTTGTTCCAATTTAACTCAATATCTACGTAACCGATTTAAAAAATTCTTTCACCTTTAGAAAGCTATAAAAAGTACGGGTAACATAAGCTTTTTATTATGTTTAACATATTTTTCAGTATTTTTTAAAACTTCAATATTTTAGGCGACTTCGTAAATCTTAATGATGCAATACGTCACTATTGCAATGATATTTTCCGTAAGCGGTTGTTGTGAGGCCGAATAAAACTTTTGATACCGAAGCGAAGCAAGGGCGGATATCTAGTGTAGCATATGTTTATATCAGTTAATTATGTACAACAGAAGATTAAAGTGGTTAATCTTAACCCTTGTTGATAAAAAAGAAACCTGTGTAATAAATAGATTAATAATACTATGTGTATAGAGATATTAGACTGTCGTTAGTCACAGTTACACTCTGTTAACGGGTTTAAACGTCTACGCGGTTAACTTTGTTCTAGTTTTACTAAGAGACAAGATTGAGTTTATAATACCTACCTATCCTTTTTGAGAATATATAAACCACAAGTACTTTTAATTATATCTAAAGCAGAGACGCTATTTTTTTTATTTTCTTGTCTATTTTGCCTCTAATATCTTTTAAACCACGCAACGTATTTTAATTTGGGTTTTACAGTTGTTTAGGGCATTTTATCTGGTAAGTATCTAAGTATTATAAAGCATATTATATATGAGAAAATTGTGATTACCTATTACTATTGGTAAGGCACTTTGTTTTGCTTACACGAGTTTGTAGGTTTGAAACCAGTCAAGAACGAATGTGACTTTTTCAAATTTCAGTATACCTATAATATCTTTTGTACTCCGACCTGCCTCGCGTCGTCGCCTGCTATCTAACAAGAGGGCTTAGACAAGTGGTATAAATTCTAATAGAATAGAAAATATCTAAAAATGTATGGGATTGACATAAGATAACGACAATGTTGGCGTTTTCTTGTCAATCCCATACTATTTTTAATCTATTCTATGAATAGAATAGAAGTCTATGCCACTTGTCTAGGCCTCACAACTTCTTCCTCTTCAACGTGTGGTTAGTGGTCAACCAAGTGTCAGGATTTGTTCAAGTCGCCCATAATTTATTATAGAGGCACCAGATCAGAGCTATAAGAGTCGTTTTAAAACCAACTACTTTGTAGGCGAAAGGGACATCAGACAATGTAAATGCAAATCGAATTATTATTCACATTTACGAACGAAAGTTAACGTAAAAGTCAAGGTCTTTGGACAACGATTTCGCAAAGAATGTAGTTAAGTAGACATCTTAAACAACTTGTTTTAAGTTAATTTATTTATACCTCTTCAAAACAGGCAATTTGTAAAACAAGTGAAGGAGAATAAATATGGGTCGTTGTTAAAACGAAGTATTTTATATCTAGCTCGATTTATTATGGGAGAGTATTTAACAACACGATCCTTTGTGTAAATGTACATTTTTATAGGATATGTAGGTAAAATTAAAGTATCAGATCTGTGATCATCGCATTTCGTCGGTTTCAGAAGCTTCAAATACCCCTAAAATCTCTTCCTTTTTATTTGACTTACACATTTTTCCTCACATCCAGCAACGATTAGGTTGCATTTAATAGCATTATTTACAATTATTTTTCATAATTTTTACCAAATAGTTTTCACGCTGATTTAATATTTATAAAATGGCAAGCGATCTGTGGGAAAAATCACACTAAGACCTTTACCAGGGCCTAATTATAAAAGGCTTGCACACTGCGACTTCTAGAACTTTCCAGAATATTTCTTCTCTAACGGTGCTGTACTAAAAAGGACATCACTCTTCAAATTCAATGTTTTATTTTGAAATAAAACATGTTTTATTGTAATTGCTTGCTACATTGTTTTGTAACAAGTAACAAGTTGTCGTAATGTCGCACTTAAGCGTATCTTTCTAAATAAATTATAAAGTGTTATGAAGAATATTGTGTTACGCAGTCAGAATTAATATTGTTGTTATTGCATCAATCAATTGTTCAACAAAATTAAATGTCAATAGATATTTTTATACAGTTGCCATTCTGTTAACATTATGTTAACTACTTTCTAAATTCACTTCAGATAACTGACTATATTGACTTACTAACAAAATAGTCACATTTTATACAAGTTTTTGTGCCACGGATAGGACAATAAATGACAATTTAACATGTAACAAAACCATTTGTATTCAATATTTTTCTTCTATAGCAAATCAACTGCAGCACACAAGCGTATAATCTAATTACATGCGCGCGCATCATGCGTTTTTACTACCGTATAGGAAGAACTAATTATACGGCAACATGCCTTCCCAGTTGTGATCGCGACTTCGTGATCGCGGTCACAACTAGTTGTAGGACTGATCGAGCAATCAGTTCTTTAACTAATTAGGAATTTAAAAGGAATATAAAATGAGATTAACATTTTATTAGATTGAGCCATAAAATGTTGAAATTGGAATGAGGAAATTTCAAGACGTTTTTATGGTGCCTTCATCTAATTACAGTCTGAAATCGTCCAATGATGGATATAAACCTGTTCCAAAATGTTTAAAAGAGACTATACTTAAGAGGCGGATTGGTAACAGCAGTACCTAAGGTTGCTACATGTTACCTGGTATACTTTTGGTCAATTTCTACAATACCCACGTAAGAAAACCATACCTACTAAACTTCTTAGTTAACCATCACACAATCTCTACAAGGTCTTTATTTCTTTATTGTAGTAAAATACAATCGCACCACTCGACATCGCAAAGTACATCCATACTACCTGGACACGATCTCATCTATCACGGTTCGTTTCAAGCGTTCATTTCTCCCACGTACGTGCAGGCTCTGGAACGAACTACCAACTACAGTGTTTCCCGAGCACTATGACAATGACATGTTCAAGACAACCAGGTTTAAAGACAGCATTAATGTCACGGTAGGCAGCGGCTTCGTAGAGCCCCTGGCATCAGATAGAGTTCATGAGCGACAGTTGCCACTTACCATCAGGTCGGCTGTTGGCTTGTCTGTACATACTAATATTGAAGAGATAAAGTTGTGAGTTTGTAAGGGGTAATCTCTTAATCTACTGAACCGATTTTGCTAATTCTTTTGCGTTTAAGGTCTCAGTTCTTGAGAAAGGTTAGCAGAGCAGTAAATAAAATGTCATCTAGCGCAGGTCATACCGCGTCGCGGAAATGTATACAATAATTAGAACTACTTAGTTCATTTGAAGCCTAAATTACACTTCAAATACAAATTCTAAATATTAAAGCATCTCGTTATTTTCTCACCATAAATAGATCTATTCGATCGACTTGAATTACCGATTAAAGATAGCCATATTTAGTAAACTCTCTTTAAGACTATCAAGATTATCAACTCTAGTTTTGAATAATCTTACTAATAAAATATCTAACGCGCATTACTTTCACCAAATAAAAATTTATAAGTTGGAATATTTAAAATGGCGTCTCTTCAAAGTATGTTAGTGGAATAAACTGGTTTTCAAACGTTTTACGAACAAAACTGTTAGAGGTTAGGAATTCTTCATATTTAATTTCTACAGGGCTGACAAATATTTTCGCAGCTATGGCGATTTTTTTATTATTATAAAGAGGAGGGTTTTTTTATACTAATATACGAGGTAAAGTTAGTGAATTTGTAAGAATATAGAGGGTAATCTCTAGATCTACTGAAACGATTTAGCAAATGTATTTGCGTTTGATTGCCCAGTTTTTGAGAAAGGTTATAGAATATAACATTACGCTAGGAGCAACGGGAGTGGAGTTGTAACCAAAGATATAACATAACATGGATGAAACCGCGCTGCGGAAAGGTAGTATAGTGATGACATGACAATCTATTACGTATTACGGTACTCGAGCCACCAGCGCCACAGATTCCGTTTAGTCAGAGGAATGCGATTACTTGTCATATCGCCCCTCCACCTGTTCTGTCAGTGTCTGAGACTCAGTAATTTATAGATGCGGCATAAACAGATATTTTGTCTTAGTTCGTTTATGACAAGCTTTGGTAAATGCTAATCATTATTCTAATACAAAATAACAGATACATAAATACTCGAACTAGTTATTAAGGTGAAACATTTAATTATGCTTCAGGGCTTAATACGGATGTTTGTACAACTTATACATTAACCCAGTTAATGAAACAATGGGCAAACAAAAGGTGTTTGAACGCTCTCTAGGGGGTACTCGTAAGCTAGTAAAATTATCGGTCAGTTAAATAAAATTTACTGCTGTAATATTTGCCGAAAGTATGTCCTTAATTGTTCACACGTTCTTAAAACATGTCTTTCAAACGAGGCTTTTAGAGAGCACTAATATCTAACCGCGAATTCGTAGTAGATCCACGCTGGTTTCAGCATGAATGGGCCAGATCGTCCGGGGAATAACTACCTTCTCATAGAAGTTCGACGTAAGAGTAGTAGTATCCGTACTACTGCGTTTCGTTCAATGAGTGAGAGCGCCGGAGGCCCAATTTCTCCCCTTTCCTCTCTCCTCACCTCCCTCATTCCCTTCGCCTAACCCCATTCCCAGCCGCCATAGTGGAGGCCACTATACCAGCACTTTAAGACGATGGTATGGTGGCCACCACTTCTAGATTCCACTGACTGCTTACCATCACACGGGGTGGAGTCACTTTGGTAGGTTAATATAAAAAAAATGCATTGAATATCACCTCCATACAATAGGAGATATCATATAACATTGCTTCCAATTTGTTTAAAGACAACTGTCACACTAAGAACAAGCCATGTGTCAGTAATACTACAAACAACTAAGAATACTCAGGCTAATAACAAATATTCATCGATCACATAAAGTTTAGTTCTGAGTAAACATGAATCCGCGATCTTTAAGTATAGCAATTATTCACAATTCCATTACCACCAATACAGTCGAATCGTATCGCACGGAATGTAGGTATACTTAGTTCTATTACATTAAATCTCTTACCATAATGACTTAACAATAAACTTAAAAGCAGCCCGACATCATTGAATAATATCGGTATAATACTGATTCAATTGATAGTACCCTCATTAGAATCTTTCACAAAATGCCGCGTAAGCTTTATCAGCTTCAATCCTGATCAGATCATAGCCGTAGGCGCGCCGTGGGTGATCCAAGGTAGGCTATACTCAACACCATACCTTATGTAAGCAATGGTTATTACTTACTTATATTTATCTCTAAATTTTCCAGCGCAGTTTCCCTTGAGTTATGATTGTTACATCTTTGGTTACTGCTCTGCTCCCGTCGCTAGTAGCGTGATGTTACATAGCCTATAACCTTCCTCAAGAACTGGGCTATCATACGCAAAAATTTTCCAAATCCAACTGGTAGTTCCAGAGATAAACGCGTCAAAACAAACAAACTCTTCTGTTTTATATATTGGTATAAAGTCGCATTTAAGCCTAACGAGAGTTTAAACCTATGACTGATATGAAAAAAGTAAAGATAAAGAAAAACAAAGATAGAAAGAAAGAAGAATATTATGCCTATGTCTAGCAAGAGCTTACTTTCCGTTGAAGTATGAGCTGCTGTATTCGCCACTAAATCAATATTAACGTTCACTATCATGTAAATCAATTAGCAACAAGCAATCTATTAACTAATACGATATAAATTATATAGTTGTTGCGAATCAAATGCTTAAATATCAACCATAAGCCACCGATAATAAGAGTCACACAACACGCTTCAAATGTTATTTAATATAGAGTTAAAAGAAAATATTTCATAAAATATATGTAATCCAATGAATACCTGATTGTTTCCCTATAATTACAAAGCCATAATTGTTTAAATACGTCCGGTACAGTAAAGTCAATTATATGACAAGCGAATTACGCAATAAATCTATTAGAATATCCTCTTCTACAAATAATAAAAAAAAATTTATTTGCTTTTTCCATCGCAACTCAGCGTCATTTCTTTCGTAAATAAATGCTAAATTTAGAGAAAATTTCAGCGTTCACACACAAGAGTGGCAGTGGCACAATAAGCATTATGGTTGATTACTTTTTAAGTTTTTACACATTTTTTACGTAATTCTAAAAGATATTTTGTTAATATTTTAAAAATATAACTCTGATTAAATTATACAAATTCAAAACCACGAAAATATTACACTAAATGCGACGTTGCCACTCTTATGTGTTAACGCTCATATGGCATATATACACAAACTACTAACTCCTTTCATTTTTATTTTAAACTAGCTGTGCCCGCGACTTCGTCCGCGTGGAATAGTGATTTTGGGCAGCATTTTTTGGATATATCTTTTGGTTTGTTTTGAATTATAAACATCTTCGTTTAGGTGAATAAGAAAAATCTTTACAGTAAATGCTTCTCTATCTACGATATTAGACGTATATAGACGGCTATAGCTAGGATTACTTACACGTGGCAAATCCACATAAAGCTGACCATGCGAAAAACAGTTAATATTTAGATCCACACTCATTAATTGTCATCGCGAAACATAGGCTCACTGGAAACTGAACTCGTTTAAAACTAAACGGGAAATTGTTTGGAATGAAAGGAATCCGAGGAATAAAAACGCTATAAGTTTTTTTTTTTTATATTAGCCTGCCAAAGTACCTCTACTCTGGCTGTTGGTAAGCAGTCAGTGGAATTCAGAAGTAGTGGACACCATTCCAAAAGCCAAACTACTGGTATGGTGACCTCCACTATGGCGGCTTAGTGAGATGCTTCTTCACGCCTCGCTTAAAAGTCCCAGGATGAAAGTTAGGTGGTAACACATGCGCTGGTAAAGAGTTCCAGGCTTTAATTGAGCGACAAAAGTATAAAGTGCTGAACCGTTTGGTTCGAGACCCTTTAGATTAAACTGAACACACCACCCACACAATGACTCCGCGGATACTCAGCTGGTCCCACACATGCTGCGAGGTTTGTCATCTCTGCATCAATTGGGCCTCCGGCTCTCGCGCTTACCGAACGAAACGCAATAATATGGATACTATTACTCTTACGTCGAAAACTATGAGAGGGTAGTACATCCCAGGTCGATCCGACCCATTCGTGTTGAAACCAGCGTAAATCGACTACTACTATTTCGTAATTTAATTCAATTCCACCTATTCCGTAATGAAACGTGTTAACAAACATGTTTTTATCACAAAAAATAAAAAATAAAATAAATCCAGAAAATATAAATCTAACTTGTATTTACATTTTAACTAATAAAGTATTTACATTTTAATTTACATTTTAATAAAGAAATAAGACGTGTTAACCTAACTTAAAAACAAACTAAGCTAAGCTAAATACATACCACATTTATGACGTGATTATTTAAATTAGCATAACTTTTTTATTTATAAACCGATTGACATGAAACAAACACTTAATGTTAAGTGATGCTGACCACAATGTATCAGCGAAAACCATATTTAAATCTGATAAGCCGTTTTTGAGATTAGCGTGAACAAACGCACAGACAAACAGACAAAAATTGTAACAATCATTATTTTGGGTTCTATTTGCGTTGATAAAGGTCCCAATAATATTTTTCTCATATATCTTCCATGTACAGACAGCGACCGGTTACAGTTTTATTATGTATAGCTGTTGCCCGCGACTTCGTTTGCGTGAAAATTCAGATGTGTGCCTGTATGAGAATATTTCTTACCTAATCTTACGGCAATCGTACATTGTATATTAGTAATAAATATCAGTATAATCCGTCTCTAAGGCGAATCCGATTTAAATCTAATCACCCGCTACCCCTAAAACAGACGAAATTTTGCGATATTTAACGAAACTTGGCACTCCTATTTTCAAAAACGATAGAAGCTCCATACAAATTTTGTTCCCCTTTATACTCCAGGGAAATAAATTTAGCAAAATCCCGTCTTAGAGAGCACCTATTTCCAAAATTTGAAACTCCTAGCACTTGTAGTTTTTGAGATTTCGTGATGAGATGAGTGAGTGAGTGAGTGACCTTTCGTTTTTATATATGTATAGCTTTTGCCCGCGGCTTCGCTCGCATGAATATCGTTTTTCAATAGACATTTTTATATTGTTTAAATACTGTTTTGCATATTTCTAATCTCATCATCATCACCATTTGTACAAACCCTCTTTCACCTACCTAAAGATATCCCCCGTAAAACAACATACAATACACAAAGGCAAACTTTCCCCTTCCCCTGCCTTCCCCTCCCCTCCCCTTCCTTCCCCTCCCGTCTCCCTCCCATCTCCCTCACTTTCCCTCACTTCCCACTCACTCACCACCACTTCTGACTCCTCACTTTCCCTTACGTCCCCTTCACTTGCCCTTCACTTGCCCTTCACTTGCCCCTCACTTGCCCTTCACTGCCTCCTCACACCCCCTAAGTTCCCTCTTCCTTTTTTATTTTTACACAACGCCATCTAGACCCAAAGTAAGCATATTATATGCTTGTATTATGGGTTCTAGAATACGGATAAACATACTTAAATACTTTTATTTTTGTAAATAGATACATATTATACATATAAACACCCAGACCAATGCAAATAGACATGTTCATGCTACAAATATTTGCACTGAATCGAACCCGTGACCTCACAGTCCATACACAGTACCACCGAAATACAGAGGCAGTCGATTTCCCCCTGACTTTCCCCTCCCTTTCCCCTGACTTCTCCCTCACTACCCCCGCACTTTCCCCTCACTTCTCCCTTCCTTTCCTCTTCCTCCCCCTCCCTTCCCCCTCCCTCCAAATTTCAAGTCGCCAACTTTAAAAGCAAAGATCTTTCCATACAATATTTCATCCCTTATTTCACTCCTATAAATCCACCCCAGTAAAAAAACAATTATGAGCGTATTTTTTATTTAAATTAAAGTATTCCAAAACAAAATTTCAAAGCTGTAACTTAAAAAATGAAGACGTTTCATACAATCAATTTCATCCCTTTTCATACACTTAAGGGTTGCATTTTTAATAACCCTTTCTTTGTACACTTCTAGACATTAAGACAAACACACCCTCCAAATTTCAAGTCGCTACGACCAGCGGTTTAGGCTTTACGTTGTCTATCAGTCAGTCAGTCAGTCAGGACAAAGCCTTTTATAATATGTATGGATGTATGGATTAGACGTATAGCCATCAGGGATCAAAGCATACAGGCTGCTAGTAATGCTAACACGTGATAGAGCCACATAAAGCTGACCGAAAAACAGCTAATACTTAGATCCACACCCACAACTTTTAGTGTCTTACCTTTACTTTAATTACTTAATTAATTAATTAATTTAATTAGTCATCGCAAAACATAGGCTCACTGGAAACTGGATTCGTTTAAAACTAAATGAAAGACTGTTTAGAATCCAAGGAATAAAAACACTATCAGCTATTCCGCAACCTGTTAAAATATCTGCTTCTTTAAGATTTCGTAGTAAATTAACGAATGTTCGATGTGATTCTTTAAATTGGCATAACTTTTTTATTTATGAACCGATTGACATGAAACAAACACTAAATGTTAAGTGAAGCTTACCATAATATATTAGTGAAAACCATATTTGAATCAGATAAGCCGTTTCTGAGATTAGCGTGCACAAACGCACAGACAAACAGACAAACAGACAAACAGACAAACAGACAAAAATTTTAAAAATCATTGTTTTGGGTTCTATTTGCGTTGATATAGGTCCCAATAGTATTTTTTCTCATATATCTTCCATGTACAGACAGCGATCGGTTACATTTTTATTATATGTATAGATTAATATTTTAAACATTTAAATATCTATAAATAATTTGTAATTATCTCTTTCAGGTAATTTAAAATTTTACGAGAAAGAAGATTCAATACGCTACCATATACACAAAGTCTATCAAAAATGGGTAAGATTTTAATACATATAGATCGACACTTACAATCAACATTGCTGTATGTAATTTCAAATTCTACAAAGCCCAAGGCAGACCGCGTGCCTATCATATTTAATACCGGTTGTATTGTGTAATAATTGTTAATTCGCATTCATTATAGCGACTCTGTAATTAAAACTATGAGATACACAGTACTTATGAATGGTTATTAAGAAAATACATTTAACTATAGCTTTGGTGAATACAAAATGCTGTTTTTAACTGAATTATAACTAGCTGTTGCCCGCAGCTCAGTCCGAGTTAATGTCAGTTATATCACATTTTTCATACATACTTTCATCCACTATTTCAACCCCTTCGAGAAATTTTTCGCGATAAAAGATAGCCTATGTTATTCTCTAAGGTCAATTCTATCACTAAACCAAATTTAATTAAAATCAGTTCAATGGAGGCGTGAAAGCGTAACAGACAGACAGACAGATAGACAGAGTCTTTTATCGAGGCAAAAGGAGTTGAAATAGTTAATGCTTCTTTCTTTTTCTATCCGCTGAGACTCGTTATTTACTAGGGCGAGAAAGAGTGGTTCAACCCTAAAAGAGAAGTAAGAAAATACCAAAGCAGCAGTGTTATCTGCGTTCTACAAAGCACCTTACTCGAGGCGCTCATAGCTCGTTGCGTTCAGTGATCGTTAAACAATTAGCAACATAGAGTGCGGCTGGACAATGGATGGGTGACCGCATAGTGGTATTTGATCTAAGCGTCTCCGTGCTTCGGAGGGCACGTTAAAGACTGTTATCAACTTAAAAACCCGGAGTGACTACTCCGGGTTTTTAAGTTGATAACAGTCGTTAGGTCAAGTCGGATGCCTCTATGGGCGACCTGAACAAAATAAATCCTAACAATATGTTGAACACTAACCACTCGATAGGTATTTAATTTGATAGCCAACATCATTAAAAAGGCACATTCACGGGATTTTTGTTAATCATGTTATTTTATGTCTTTATGGAAATGACTTTGTAAATGTTTTTACTGTAATATTCCTAACTAATAAACCAGATTGCGAAGCGAGGAAATCTAGAATGCTAGATCAGCACATTTGACTGACACCGATATTAGATACTAAAATTAGATAGATCAATGGGTCTTAATCAGCGTATAAACTATTTTATTGTTATATTACATTTCCGCAGCGCGGTTTCACCCGCGTCTTTGGTTACTGCTCTGCTCCCGTCACCAGTAGCGTGATGTTACATAACCTATACCGTTCCTCAAGAACTAGGCTATTCTCATCAGAATTATTCAAATCTGACTGGTAGTTACAGAGATCGTGTTAAAACAAACAAACTCTATCGCTTTAAATATTATAGTATAAATATGTGGTTAACCTAATCAGTCAAAACCCAACATTTGATCAAAACGAAAGAAATCCAAACGCACAATGGCCAACCTGTTCTGAGTTCAGATTTCTTTCGTTTTGATCAAAATGTTGGGTGTGTCTGGGAAGACCAACGTGCCCATCAGCAATTATAAGGACATGTTTATTATTACGTCGCAAGTCGCCATCCAATTTATTTAAACATTGGTGACAGCAATTTGTCTATCCTGAGGCCCGAGACAAGTGTCTCGGGCCTCTGTCGGCTTTGCATGCGACACAGACAATAGGTTTCAATAAAAGACGATAATAGCTACTAAAGTTTGTATACAAAAATGAAATCCACTTTTAATACTTACTAGTGGAGTCATTAGTATTAGGTAGCTATTATCTTCGGTAGGCATACAGTAATAATAAATTTAAAGTACGTGCCATCAGCTGCCAATACATTTTTCTTTTACACTGGCAGGTCTAAGTTTAAGCGGTAGTTACCACCAGGTGGCAGTATTGTTTTTAACAAAAAATACATATATCCTTAAAAAAATCGTTCCTATTTTTAATATCATCACGAAATAGCGTGGTTAATTATTTCATATAACACGCGATTAAGCTGTCAACATTGCTATGAAAACTTAATTGAGGCTGAAAAAAACTTCGGCACCATCTTGTCATTAAATAGTGGCAAATGGACACATTTTTTTCTGAAAAGTTTTTGGTATAATTGTTGTTATTAGGATTTATTGCACGAATACTAAATACATTATTCATTTTGTAAATAGTATTTTTAATTCTGTTCTTTTTTAACTTGATTGCCACTGACCTCTGTCTCTCTCTCGCTCTCTCTCCCTCTGTCTCTCTCTATTAGATAACTTTTAGGTGACGCCGACAGGAAAAGATTGTGCCTATTTATAGCGCAACATTTGTACGAAGACCAAACTATACGGCTACTCAGATTGTCATCAAGATTGTCGGTCAAACTTTACACTAGCAAAAATTACTGTAGAAATGTTGACACGAATAAACTTTATTTTATTTAACGCTAGCTATCAAATAACGTCTAACTTCTCCTTCTAGATGAGACCTATGTTTTGTATCTTCAGGCTGATAATGCAAAAATATCTTTTTACGTCCTTTTAAACTGTCATTTATTGACAAACTACATAGATTAAAAATCTTTGGTTTCAATTAAAAACTGAATAATTTACGCACTACACAGGTGACAGTTATAAATGATAAAAGAAAACAAGCTATTTCTTTGATGCATAATTTTTCATTTTCTATGCCGATTCACTAATTTACAACACCATTCATATCACGTTATCAATGATCAAGATCAGTCAGCGGAGCGGCGTCTAACTAAATCTGAAAAGTATCAAGAACGAAGTGCCGAGCATACCAACACGCCACAATTAAATTCATTTCTCACTAATTATAACAAAACGTTACTTTTTATCTGAGACTTTCGATGATAGATTGTGTTGCGAACTTGTTTGTTTCAGTTTTTTTATTAAGACGGATGAAAATATAATTGTTTACTACTATTGAGAAATAACGGAGAATTTAGTTACGTAACCTATTATATTTTCTTCGACATAACAACAACTTTTTCCGTAACTATTAAATCAGTAACAGCCTATTGCTATTCATACTAATATTACAAATGCGAAAGTGACTCTGTCTATCTGTCTGTCTGTTATGCTTTTACGCCTAAACCACTGAACTGATTTTGATGTGAATTTGGTATAGCGATAGAGATAGAGAACTCCTTGCGGAACAACATAGGTTATCTTTTATTGCGAAAAGTGACTTGAAGTGGTCGAAATAGGGGATGAAATTCCGCGTAGGGACAGCGTTCCCGGTGTACCCGGATGCTGTCACCGGTGTTCGTGCCCGCGCGGTGTGGACTGTCGTTGAGTGGGCCGCTGATGTAGTATTAAGTTCCGGCAGCCTATCCATTAAGGCGAGAGTTATATATACTTTTTTTTTTGATGCGCAAGCTAAACCAATAAAGAAAATCTGAAATGGGCTATTTCAGGAGAAGTATACTTACATATAACAGAGAGGGCATGTAAATTTATTAGCACGCCTGCTCTAGGTGTGAACTAACAAGTATTAATATTTATTTATATCGTGTCTACTTTCTTCCATACGGATATGTGTCTAGTAATCAGTCATCCATAACTAGTAGTATTGCTTATTCAAGCAAATCAAATTGTATGCAAAACGATTGATCAGCTAACGATAAAATATATTAGCTTCCTATTTACATACATATTTAATACGATATTGAGATTGGTAGAAGCAATTAAAAATGACAGTAGTCAGTATTTGTAGATAACTGAAAAATTCTGGTTAAAAAGAAAACGCTGTCGTAAACAAAATATGTATATAAGGTCTATCACACGCATTTGTCTCACTGCTCACAGTATAACACTTATTTGCATAAACAACTAATAGCGCTTCTAGTATTTAGGGTAAAAACTAAATATCGTTAATTCAAAATTAGGTTCTTAAATTAAACACCAGGAGCACTGTTAAAAAGAGGCGGTAAGAAAATTTAGGCTATAAAACGGCTAAACTTAAAATTACTGCCCCATTTCGATCGCTAATCCACCTACCATTACTAAATTATTGTACGCTTTGCTTTGGAGGCGCTTTAATCTCGTGTAAGTATTTCTCATGTTAAAATGATGACTAATAAACTTGAATTAACAAGAGATATACTCAATTAATCGAAAGCTGTACTATACTCGAGAAACAGTCTTCCGAGAATCAGTCTACATATTGTCCCATCACGCAAGTGAAACCGTGAGCAAGCTAGTTAATAAGCCAGAAGCCTCAGAATATTGTGCTATGATTGATTGCTTTTGTAAAGATAGGTGAGACTCGTTATACCTAAGTAGTATAATACAGTATACCGTTGCTATTGGTGACTAAGAGCTGATTTTATAACAGTGTAAGGTGTTTATGCTCTAGTTTGTTTTTTATTGCAATTAGTATGAAAGTATTATTGATGGGTTTTAAAGTATTGTTTGATGTACGTGGTTCAGTTATATTGCTGGTATGCTTTCTGTGCCAAAGGTGATGGAGAAACTAATGGTCCTTCTAAGATAATTAATAACTCTAAGAGCAACATCGAGTTTATTTTTGCTTGTCACTTTTACAAAATTGATAAACGTTCCTTGTACCTCAACATGATAAAGATAACTGCCACTAACTGGACTGTCAAGAACGACTTAACGTCTGGTTTAGTTCAGGTTAGGTGGCTCACTCTTCATTACTTCTTATTCTTATCTTATTCTTGTGGTTAGTGGTCAACCTAGGATTTGTTCAGGTCACCCATAATTTATTATACAAGCATCCAACTTGACCTAACGACTTCACTACTGATACGATAGGTATCCAGATTTCAAAATAAATAATACTTGTTTCGGGTAATTTAATTGCATGTGTATGAAGTTTTTCGCGCGTGAACTTTAGTATGTTCATATCTATAAAATCTCTAAAGTAAAAATCTATATTATCTATGTACTGCAAGATATTATCTGTCTCAAGCCCTGATTACATACAATATCAAAAACCCTGAAATTCCCAAAAGTGAACGGATAACTTAATACCAAAAAAACTAACGTAATTGGCTAAATTAACATGTTGGAGGCAATAAAAACTCGATTATTCAAACCAAGGTTGACAAGTGCTCGATTGTTTACAAAGTACTCGATCAAAAAAGAACTTCGTGACATATCGAGTCGATTTATCGATTTATAATTGATAATTGATAAAACTAATGTATTTGAGTGGCATGTGTGATAAAATATTTAGTTATGGTTTTAGTTGCGAGGTCGAGTGTTGGAAAGTAGTTTAGTTTTTATGACTTATATAATTGTATTAAAATAGATAATTATGTTAATGATAATTGTTCAAATTGGTAGTTTTGTAACGTCACTTGATGCGTTCCCGGTTTCACTTCTTCAAATCTGTTTAGACCTTTTATTTCAAACATTGTCAAAATATGTTTTAGCTTTACTACTCGGCAAACACATACCATAGCCACGTCGTGGTGCCACAATAGCAGTCTTTGACAGAGCCGCCATAGTAGAGTGTTGCGATGACAATGGGATGGTAGCAATCTCTCTTGTTTCCCAATGATTGCTGACCATCAAACAGAGTGCAGTAATTTTAATACACTAAAAAACAAGCGGTTTGTTTATAGTTCTGCCATTATTCGTGTAAGATGGCCGTCTACGACAGTGACAGTGCATGAATAGCACACATTTATGAATGCTTCTGGATACAGCTATGTGAAGAGTGTCCAACAAGACGCTTTAAATAGGGATATTATATTACTCTCACCACTTAAGAGATTACATGCTGTGGTTATGTGAACCACCATTCATAGCTAACAATTTTAAATAGTATACAAAATTGATTTCAATAAGTCCGTGACAACAGATTAGAAATGTTGGAAACAATGGCGTCCTTCCCACACTTTCAAGACGACGTTTTGCGCATGCGCGAGTTCTAGAACATACAAACATACACATGCATACATACATACTTATGTTTGTATGACGACATACCAACCATGCGTATGCATTCCTTCACATATTTTTGCGATATTAGAAATTATTGATTTTGAATGAAATATTTGCTTTCTAAGATGTTCCCACAGGTTTATTGATATTGATAGTGGGTTATGATAAGGAATTAGTATCAGATATCATGACTTTTGGGTCATATAGGTATATATAGCATGTACTGCCTACCTACTTCTATTTTTAACATATTTATTTACTTATTTATAAAAAATTAGGTAGACATAATACCATAAAATTTAAATAAATAAGGTACGTCTTCAGGGTAGGCAGAGGTCAGTTACACCCACATTTCGCCATCTATAAAAAAACAACCAAATTTATTTTTATCAATGAAATTAATTAAGAATTTTATTAAATTCCAAAATATTCTCAATTTATATAAGTACTTGTTATTTATTATATGATAGATAAATTCAAAATTAAATCAGTTCACTCTAAAAGCAGTTTTGTTTTTAAAATATTATAATTATTCCGCCACCATTTAAAATTTCATTCTACTAAAAAGACATAATATAGGTAAATCCTTCCAAATTTAATAGGTGGGATTACCCAAATACACATTTAAAATGTATGAAATTAACATAACTTCTATCTTAAGTAGATTACGTATGTAAATCTGTCAATAACACTCCTTTTTTTGTTTATTTATGGTGAGAGCGCATGCTATATCTATATTTTTTATTTGAACAAAACATTGTTTAAAAATATAGTCCATATATGTTTAATTTTAAATGATATAACCATATTTTAGATATTATTGATAAAGAATTTATAGTTGTAATTTTTTTAGTTTTATTCACACACAAGGTGGACATGGTCCCCTCGACTTTGACCAATTGTGTAAGGTAAGTAATTGTCTCCCTTGCTTATTTTATAGGTTGTCTGCTACCTTTATCAAGTCGTCGCCGGCCCACCTTGTGAAGAGCCTGCCTATGGATAACGCGTCCGTGGCATTTAATCCTAAACTATTTAGCTTTCTTTCTTTGCCAAGCTTTTCTCTTTTCCAAGTCTTTGTTTACTGCCGTCTTAAGTAGCGTGATGTTACATAGCCACCTGAACTTGGCTATCATACGCAAAAGAGTTTTCAAATCCGACTTAGTTCCAGAGATTAGCGCGTTCAAACAAACAAATAAACTCATCTGCTTCATATAACAGTTAGATACTGTTATATATTTGTAATGATATAGATTCATTGTAATATTTACAATTACGGCGACTTATCTGATGAAAAGAAAACATATTATTGAATCTTATTGCATACATCGTGGCAGTGTAGTCAAGGTTCTCAAACTTTAGTTCTTCTAGTAATGCTGTACCGAGTCTTACGGGTGGATAAAGTTTACCCAACACGGATTTAATATTGTTTACCTTTTAAATTTGTCTGTAAACTCCAATGGGACATAAAGTCTGTAAGCGAGAAATCTTAAAATTTATTTCGTCTTCGGAATCAATGTTGGTTGCTTAACAAATAATGTAAAATGAGCTATATAATTAAAAATATACAATACATTTTGCAATGGATTTTTAATGCCTACTACACTGTCCAATACATTATTATTACCACTAATATCAATTACAATGAAAACATTCAATAATCATAATATTGAATTACTTACAAGGTGTCAGTTTCACAAAACTGTTTAGCAATATAAAATTACATTGATTGTCCTTGTCATAATATCGACTATTATTCATACGTTCGGTACCTACCTAACATAGTAAAGTCTATACAATAATATAAAGCGAAAGAGTTTGTTTGTTTGAACGCACTAATCTCTGGAACTACCAGATGGATTTGAAAATTATTTTTTGTATGATAGCCCAGTTCTCGAGGAAGGTTATAGGCTATGTAACATCACGCTTCTGGCGACGGGAGCAGAGCAGTAAGTAAAGACGCGGGTAAAACCGCGCCGCGGAAAGCTAGCAATTATAATAATATAGATAACAAGTTTTGGTTCATCGTAAAATTAAATGCATTCCAAACTTTTGTTTTCAAATCAGTTTTCTAAGTAATTATCTTTTCAAACACCGTGTAGTTTTCACATTATTTTTTTACCCAATTTACAATTTCTTTTTTATTTTTTGTCATCAATAATTGTTTTTATGAAAACAAATTGTAACGATTTGTGTTCACCTTTTCTATGACGGACGCGAAATTAATTCCTTAATTTTTGTCACTTCGATTCAGTTCAAAGATGACACAGTCATACATACATACCATACATCCAAATGTTACTATCACAATACATGTAATACCCAGATTTTGATATATCCGGATGAGTTTTGTTAAACGTTGTAATTCCTACGATAATTTCCGATATTGGGCACATTTAATAAACTCATCCGAATGAATGGGGACATAAACCAAGCGATCCATATACGTATTTCTATAGGAATGTACCTCATAAATCGGCATGTAAACGAAGGCAAATAAAGCCATACAAAATTCCCGTGTGTTTTATACAAAGTTAATTAAATCATTCATACAACCATAAATTGAATTCATATAGCAGTATTTCTGTGCATACCTCACGAACTTTCTCGTACAATTAATGATGTCCATGGTTCCCTAGTTTTCCTAACCGGTGTGAACCGGTTCTGGCTAGTTGGAACCTGTTCGCCTCACAAGGTCGTATAGCTGCATTATTGCCTGTAGGCGTCTATCTATATACTCGTAGTGGTAATGAGATAGTTCTGTGATAATTATTAGCTATCGCTTATTAATTAATGATTAAGTTTCATTTAGAGGCGATGTTGTAGTAATCTTAGTTAATTAAAATTTCAAATTTGTTTACATTCTTTGTATAGGGTTGATCTTTTGTCCAAAAAAAATTAAAACTCATGCTAATGAGTTATACTGAATAATATTGAATACACCATACATAAAGTTGTCCCAGATTAATTCTAACACTCTCAAAATATTGTCTTTATTACTTGACTTGGATTGCTCTTTAGTTTTGTGACAGAAAAAACAGATTTTTTTAGACTACAATATGAGTAATGACTACATCAGCAAAGTAAGATTGCCTAAAATTTATTATTATACTAGCTGCGCCGTTCAGCCGTTTAGGCGCTGAGTGGTAACAAACACACACACGTACATACATACACATTTTAGTAGGATTATTCTGCTAGTATGAATTTGCGATACATTGTTATCATGTATATTTAGGTAAGTATTCTTGTTATAATTTCTCTTAGTTTATATCGTTCACAGTGCATTTTAGAATAGGCACTGTAATAATTCCTCTATTTTAGATATTTAAACCGTAAACACTATTTTATCACAGCATCATAGTCCTACCTATTTCCATTGCCCCATAGTTGTATTTAATTACATACGATAAAATTATAATTAAATATCAATGTCAGTTTATCGCAATTTATTTGCTTCATAATTACCATAAGTTGCTTAATCGAACGCCTTTGCCAAAACATAATAGCAATGAAAATTAACATAGTAACAATGAAAATTTAAATTAGTGTGGATGTTACCTTATATTTTTTTCTAATAATAATAAATATGATTGTTGTAGGTGTTGTTCGTAAAAGAAAATGTTAAGGTTAAAATCATAAAAGCGTACATTTATAAAAATGCTAATATTATTTAAAAGGAATTCGGTACTAATTGTGTGCATGTTCTAAATCTGGTTCTTCCAAACGATATGTCAAAGTAGTCAAACAGCTTAACTGACGTCAATGCTTTAAAAAACATACGCTTAGGTAGGTACCTAATATTGGAAATCATCGGTGCACGATTTTAACTTAGTTTAATCAGCACAAAAATTTAAGACTTTCCTTATGTCGTAGTTACAGTGTACATAGTCATCTGAAATTGCTGTAAACTTTTCTAGGATACAAAGACAATATTTTTTTATATTAGGTATTACGCAAACAAGTAGGATCATGGATCCACATTCATGACCTGGCCATAGTGGCAAAAAACAGATGGCTATAGCAGCTCGTAGCTACATAATAATATGTCCAGTTCGTGGATGACTATGATGGCTATACATTTACTAATTTAAATTTGGATTACTAGAGAAGAGTTTCGATTACGTTCATTATCTTCCAACATGTCAAAAATAGGCTGACTTATATCATCTGCTTTTTTTTAAAGGATGTCATTTGTTTTAATAGTTTGCTGCAAATAGAACTAATCAATTCATAACTCTCACATTGTAAAACAGTATAATCTAGTAGCGGTATATAATCAATGTATTGGGATTCATAGATCCATAATTTTCCGCTTATTAAAATCGACGGCCATTGATTTTAAATCAAGAACCGTGTCCTAGTCAACTTCCTACTAAAAGTAATGAGGTTCATGCAAATTATCAATTATAGGTAAGATCATTGACAGATTAATCTATTATGCTCGACACTAAATTCTAATTTTGGAAACAGTAGCAGCCAATTAAAATGCATTTTACACCGCACGGCAGCGTGAAAAATATGAAAGCACCCCTGGTGTTTACTCTGCAAGCAGTTACTTATATCATAAATACAAATTTAAAATTAAATTAAACACCTAAACATAAATTTTCTTAACATGGTATTGTTTATATTTGAAAGATATTCTTATGCCATTAGTTACGTTTAGTTATTATATTTCGGGCTTATGGGCGCAACGGCTGGCTCGAATGAAGCGTAATCGGGCAGTCCACGAGCAACTGGGGCCGTATATCGGCAATAATGGACCTGTGAGCTGGCCTCCACGAAGGTGTGGTTTCACATCTATGGATTACTTTCTTTGGGGATATGTGAAGTCACAGAAGTTGGAGACAACATTTGCTGCGTTATTGCCGATATAAAGCGGAAGCCCAGTTGCTCAAAAAAGTGGTCAAAAATTATTATTGCATATTTTAGACCGGTGGGCGCACAGTCCATATAATTCTTGAACAGGTGCCTGTCTATTATTGTGAGTTGTTGAAATACCTTTCATTCAATATTTTATGTCTAAAAGTTTCTAATAAATTGAAGAATCCGTAACTAACCCTTCTATTCAGTGTTGGAATAAAACAGTGTACAATAAAGGGATTATTGCTTAAGTAACTTCTTAGAGTGCTTTGTATAACTTTGAACTCCTAAATATACTCCTAACTGAGTTGAACAAAAGATACTTGGCAAGTTAGACTTTTTCACTGTATTAAATTGCGCCAAAATTAAAATGGCCAAAATACTTTACCAAATATTTTAGGAGAGAAAAAGAAAACTTCAATAACTTATATGAATAAACCTTAAGTTATTTTGCAAGTATTCACATAATTCTCGGTGTGGCTTGCCGCTAAAAGCTTGTGCTTAATCTTGCTTACTGCAATGTCCACTTAGCTTTACATGCCAAGTGACGTAAGACTGGTTAACGGCACGTCTTAATAGCACTCAGTGTTGCTGCAAATAAAGCTTAGGGTATGTTTATTTTTTAGTGGCGTTTATTGACTTTTGCATAGATATATGAGATGGAATTAAAAATTACTTTTGTCAAAAACAGAAATAACGACAAAATGTAATAACGCTTATTCTGGCAACAAAAAAATGTCGCAAAAGTTGTTGCGAGTATTTTATAAACCTAATTTATTCCATTTTTCTTTGAATATTATATTTAGTAAATATTTAGCAGTGTCTAATTACAAGGACACAATTTTATAAGATCTATCTCACATGGAAATACGGCTGAAAGCAACATTATCTAAAAAAATGTATGTAAAAACACGCTGGACCATCCGCTAATAAACAGAATCTTAGAAGTTCAAAGACTATTCAGATAAAGTTGTACGTGACTTATTTTAAGAGTTCCTTTTGATTCTGCATTTTGCTTTAATCGCTGGTAGTTTAGCGATGTCCTATAGGAATATGTCAAATCTCAAAGACTCCGGACGTATAAGATACAATAATAAACATAAATAGGACCGCACCCAGGCTTCATACTCACTTAAGTAGTATCATAAAAAGGCGGACTTCATTGATTGCTGATATGAATAAGCATCATACAGCAAAAGTATTTATGATGACAATGAATAAAACCTTTATGAAAAGCATGAAACATTTACACAGACTATAATAAGATGAATTTAGAATTTTGAAATATATCTCTCGTGTGAATTTATTTGGTAATTTTGGACAAGGTTAATAGATGAGGTCGATTGATTCGATACGGTTAGTATGTGAATGGTCGTAGTAACGCTTACCGCAATTGTGAAGCTTGGGGCAATTTCGAAGCACCTTGGGCTAAAATACTCGATACGTTTTACACTTTTGGCTGTGATGGTATGCGACTCTTGCAATATGTTGTTACGGTATTAAATAAGTAACATAATTCTGATTATCCAATGCTGGATGGCGGCAAGTGAAAATTTGTATTAGTAGATTTGGTTTCTGTACAATTCGTAAATATACCCACCACGATGTAGTACTATTAACTATGCAATGGTTGGCACAAATTGCGCTACTGATATGCACATCTTAGATTCTGTAGTGATTTCATTAGTAGTTATAGCTTTACTTAACTGTTTAGGTATGATTGTGCACATCGACAACTAATGCGTTTTACGAAATAGTCATCATCTACAGACTAACTTCGTTTATCACAGTTTTACGTTAATTTATCGATTGGGGCGATCCACACACTGCCCCGCACTACACTGCGGCGTGCGCGTGATTTTTATACAAAGAGAGATACTTACATACAACGCAAGAACACGCACCAAGCTCCGTGATGTGCGCCAGTGCGTGAATCGTCTTACACACCTGATAGCTACGAACCCCTTATGTTTAAATACGATAATGTTTTGCTTAATTATGTATTCCTCATATTTTTTTCACAAAACAAATAGGAGAAATACATACAGTACTTTTGTGAAAACCGCCTTATATATTATTTCTTAATTTTCCAGTAACATTTCTAGCTATTTTCGCTAAAGCTTGTTGAAAATACAGTATTGCATCAAATTTTACGCTTAATTATGATTTCACAGGGCATTTACGTAATAGATAAACGGCTATGATGTAATGTTGGTGGCTAATGTTCTGCTAAATAAAACTTGAAGCGAATTGAATTAAATTTGAATATTGACTTAATGTTATACTTTAATTATGATTATAAAATAGTTCAGTATTTTTGCTTTTACTTTTAACTTAAGCACTCACTGCTATCCTATATTTTTTTTTTAATTTTAATGTCTTCATAATAATTCATGCACATTATTTTTTCATTAATTGCAATCGTCGTTAGAAGAACAGCGTTTTGCTTGACAAAGGCAAGCATTGCTTTTGGAGGTTTTTGCCGTATCGTGATCGCCAATTTGCCTTTCAAATGTGTTATAGATAAATTTAAATGAAAAAAAAAAAAAAAAGAAATTGTGGTCACAATGACAGCAATTTTATTACAAGATGCTATTGCCTCTCCTCGGTTGTGTTCTTGTCTTTTCTTATATTATAATGGTTTTCTATTATGTGGACCGATTTAGCTAGCGAAACAACACCTGGTCGTTTCAAGTCACCACTATGTTCGTAGACGTTATTTTCCTTGAAATTTTTTTTAATAGCCTCTGAGGTATCAATAATTTGTCGTATGCGCAACCAAATATAAAGCTTATTTTTACCATTATTTTTATAAATACGTGTATTATTTATCAAACAGACCCTATGTCTGGTGGGAAATATTCATAAATACCGCATAGTTTTGTCCTGTGTGGGAAACAAACACAACTTCTTGCACAGCAATAACACAAGCTTCTATGATCGCCACCTTGGCCAGTGGTAAGCCGCCATCATCCATCTGTTGCCCACTAACTTTGGTCGTCGGTCCACCTAGTGAGACATCGATCCACGTTGCGTTTTCTAGTTCCTGATCGCCACTCTAGAACTTTTCTGTCCCAACGGCCATCAGTTCTGCAAGCTATGTTATGAAACCTTTGAAGTTCTTCTAATAAATCTATAACTATTACAGTACTACTACAACAGTTATCGTTCACGTAAACGGTACGGTAAACCTTATTGTTTGTGTTACACAATCGTTTAAGACACCGTCTTTATTCGATAGAATTACTATCGGTTATATAATATTATCAGTACTTGTATATTATTCAATTATTCTTTCAATAGGATTGCGTTAAACACCGTGCACTTTGTAATGTGATGTACTACAAGCGTTACAACCACTTACTTCAAAGGGTCGTCTGCTTTTATTCACTTTCATTGTTCGATAAAAAACCGGGCACCTTAATATTTTGTTAAGTTTTATTATCTTGTCATTTTCGAAACCTAAATTAATTATTGAGTTCGACTTTGACATATAACTACTTTTATTTAGCGGTTAGCAATTACTTTTTTTAGTGTACTACCTATCGAATATTTTTTAATTGAGATGCTTGTTATTCTTAGTGTATAGGTAAGCAATACAAAAGTTTACATACAATTACTTGTTTTACAAATTACAAATATTTTCCTTATGAACACGATAAAAGCCAATTGACTCCACAAATATGGTTGTAGGTTATACGCTATACCAGGAAACGGTTAATGGTAAGGTTGCACATGTGGGTGACGTAACCGTGCAACCTGATAACCAGTGGGTGATATAATATGAGACAGCTGTTCGAAGAAATCAGAACGACATAATGAATTTGGTTAGCATTTTATAACTATACTAGCACTATGCTTCGCACGTGGGTTTTTAAGCTTTTTTGTATTATAGGTATACATGTAAAAGGCTATTATAAAAAAATTAAAACGGAACTCCTTTTCATATAAATTGCCAAGCGTCTATTCCTTATTCCCATCTTCATAAAATTTTATACAGAGACCTAAAACAGTTGCCTTTTTTTATTGAATTAAATCAATTAATATTCAAGTGAATTTATTTTCTTCTATTGAATATTCTACACTTCTGCCTACAACTTCAAGGAAAAAGCGTGATGCTATTTATGTTAAAGAGAATGTAAAGTGATTCCATTTGTTTGTTATTAAACAATGGCACCTGTAAGTTGTAGGTTAAGTAAACACCTGTGCTTTCGATGACCTTAATTCCTTTTAATGGCCTTCAACGATGCTGCTTACTATCTTTTGAAGTATGTTGGTATGAGTAACAATAGAATAATGCTATAGCAATTGTCCATCACTCTTGAGTGTCAAATACAGTTTGCTCAGGTAGAGTAGGTACCTAGTGGTATTCATATTATATGCAATTATTTTTTCATATGTAGGTTACTGTATACATACTTAATAACCCCGCAATAACCTGACAGTCGTGAGGTGTACATATAAAAATAAGAACCTTACAGCGATCGCTAATCTACCAAGCATAAGTGATAAACTCTTCGCTTTTAAATAGGTCTACATCCATCAATATTAGCTTTTTTTTAATTCAAGATTTTGCTAAGTAAATATAACATTTATACCTATTGTCTAAAGGCTACTCAAATCCGTCAATGGACATGCTTAGATGACAGGAGACACAATGGTAATAATGATTTGATGACCAGCAAACGTAATCCTGACAGCTCTAACAATCAAAGAAATTTTACTTTCAAACGTTCTATAAATGCCTATTTACCATGAAAAGTAAACAAATGCCGATTGAAGACACGGTTCTAGCATCTAATCGGTTGTTTCGGCTCATCAGTCTTGTGACAAAAGCTTTAACACTCGTAATGTGACTTAATGTCGAAGGTAACTTGTAATAAAAATGTTTGCATCATAAAGTCAAGTGGTTTTTATTTAGATTATTTGATATTCTGATTGTGAAGATATTTTTTTTAAAGAAGAGACTTAGGTATATCTAGCTTTGGATATGTTCGGGGTAAAGCTCGTAATGAAATATTATTAATAAAGCAGAAGAGTTTGTTTGTTTGTAAGTTTGTTTAAACGCAGAAAACTCAGTAACTATTGATCGGATTAGAATAATTATTTTTGCGTTTGATAGCCAGTTCTTAAGGATAGTTATAGGCTATGTAAAATCACGCTATTGGCGATAGGAGCAGGGCATGCAAAGATGTAATTTAACGCGGGTGAAACCGCGCTACGGGAAGCTAGTATTAATATAGCTTTATCGAATATCTTTTTGAAAGGACATTGAATAGTAGTTATATGTCAACTTTGTCTTCACACGTAGGTACCTACCTGCATATTATCCAATAGGAAATGATGTAAAAACTGAAGTGTTTATCAAAAACATGTGAATTTGTTGTCTATTTGACGACTTTGCTAAGTTTGAGCACTTTGTATGTGTTACATAATACATTATGTAGGTAGGTACCTGAGATGTTATTCTCACAGTGATTATATGTATGGAAGTGTAAATAGGACATGGACCTACTACCTAGGTGACAATTAGATTATGTAGTTATGAACACGGAACAGATAATTTCTTTTCAGACGTTTTACTGTATGATTGTGTAAGAACACTCTTCATTGACCTCAGTAATTACTTACATTAACGCCATCTTTTGTCAAATTTGAAAACTACTACATCTCACAACGTCTTAAAACTTTGCTTTCTTTTTAGTTAATAAGAATATTCACAGATGGCGTTAGCTTAAAATTTCACAGCGCCATCTAGTAATAGTTTGATACAACTTAATTTTCTATTTTTTAACGATTGTTTTTTTTCTTTTTTCGCAGAGTTATAAAGAAAAAGATGCAGGGAAGGTGGTAATCTATACGACGACGATGGGTATTGTAAGAAGTACGTACCAACGCTGTGTCCTCGTGAAGAAAATCCTCAGAAACTTACTGATAAAGTATGAAGAGAGAGATGTCTTCATGAGCACAGAGTACCAAGACGAGATCAGAGATAGAATGAGAAGTGATCAGATCCTTGTGCCTCAGCTGTTCATCGATGGACAACACATTGGGGTGAGTCGTTACCTTTCCCAGATTTCTATAAATCAATTCTATTTATTAACCGACTTCAAGAAGGAGGAGGTTATCAATTCGGGTCGTATGTTTTTTTTTTTTTTTTGTATGTTTGTTACCTCATATCTCGGTCATTTATGAACTGATTTGAAAAACTTTTTTTTTATTTGAGAGGGTATACTCTGAAATTGGTCCCATTTTTTTATTATAAGAAATGGTTCAGTGGTTGTATGTTTGTTACAACTTAACTCCGTCATTTATAAACCAATTTGGAAAATTCTTCTTTTATTTGAAAGGGTATACTCCGAAATGGGGTACCATGTTTTTTTTATAAAGAATGATTTAGTAGTTTGGCTTCAATTTAATATTTTGAAACAAAACGTTTGCAAGAAGTGAAGACGTGTAAAGCAACACGTCGATGTCTTTTGCGACGAATTATCTGACATTGATATGTCCATGCTACAAGTGCGAAGTGATTTTCAAAATTCATTTTTTGTTAGAAACGAAGTGGCCCTGGATGAGTGACCATTTGCGTCATTTCATTTTCAGCGCCTTCATTCTTTAGAAGCAGTAGACTATAATTATCACTATAATTTGGTAGTCGTTAAGCCAAGTTGGAGGTCTTATGGTCGTGAGAAATTACAGCAACGGGCGGCCTTAAACCTGCCTTTACAGCACCACTGTTTATTTTTTGTATATCTGAGCGATTGATGATTTTTGATGATTCTTTATTGTTGGTAGATCATCACTTTTTTGTTTTGATTTGTGGTTTCTGGGATTCAGGGTTTAGCGATCGAAAACGTGTTGACAAGGACCTTATATCTCTATTTACAATCTTACCTCTCGTCTCTACTTTCTTTCAAACGACGCGGCGCTGTCTCATTTCCGCAGCACGTTTAGTAGGTCTACCCATATTGAATATATTTATACACAATTAATTCCCACTAAAAGTTTAAAAATAAAATTATTTTTAGAAAAAAATGAAAACCGACTTCAAACAACACCTACATGTTCACGGCTTCGTCGGCTGGCACCGACTCCAAAATAACTGATTAAAAACTATAAATAGTAAAGTATTATAGGTATCAAGGATTGCGTTGATTCCTCTTTAATGTTCTTTGCTATGAAGTAATTAAAATATTATTTTCTACTTTTTAGTTAAGGATTGAACATGTAGGTGTTGTTTGAAGTCGGTTTTCATTTTTTTCTAAAAATAATTTTATTTTTCTAAATACTTAACTAATTATAATGTACTTTGGTGAAATTATGATATCATCGGGAATGTTTAACAATAATAAAAATATGGCTAACTTGAATAATCTCTGAATTGTACACGGTTAAACTTTATTTTGATCTAATGGTTAAAGTGGCTATCGGACGTCGAATGTCGTAAAAATGCGATTTCCATTCAAAGTAAATATTTATGTGATTTTTTCATGGTTATTATGTTAAAAACAGGTTGTTTGCCACATTTGCTAAAAAGAAAATAATCAATGTGCGCTGAATGAAACTCTCCTACATCTACTACTTGCCATCGTACTCGCAAATTCCTTATACCAAACGAAGTATGTCCACAAGGCCAAGCGTTTCATTGTATGTGACAAAAGATTTCGTAACCACCATAGTGTGACCATGAGCTAATACTAATATAGCAATTTCGCTACAGTACACAACTTACGTAGTATGTAGTAGGTATGCTTATCAGTGTTTTACAATGTGTTGACACCATCGTTAGGCGGTATGTTTTTAAATTAATTGAAATTTGTTTGAGACTACTTTACTAGAAAGTAATGTATGACTCGTTAGAACATAGTAGGTACATTAGCATCATCGTACCGTATTAGGCAAAGGGGAAGGTAGAAGTATCACTCAAGTTTCGCCACCGCGTTCACGAGGTAGAACTGGTGACATTTAGCAGTCACAAATCTAGATTTTTAAGGTAGTAAGAACTACGCTGGTTTCAGCATGAATCGGATCGTCCGGGGAAGTACTACCCTCTCATAAAAGATCGACGTAAGAGTAGTAGTATCCGTACTACTGCGTTTCGGTCGGTGAGTGAGAGCACCGCAGGCCCAATTTCCCCCTTTTCCTCTTCCCTCACCTCCCTCATTACCCTCCCCTAACCCCATTCCCAGCCGCCATAGTGGAGGCCAATATACCAGCAGTTTAAGACGATGGCTTTTAGTATGGTGGCCACCACTTCTGAATTCCACTGACTGCTTACCATCTCAACTAGCACAATTATGCTGCATTAGGGCTTTGGAGCGTATCCGATTATTACCTATGGTGTTAGACGTAAGCTGTAGAGCGTCTACTACAGACATAATGCAGCCGCTTTAGCGCCATTTGGGCACAATATTATGCAGCCATAAGTTCTTTTTAACCTGTACAACGGTTGCTTAAAGGTGCTTCAATAGCTATAACAATTTAAAAACACCATATTATAGCTCTAGTGGCGCTTCTTCTGAATGATTTATTTGAACTGCTTCGAACGAATGATTTGATTACGAAGTTTTATTGTATTCATTTGTCAATTTATGATAATATAGGTTTTCGTCGCCATCATTAAAATAAAACAAAAGTATGTTACAGTTTGTATTATGTATTAGTAAGTTATATAAAGTGGCTTAAAACGCTTTCCAGTTTACTGTGGATATATAAGATAATTTTCGAGTATCTTTGACGCGCTTTCAGGGTTTTATTAAAAAATCAAAAGATAGGTGTGATAATTTTTATTGGATATACGGAGTAGAATTTACTGCCGTATTATTGTGTGTCGGCAACTTACTATTTAGAAGTAGCCGTTTGTTTGATGGTAAATTTAGTGTAAATTAAACAATTTAACGTCATCACAATCATCTCAACTATTTAAATTTTCACGTTTTCTTAAAAATCATGGCGTCATTTTTATGTAGTCATAACCTGCAGTTTAGGCTCTAATAATTCACTTGTGATAATTAGAGTGCTAATTTTCTCCTTTGTAAAGCTTGAAGCGATTTTTGATCCTCTAATGCAATTCACAGTCACAAAAGAGTTACTATTCTTCCTTTTACACGGCTAAGTATAATATCTGTCACTTATTCGTATGGTTATCGTTCTGGAGGTCCGTGCTACTTATTGAAAAACCTTTACTCAACACAGAAATGCTACGTGTCTTAAGTTTTAAAACGATATCCCACATTACCTAACGCTTTTAACTGCGATACTTGAATTTACTGATATTTTTATATAAACATGATAATTAAGGTTGTTTTTAATACATAATATAATATAATACATGCCATTAGAAATAAGATACAGTAATTTTATAGTGACCTCTAAACATTTTAAATATTTATTGTCTATTACTATTTTATTACAGAATGCCTTTTAAAATAGTAAAAACATTAATGGCAACAAGGCAAATCTGTCAATCTGCCCTTCAGGGTGGGAAAAGAGGGGCATTTTAAGATGGCCAAAAAAGAAAAACTTTGCAAAATGGACGATTCTGTCCAACCTGAATGGACTCAAATGAAAAGCATCGTTAAGGAACATGTTCTGTCTATTGTAATACTAAAGGCAGCTCATCTTGCTTATCTAGGGATTCAATATAGTCTTCAGTTACACTGATGTTTTTTTCTAACTATAATGTGCATAACAGCATCTATTACTTCTTTAATCAAACTTGTAGTAGTGTAATAGTTGCTACTGTAACTCATATACAGTTGCTGCAAACAGTCTACAATTAACCCCATTCTGTAATCAAGTAGCATATAAAAGTTACAATAGAAACCACTGTGCAGCTGTAGGTAGCAGAATGATCTTTTTTATTCTCACATAAAGGTGTAAGCAGCAAATGAGTTCTACTGCGAACTACTGTAAATGCCAAAATTGCATTTGGTTCAGGTTCTAGCACTTTTAGTAACTTCTATAACTTTAGACGTTACCGGACGCACTTACGCAACTTTGAACTGCTTTTTTAACCCTTAAACCGCTATTTTACAGCTGAAAGTTACAAAATAAGCTGCCATTGCCACTAGTGTGCTCGTTGGGATCAGGCGGGGTGGAGTCACTTTGGTAGGGTAATATAAAAAAGGCGGCTTTTCTCAGAAATGTTTAACAAGAGGTCAATATCGTTTGCCCGATCCAAGAATCGAACTCGAGATCTACGTAAGTCCGTCTACAATTCACTGATCCCCTAAAGCATAGTACAGCGACATAGAGCAGTGGTAGTACATACGATTGCCATGGCGCAAGGACGGCTTCATAAAAAACCCGATAGATACTTTGATTGACGCCATAAACTTCCTAAACAGTAAAATAAACTTAAGTATTTTAATGAACATTAATGAACATGTACCTACCGAGTAAACCGTAATTAACGTATAGTATAAAAAAAAAGTTCAACACAATAAGATGACACTCAGTAATTTATAGAGTAAGTGACGGTAGTAGATCCACGCTGGTTTCCGCATGAAGGGGCTGGATCGACCGGAAAAGTACTACCCTCTCATAGAAGATCGACGTAACAATATTAGTTTACATACTAATGTGTTTCGCTCGGTGAGTGAGAGCGCCGGCAGCCCAAATACCCCGTCGGTCCTCTTCCATTTTCCTTTTCCTTCCTCATCCCATTCTCCATGATCGGCAACGGTTTGATTGTGTTTTATAAGCATTATTACTTCTGCGATGCTTGGAAAACACAGCCATCTCTATAGGTTACGGTTACCACTTACCATCAGTTGGGCCGTATGCTTGTTTGTCACCAAAGTTGTATATAAAAAAAGTACCTCAGTGGTCACTGATGTAAACAAGAGCTTTATTTTACCAGTATACTCATTTCTCTTAACCCTATTCTTTAGTCTTAACTATAGGTAGTTAGATGTTCCTTTCGTCCATTGGACGCAACTCGCCATATTGCAACAGTCTGTTCAACCCAGACTAAGTAAAATACAAAACAACGGTGTACAGTTGGTTCTTTATTAAAACTGTATGCAATAGTGCATATAGCTTAATTAAAAATGTAGGGATTATGAAAGATGTTGTCTAAATAAAACAATTATGGTAGTAGATATTTACTGATTTCAGACCTGGTAGATTCTACCCCGAATTAAATCGAAGTAGGTAGATTAGTATTTTTACTGTTGCGTTTTGTTGAATAGCCCAATTTATCCACCAAACACGACACTATCGGTGTTGACGGTTTCTCGACGTGAAATATTGTCACTGATACTATTGTCAGTATTTGTGTCTTCAAAACTAATTAATATGTACTTTGTATCCGTTCAATTTATGTTAAGTAACCCGCGCCACAGACATGTTGCTTGAACGCTCAACAGGTAAAAGTTTATCGATTTCGGGGCTTTTGCACATTTAGATATTATCTGTTGAAAAGTTTCTATACAAGTTTCAAAGAGAAGATTGGAATAGTCATTCTGTAGATTATACCTAATTTATTATCTGTGGAATCGAAATAGCCCAGAATCCAAACAAGTATTAATGTGATTTTTCAAATCATATGTACCTACTTTTTAAGTTTATCTTGGTCATTTCTGAGTGACGGTGAAGGAAAACATCGTGAGGAAACCTGGACTTAAAAGTCTGAAATTGCCAATCCGCCTTGAGCAAGCGTAGTGATTAATACTCATGCCTTCTCTATATGAGAAGAGGCCTTTGCCCTGCAGTGAGACATTAAACAGGCTGGTATTATTATTGTTATCTGTGGTAGCAGACGAGTCAGAAGCCTACCTGATATTAGTAGTATCCACCACTATATTAGTATGTAAGTATGAATGATATCAATTATTTTTTAAAACAGTCTTGAGAAATTCTTTCCTACATTTCACATTTAACAATTCTAGTCTCATAAGCTGTAAACGTTATAAAAAGATGTTTTCCTTTGAGTATTTGCATCCTACTTCCCAAGAGCTTATTATATAGGAAACGTGTGCTATCATTAAGAATTGCAAACGTTTTTACTTGAACAGCGATATCACGGAACTGAATGTGCGACCTTAATGATTCTCTTCAAAGCTTTAATAACACGATATTATTATTGATAGTATAAATAGCAAGCGTTTTGCTATAAAATATATGTAAAAGTGTACAACCTGTTATTATTGTTTTTATGTATTACTAGCTGCGCCCCACTGATTCGCCTGCGCCTAAAATGTGTTTTGTCTCCTTCGGGAACTTGATTTTTGAGATAAAAAGTCCATGTCTATGTCCGTCTCCGGCATCGAATCTATCTACTTACCAAATTTCATGGTTCAGCCGTTTAGGTGCTAAGTGGTAACAAACACACACACACACACACAAACTTTCGCATTTATAATATTAATAAGATACTAGTATGAAAAATGAAATCACCCATATCTTTCTACGAGTGTCGTAAAAAGTTAGGGAATTAGGGAACAGGTAGTAGCGTTTTAAGCATCACCTTCCTGTTTTTATCAAAGACATTTAACTAGGTACTACAATGTAATAGAACTCTTTGGCGCTTACTAACCCTTCTGCTGAACTTGACTACCTATGACATCCCTTTGCGTGAGGTTTAAGTACAGCAGTGTCTTCAGACAGCTTATCTCTTCTTTTCGAGTCGACAGCATATTATATCAGCCCACTACTGAGCTATGGCTACTGCATTGTCAGCAGCGTTCATTAAATCTTCCTCAGAGCAGTTGGTTGGGGACAAGATAAAGGTTATGATGATGATATAAAAAAGAGGTTTGAGTATAAAAAAATTAAAAAGGTGAGATTTGTGTTTGTCTGACAGTGAGTAAGAAGTCTTAGTGGCTTCTTTAAGAGGTGTTGTTAACATTGTAGGCAGCTACTTACTACTTCCAGCTAGTTGTTTTCATGTTTGCATCACCCGGTAAGATGAAGAGTCATTAAGTTTGAGTATATACGCTATGTATAAAGTTTTGAAATAAATATTTGCAACTTCGATGTAATAATTTAACCTCAGTTTTTATTCGTAACTTCAAAGTGCGTCATATAATAACAAAATATAAATTGTACACACAACGTTAACACAAAATAAAAACACCGAATCGTTTTTAAAGAAATTCTTTAGCTGTAATGTGAGTTGTTGTTAAGATCTCAGTATGTGTTTTAAAAAGCATTCAACTGCCAGATTTATCTATAAGAAACATAATATTTCCTAGAGGGTAAGTACTCTAGTAACATGAATAAAATAATAGGTACTAGAATGAAGCAGCCATATAATTTACCTATCCACAATTTTTGTCGTAGAATTTTTTTTGTCGTATATTAATCAGTTTCCTTGCTAAGAATTAGAAGATGTAATATGGGCAGATTCCTTAGAAGGCGGTCTAATAATTTGGTAAAGATAGGCAAGCAATGCAAGAGCCATTTAAGATTGGTCTAATAAACTTAATACTAGTAAACTGATCCGTACTGGTTATGAAAAATTGAACAGCTGAAAACTATAGTAAGAATTAAATATACCGCACTGTATGCCTCTATAAAAAAAAGTACCTATTTCTTATCAAAGTTTTACAGTTTCTCGAAGACATAAAAAAGCGCACAACGTCTAAGAAATTTTGCTGCTCGGCTTCTTGAAGAGATAGGGCAATGTTATATATACTAAAACCTTCTCTGAAAAATGCACTATATAGGGTAAAACTGTATTAAAATTTATTGACCATATTTGAGATTATTTTGTGATTTAAAATAGACAGATGCTTTTCAGCAATATGTACCTATAGACAGATAATTATGAACTCTATTCATTTGGTCTGTTTAAACATCAAAGACAGTTCTTAGAAACCACACAAAAGCGCCGCAAACAGACAGACCAGACAAAGAACTTTGACGCAACATTCATTGTTTCATTTCAAAGTACATCCAAACTATTCTTGCAATTCTCATGCAAAATTAATTTACCATTATTTTATCTAAATACAATCACATAGACACGTATTGTCTGTAAAAGACATTTGAAGTATAGACAGTTTATATAAAATACCAAATCTATACTAACTAGCCTAGTAGTTTCACCCATGTCTTTGGTTACTGATCTGCTCCCGTCGTCATTAGCATGATGTTACATAGCCTATAACCAGCCTCAAGAACTGGGTACGCATAAAGAATTATTCAAATCCGATTAGTAGTTTCAGAGATTAGCGCGTACAAACAAACAAACAAATTCTTCCGCTTTATATTATAGTATAGATAGATTATAGAGATATAAAGCTAAAGTGATATTTACTTTAGTTTAAACGTTCTAGTTTCTGGAACAAGTCAGACTTAAATAATTCTTTTTGAATTTGATAGATCAAATTCTTGAGGAAAGCTATGGGTAGGTAACATCACGCTATGAGCTACGGGAGCGAAGAAATAGTGAAAGACGTATAAAGGGGATAAAACCGCGTTACGGACAGCTAGTCGTAGTAAAATAAATTTCTGAAGCAAATATTTGAATTCTGTGGACCTTGACCGCATCAATAGATATGTTTGACTCGAGATAATTGTAAGTTTAACAAATATTGATATGTAGATTGATCGATCTCAATTTAAGATACTCTCATACGTGATTTTATTGCAGTACATTTAAATAGCAATATATTAGAGGAAAATACGTTTGCGGTAAATCGACATAAAGATGGTAGACCGTAGAGATATCGACTTAAACGCCATTGTGTCCCTACGCGTCGCATCACGCGTTTTCCACCCTCGTCCACGTGCACTGTGCCCTTGACCTAACCCGTGCAATGGTCGCACACTGTTAGACTATTAGCCAGATATACTAACTAGACTTTTCACTATTTCACTATTTTGGTACTATGCATTACTAGGGACACGCCTCCACTTCGCATGTAAGTACTAATGTTTTTACGATATGATTCATCATTTATAATCCGCCGAAAGATGTCGACTGCTGGACATAGGCCTCACCCAATTGTTGCCACCTTGGACAATCGTGAGCTCTCTTACATTGGTTGCCCGCCACCCTTATTAGGTCTTCGATCCTTGTGAGGGGTATATGATTACAAATCGTCGAAATTCTCAGCTTTTATTTAATATGAGATGCATATATATAACGCATACACCTTTCGGAGAACAAGCAAACAAACAAAATATATTATTAAAAAAACCAAAAGGCCGCCTGCCATATATACTCACATAAGTACATACATGCAATAATATAATTATACATACACACATACATACGCTCGAAAAACATTACCCTCCTTGACTTGTCGGACAAAAAAAACAGCGTTCTTTAAACTTTACCTACTACCTACAATTATTTTAGAATATTGTATTTAGAGATAGCTTCAATAATAACTTCGCTCTATCGTTGTATTACTATGTGCTACACTCGTATGTTATAGTAAACATCATTATTTTGCGGTAGATTCCACTCATTATCTGGAAACTGGATCTGTTTGTTAATCTTGTATTGTATCGTATGTAATGTTTGATACCCTTGTTAGTGGGCAAACATACTCAAACTCAAAGCATTTAGTTATTTCATTTTGATCATAAAGTATGATGCTTATGAAAAGTCAAAATTACGTGAAGTCGGCAAATTAACTTACAGTTCGCTAACGAGGTAGAGCTGTGAGAAGAACTGGCAAGAAACTCACGTCACTCTTTTCAATCATCAGATAATTATAGTTTTTTGTATGAGTTACAATTTTAACACTCAATTGTCAAAGGAAGAAGGGTATGTATGTCAAAGTACTTAGCCCAAATAATGTTATGTATTTTTGTAAATAGGTATTGTAATAGACATGTTCATGCGCACAAAAATATTTGCACTGAGCGGGAATTGAACCCGTAACCACTGCGTGGCAGTCCGTACACAGTACCACCGAACCACAGAGGTAGTCTTTTTAGACGTAAGTATCTCCAGAGGGAATTTTTGGTAGTTTATCAAAACTACTCTACTCTGCCTAATGGTAGGGAGTCTGTGCTATCCAGGAGAAATTGCCACCATACTCAACATGGTGGTCCACACCGCACCACAACTTGTGCTTTTTTTACCCGCTTAAAGGATTGCAAAAAGCCTCGTATATCAAACTATTAGTATAATACTGACATATTATAGTAACCTAGTAAAAATGAAACTTATGCCGACATCGAAGTTAAACTATCCCGTATGGAAAACAAACCTATGCGGTAAGTAATAAAGTATAATTTTCAATGATATGAACGAATAATTTCCCAAGAAGATTTTCTTGAACGCTTTCATTATATGCAATGTAAAGAAAGTAGATAAAAGTTGTAGTTGACATCAAGATTGAAATCTCCGGTTAAGTGACATTTTTACCATTTTTACTGGTTTAATAGTGACATTCTTGTTATAATTAAAATAACTGTTTTTACGGCAAAAGAGAGGACTCGCCACTAAAGTGTCACATCAGCCGACAGGCATTTATTTTAATTAATTTTTTTGCGGTATATGTTCCTCGCTGGTTTCAGTATGAATAGGCTGGATCGGCCGGGGAAGAACTACTGTCTCCAAGAATATCGGCGTAAAGTATACATATTTTTTGGGATGGTGGTTATGTGCATTTACGTTGATTCCGTCCACTGCTAGCTACTAGGTAGAAGGATTCGTACAAACATGGCAAATCATTAATTATCACGATTACTTACCTAATACGCGTTTCAGACTTTATAACCAACTTCAAAAAAGGAGGCGGTTCCTCAATCCGACAGTACCTATATTTTTTTTTATGATATGACACGATGTTATCCTTCATCATAAGATAGTAACTAATGTCCAAACTAACCTCAGAAAGTAAAACTCGCAATGGTACTTGCCCGGTTTCGAACACTTAATCTCATTTATACAAGGCAGGTACATTAACTCTTAGCTCAGTACGAAGTTAAATAAATTGCCAAATTATACTAACTAACCTCAATGATTTCTTCGCCAGTACTTACTAAGTAAAAACTGTTTGGCAGTTTGAGGGCTTTTAGGCTACAAACACATTATTTTAGTACATCTTAGTGATGTCTCTAGCAATACAAGTATCCAAATACTAAGGTACCTGCTTACTATCTGACTGACCGTGATCGAACATTTAAGTAGTACAAAACAAGCTAATATATCATAATGGATTTATTCAACCTATTAAGGTCATAAATTAATTAAAACTTAATATAAAAAACTATGAGTGCAATTAGAATATTGATCAAACTAATCATGCAACGTTTTTACTTGATTTTCCCAAGGGGTGACAATAGAGTGCTCGTTGTAAAGTTGGTTACAGACTTGCATTGTACTAAATTTTGTTCAAATTTTTTATATTAGAGATATACGTCATAAGTACGTTGAAATGGACCTCAAACCTTCAGTCTATGCTTTTCTTACTGCGGTCTAATGTAGAATAGAGGACCTGTACGAAAGGAGAGCATAATGAGTCTATGTAACCTGACCTGATTGTAAACAGAAACAGCAAAAAAAAACTTCTACCATGAGTTAACGTAAAATATTTAAATATAAAGATTATTTCTGAATGATGTTCTTGATTTTAATGAAGATATCCAAGAAAGCATTGCGAATATAAAAATGAACGAAATTTCATTACTTTTATATATGAAATTACTTACGGTACATAATTTTACAGTAAAAATTCTTAGTACAAAAATAATTATTTACAGAAACATCACTTAATTTACGACTGTTGAACTGTTGTAGTACAATATTGCAACTTTTACATCGAAAATCAGTATAAAATCTTTTACATTTTCAATCACGTCCACTGACAGATCTATTTAGTTAGATGTCGATGTCAGTCCACCATAATAGAGAATCAATAGTACGAGTACTACGAACTGAACAACGTGCTTTGAATAACAAATATTTAGATTTTGGCAAGTTCTATGCACTTTTGAAGCACAATACATATTTATCAATTCAAACGATTTTTTTGGAATAAATATTGCCTAGAACGTCGAAGAAGAAGAGTGAGAGCGCCGGCCGCCCAAATACCCCCTCGGTCCCGTTCCATGTCTCTTTTCCTTTCTCATCCCCTTCTCCGTGGTCGGCAACGGCTTGGTTGTGTTTTCTAAGCATTATTAATTCTGCGATGCTTGGAAAACACAGCCATCTCTATAAGTTAGGGTTACCACTTACCATCAGGTGTACCGTATGCTTGTTTGCCACCAAAGTTGTATAAAATAGGTCATCTCACCAATCAGACTGCATCAGAAATTGTTTGCTATTTTACTTGAATATTTTTGTTTTACTATATATTTTCGTTTTACTATACCTATAGTAGGTTTTCTGAATGTTATGTTTTATAAACTTTCCAGCAGATATTTTCTAAATAATTGTGACCCCGTATCAAAATTCGTTGCGTGACTTAGAATTTACCAGAAAAACAATCAGAAAACAACGACTATAAACTATTTCGAGATATCTTACGTAAATGTGAAACACGTGCCGATACGGGACACTGTTTGTTATTGAACGGAGTATTGCAGGTTGGTCAACAATGCAATATAAACACTCTTGCCTGACGTACGACATTGTAAACATTCTTCTATTACTATTTATCTTTACAGAGAGGCTTGGGATATGCATATTATTTACTACTAGGTATAATATTATGTATGTGTATTTAGATAAATTTTAATTTAATGAATATTTGTGTATAACCCCTTATAACCTTTCCATAACTTTTGCAATAGATGGTAATGTGAGAAAACACAACATGAAACATAGCTTCTACAGATTGTATTGTCATTATTATGATTATCGATTGACTTATTCTTGTATTTTGACGTTGTGTTGGTTAATAGCAATTTAGAGTGCTTTTAAAGAAAATGGTTTGGCAAAAGTACTATAATATTTAGCAATTTTTTGTCGAAGGGGTTAGCAGAGCCGTTTAGCATCCACGTATAGACATCTGTCTTGGTTTCTTTGTAACAAGGATTAAGCCTGTTGTCATTACCAAGCATAATTCCAAACTCTGCTAATATTATAATTTTTTTATAGAAAAACCTGATACCACTTTAGTCGATCCGGGGATTGAACCCTCTCTATGGCAGTGCGTACACCACTAAACAATCAAGGCATTTATAATGTGGAGATGTAACGAAAGATTATACAAATCCTATAGACAGATTAGTTAATTAATTGCATCGGCGATAGAGGTTAATACAAAGTACATTACGAATAAACATCAACAAACAAAATACTTCAACATCAAATAATCATAAATCATAAGCCAGCTGTTTTGGGTTTCACATCGAACTTTGAGAGTGGAAATATACACAAAATGTTCCATCCTCGCTATCAAACAAACGAGAATAAAAATAAAGGGAATGAAGTATATATTTAAAAACCTGTTTGGTTGATTTGTATTAAAATTATAATTTTCCATGTTTGTCTGATTCAAATAGAGCAAGTGTCTCAAGGTTAAGTTTTTAAGATAAATCTCACTTTTAAGGCATTAAGACTAGTTATACCTTTGTAGTGATAATGTGACAGAGGTGCTATCGATTTATAAAGTGCTAAACGTAGAGGCCGTAATCATTTATATATCTCAAAAGTGCTTGCGGGACAAGAAGCACCATAGCTTCTTTATATTGTTTATTCTTTTATCACTTTTTAGAATTACCCATATTCTGGCTATTGGGGCATAAATAATTATGATCACTTCGTTGTTCGTCGGTTTGTCTATCAAGATAACATTTCTCAAGAATGTATGGAGTCAAACTGAACTAACAGGTATACTTGATCTGCGATATCTACTCGGACAAAGCAGTCGTTTCTATTTTGCGATTTCTACGGCACCTTTGGTGCGAAAGCTAAATTCGCTCTAGCCTGAATTGAAGTTTTAAAGACAAATTTTGCTGAACATTTTACCGGTATAACATGATATAATGTTTTTTAAGATATTGCTTATATATAATCATAATAGTCTGCTAAAACAACTTATCCTTAGTTTCTGACAGGCTGATCAACGAAAAATTAACTAATCACCTGTTAAATGTAATGTTAAGTACCTAAAAGCATAATGTTAAAAGCATGGATAATTAACCTAATTGATACTTCACATAAGATTAGGACAATATAAATGATATACAAAGGCTTTATCGGAAACGAAGTACATTTGCATCAAAGTTTGCTACTGCGTTTATATTAAAACTAAGCCGCTTAAGATAATGCGCTGTAATTAAATTTTACTCTTAATTATTGCAGCTATTATATTTTAACCCTTTCATGGACAGTACTGTAGACACAATAGATGTTTTATTGTCATCACGGCCACATTCTTTTACTGTCCCTAAAAGTATGTGATGTATGATTCAGAGGAAGGACCGTGCGTAAACTTACGAGTACAACAATGTTTATTATAGTTAATTTGTTTATAATAAAACACTAACTTTCTGCGACGCGGTTTCACCCGCTTCTTTGTTTACTGCTCTGCTCCCGTCGTCAGTAGCGTGATGATACATTGGCTATAACCTTCCTCGAGATCTGGGCTATGATACGCAAAATAATTTTTCAAACCCGACTGGTAGTTCCAAAGATTAGCGCGTTCAAAAAAACTCTTCGACTTTATATATTATATTTATAATAGTATATATTATAGATTATGTCTTATCTTTATCTCAATATTTTAATTTTATATTAGTTTTATTTATTTTAAATGGTAATGTATTATTACTATTACTTTGTTTTAAGAAAATACCGAGTTTGTTGACAAATTAATATGAGATTAAATTACAAACTACCTATATCGTTTAGGGTTCAAATCTTTTCAATATTGGCCGCAATTAATTGTTTTCCAAATACACACAACAAAGAATCCAGCTTCACTTATACAAAGAGAAAGTGTAGTAAATACTTTTATTATTACTATTTTAAAGCTACAAAGATTGTCTAACATCAGAAAATATTAGGTATTCCCTAGTCGTAATGCCCACAGGCATTCGTGTATTTATTCATAATATATTTTTTAAATTGAAGTTAGTCAACGGAGATTTTAAATATCGTTGTAATTTTGAATTCTTATTAATAGTATCATACTTAATTTAAGTTTTAATATTCAGTATAGAAATACAGTTTGCTTTAATCTACTACAGCATGTGTGCCGAACTAACCACAAATTTTATTAATTTTATGTAGCCCACACAAGCTGAAACCGGTGGCTCTTCGACCTTAACTTTTATTGTTAAGAACCAGTACATAATACACTAGCTTTCTACGGTGTGGTTTCACCCACGTTTTTGCTTACTGATCTGCTCCCGTAACCAATAACGTGATGTTACACAGCCTTCAACCTTCCTCATGAACTGAGCTGGCATACGCAAAATTAATTATATAAATCCGACTGGTAGTTGCAGAGATTAGCGCGTTCAAACAAACAAACAAATAAACTCTAGATACTGTTATATATTTGTAATGTCTACGTATTATCAAAACAAATAAATTCATCTTTATCTTTATAGTCACTATAAAACCTTCTATCTAACCTCAAACAACATTTTTCAATCTAGGTCGTTATTCTAAAGATATCACATAAATAAAGCTTAGCTTGAGGTGTTGCTCGATTGGCATGGAAACGCTGTGACGAGTAGAAGCCGGTAACGGATGGCGGTCGACGATCTATATATATTAGTTTTTCGCATTGATTTTGCAGAGAAATATTTGTATTTGTGTATTCTTTAAATCTGTGAGTAACTTGACAACAAGTTAATGTAATAAAATATACTTCATCTACGGTCTTGAATTAGCGTTGCAGTTGTCTTGTCGTTCAGCATTTATAGAGGACCACAGGCCTCTTTTCACGAAGCAACCATAAGCATGAAAGCATTATATATATTTTGTGGGTGGGAAGAAGTTTAGGTTTTCTTACAATGTTTTCATGCATCGTGAGTTATGTTATTTTTTATTGCTGACATTGGCAGAGGAGCAATCAGTCCACCTGTTGGTAAGTGGTAACTGTCGCTCATGGACATAGACAGGGACATAGCATTGCTCTAAAATCCCAGGGACACTGCGAAGTACCTCCTACAATTAAAATCAAACTACTTACAAGATTAAGCGACTGTTAAACATGTAATTTGCTTGACTTTATCACACTAATAATAGAAACCCGACATTTTGTATAGATAGATAGATGTGTGCATGTGTGCATGTTTTTAACTCTTTTACGCAAAAACAAGGTACTGAATGGATTTCATGATTGTAGCTCATACATCATAATAACATATAGGCTAAAAGATAATGTGCCTATTTATAATATTAGTGGAATACATAATATTTTCGCGAGCGAAGCCGCTACCAACAGCTAGTCATAACATTAAATAGCCACTTTGACAAAGCCCTGTTACTAAGGACACTTCAATAGAAAAGAAGTCTCAATTTCCAACATAAAAGTATCATTATATCTTTGAGATATGACAAAGGTGACTTAATTAAAAACTTTTTAATGAAATACGATCTTGTTTGGTTTCAGGATGCAGATACTGTGGAGAAGCTAAATGAAAGTGGAGAGCTGAGGAAAATGCTGAAACCTTATAAGGTAAATATATTTTTTTGTTATATTTTGTAAATTTATCATCAAAGGTTAAGTTTTACATAATACGATGTAAGTATCTGGTAATAAGGCAGATTCTACCGTGAGTTGTTCGAGTATACTTTTAATTTTATATTATTTTGAACTGTTTTTGCATTAGAGCAATTATCTAGAGCACATAATCCATTGTGTTCTTTAAGTACCCTTCAAATGTTTAAAACGTAACATAAGTTTTAACAATAACTTCCGAGAATTTATATTAATTATTAAACATAAAATCTTATACAAAATACACAATAATAAATAGTAAATCAAAAGCACAGAATGCAAAATGAATTTATTTGATTTTAAATCGGTTTTCACTCAAATAAATAACAGATCATTTCCACAGTTGCCTTTGGTCTTGTTATCTATTCGATGTTTATTTATGTTTCATTCCAACGTTGAAGGAAATTAAACATCTTTGTGGTACCGGCCGAAGTTTAGGTATCAGTTTCGGCCGAAAACGACGCTTCGGCCAGATTCGAAACCATATCATGAATCGAATAGTTAATTAATTAAGTTATACGCAGTAGGGAGTTGTAGATATTTAACAAAATCGTTCGCAGATATAACTAACTTAACATGTCCTTCACATGATGTGCCTGCGAATAGGGCATGTCACCAGAGTGTCTATTTCAAAATGATATGTGTTGAAAGTCTGAACTTCTTCTTCCTTCAAAGTTTATGGCTCAGTCAATAATAAATGTTTCATTATCGTCTCATTTAGTATATTGTAATAATAATAATAATAATAATAATAATAATAATAATATTCTACCACATTCACACAGCGCTATCTAGCCCCAGATTAAGCAATTATATTTGCTTGTGTTATGGGTTACTAAACAACTGATAAACTACTTATATACATTTTTTTTTTGTAAATACATACATATTATAGATAAATTACACCCAGACACAGAACAAACAATCATGATCATCACACAAAGGTTTGTCCTGGGTGGGAATCGAACCCACGACCTCCAGCTTAGCAGTCAGGGTCACTAACCACTAGACCAACAGGCCAGTCGATTATTTTAACTTAATCGAATCGTATTCGTCGAAATCAAATATTCACTTCGGTTTCGGCCGATACCAACTTGACAGTAAAATCGTGTTTCGATATGTTTGTTTGTTAGCTAATAACTGGTTGATTGGACATCTTACGACCAGAGACAATGAACTACAAGCTTTTGTATAGAACTCAATATTGAAAGACTTTGATCTGATACATTTGTCGTACTTTGGTTTGTTACTGTACAAATAGTTGGAAAACCCTTTTAGTCTATTGAACTGTAAGCAAGGTTATAGTTCACGATGTTTGGGGTTTGCATTTTGTTTTGAATATAGTAGGCAGTATTCACTTTATAGCATAATCTAATATAATTCCTAACATAAAACAAGTTACTGTTACGTACGTTTACGATCTTTTGGTTCAATTTGATTTTGAGACTGAATTGTTTGATTTTTATGCTTAAAAGCCGTGCGACTTCGACTATGTATGCGTATTCTATCGTATCTTCCATGGAAAGTCATAAGTTTGACATTATACCAATCTCATTCTTATATCACCGCAACGATACCGTTGCAAAATACACCCATAATTATTACTTGTTAACTAACGGCTTCGTCTAGCAGAATTTATTTACTTCATGGTGTAAGTTTTAGAACAAACTACCAGCTATACGTTAGGCAGTTTTATGTAATGATAAGAGATCCAATATTTATAGACAGTAATATGCTTATTGGATAAAACACTAAGTATATAAATTGAGGCAAAACGAAGGCAAATATGACTTGACTACATGAAAAATCAAACTTTATATTGATATAATATCTTACAATAAAAATATTTATACTATCCATCAGTTTTACGACATGTAACCTATTTACCTAATATGGAGCACATTTGATTCTAGAAAAATAAAACATATTTTACTTCAAGTTTAGGTACCAAACCAATAATGCAAAAGTTTTTTGCTGTTTTTCTTAAAATGTGATATCTTTTTGACATTGATTTAATAAATCAAATATTGCGTTATGTTTATTACCTATACTAAAATAAAGTCTAATAATATTCTGTCCCGGATCTAATGGAATTACTTGATCTTTTCACGTGGGTGCCGTAAGAGGTGACTAAAGGGACGACTAGCCAGCAACAGCGTTAAATGTGTATTAACTATATTAATACACATTTAACGCTGTTATTAAACGTTATTATTATTATAGTTTTTACTACGGTCACCAATATTGCCAAGTGTGGTGACTTATAACAGTCACCAATACTGCCAAGGGTAGTGACTTAATATTGCGTTATATGTACCTATTTTAAAATATGTCTACTAATATTCTGTCCCGGATCTAATGGAACTAAACGATCTCTTCGTGGGTGCCGTGAGAGGTGACTAAAGGGACGACTAGCGGGCAGCGACGTAACATCCATATTGATTATCACTTAAGTACTAGATGTCGCTCGGACCTCCGCCCGCGTGAATGTCGCTTAATGCATAAAATTGTATTTCCACTAAATTATTTTTATTACTAAATAAAATTTAATCGGTAGTTGATCCACGCTGGTTACAGCATGAATGGGCCGGATTGTCCGGGCAGGTACTACTACTACTCTCATAGAAGATCGACGTAAGAGTAGTAGTATCCGGAGAGTTAGAGCGCTGGAGGCCAAATTTCCCCCCTTTCCTCTTTTCTCACCTCCCTCACTCCCTTACTCTAACCCTATTCCCAGCCGCCACAGTGTAGCCACCATACCAGCAGTTTAAGACAATGGCTTTTGATATAGTGGCCACCACTTCTGTATTCCACTGACTCCTTGCCATCAGGTGGGGTGGATTCATTTTGGAAGGCTAAAATAATATATATATATATATATATATATACTATATATATATATATATATATATATATATATAGTTTTATGATTTTACATTCTACATTCTACGAGTACATTGAACGATTATTCATGCAATCTTATCCTCCCCCCTCCCTATTTCAACTCCTTAGCCATTTTTTTCATGTTCTTCCCCAAGGTCTATTTTATTTCTATACCTCTAAATTTCATCCAAATCGGTTCAGTGGTTTAGGCGTAAAAGCGTAACAGACAGACAGTTACTATCGCATTTATAATACGAGTATGGACTGCGGTCACCAATATTGCCAAACGTGCTGACTTATAGCCAAGTCACCCCTTAGAGACTTATGTTTAGCAGTGAACGGCTTTAGACAGATAGACGGTGCTTCATTTATAGTAACTAACTCGAACTAGTTTAGATTTACTTTCGAAACCTATAAGTTGTATATAATGATTTTTATGTCTGAACACGTCAAATCGTAAGGAAATAACTTTATTTGATTTGTTAATGTTCCTTCAATCTATTCAAATGCATTTACAAAGAACCTCTGCGTACTATTTCAGATAACAGCGATCGTTAACCTGACTAGCCTATCTAGGGAATAACATATTGACGTTACCGACCTTTGTAAAACTTTGTGTTTTGTTAATTCTCTTGCTGTGTATATATTTGTGTGCGTGTTTGTGTGTGTGCGTGTGCATGTGCGTGTGCGTGTGCGTGTGCGTGTGCGTGTGCGTGTGCGTGTGCGTGTGCGTGTGCATGTGCGTGCGTGTGTGCGTGCGCGTGTGCGTGTACGTGTGCGTGTGCGTGTGCGGGTGCGTGTGCGTGTGTGTGTGTGTGTGTGTCGGTATGTGTTTGTTACCACTCCACTAAGCGCCTAAACAGTTAAACCAATATCGATGAAAATTGATAGGTATTCAGTGCCGGAGACGAGAAAATTGGTCTGGTTCCTGAGGGATACAACAAAACATACGCGCGGGCAAAGCCGTGGGGCGCAGCTAGTAGCTAAGTCTAGTTTTATCGTCTCTGCTCGGCTACTACAGGATAAATACTTCTTCTTGTACAGAGAAGGCATACGTTTTAATCACTACGATTGCTAAAGACGGATTGACAATTTTAGATTAAAAACCGGGTTTCTCACAATATTATATTCTACCATAATTTAATATTTCTAGAGAAAACTTGAAATTAAGTATATGACTGAAAAGATTACATTTATACTTCACTAATTTTAACCACAAAAAGATGTATAAGAACGGTTGCCTTAATTGCTACTATTTTTATTTCAATTAATTTTAATTATAATAAAGTTACAGGACACTTCACTGATATTTTCTGTGGCGACGTGTTTATTTTGATGATCTGAAAAATAATTATAGATTTTAAAGAATATAGAATGAGCAATCAAAATATATCCACAAAAATAAAAACACGACGAATGATGACCTTCGGTGCCCATTTCTACACATCGTGCGGTCTTGTTGAACAAATATTATCGTTCAAAATCTGTTAGGAAATCGGAAGGTGCGGTTTGCCTGAATGGACGTTGCGCAATTTCGTTTTGCAATTTCTGTTCAAATTTTATCGCGATTTCTACGTGAGCTTGCGAGTTAATTAGGTGAGATAAAATGAGATTATAATTGGATAATAATTAAGATTAGTTTTAGAATGTAATTATATTTAGAAATGTCTTTATTTTGTATGTATAACTAGCTTTTCGCGACGCGTGTCTTTGTAAAATCGGTTTAGCCGTTTAGGCGCTGAGTGGTAACAAACACACACACACACACACACACACACACACACGCGCACGCGCACGCGCACGCGCACGCGCACGCGCACGCGCACGCGCACGCACACGCACACGCACACGCACACGCACACGCACACGCACACGCACACGCACACGCACAAACACGTACACAAATATATACACAAACTTTCGCATTTATAATCTTAATAATTAATAGGATTAACCATAATGATGCCTGTTAAGAGATAACAACAAGTTCAAATAATGTAAATAACACAGTTCTTTAGCTACATAACTACTGTGTATGTAACTCCCATTAAATACTAAACAATACGCAAAGACGAAAATGGCAAATGATTTAAAACCATAAAATAAAGATTAAAAGCACCATAACAAATAGAACTAAATTACATGACATGTCTCTTATCTAAAACCGTGTGCATATAATAGTTTGCACTCCCGTAAGTCATTTCACTCTCACATAGCCATTTAGCATAGCTATTTTTGAACCCATTATGTGAACCAGTGCATAATAAATTTATCATTATATGTTTCAAAAAAAAATAAACACACGTTTATTGTTACAAAATGGTGAAAGTGCACATTAAACATAACCGTTTTTTGGAGTTTTGACCTGTAGTTTACTAAAGAAAGTTACTATAAGTAGACAAACGTTCATTAGAAGTTTTGTATGTTTATTTTGACGGCGCTAGTTTAGACAGATTGCAGGTACAACTTTTAAAGTTTGTGATTTTTGAGTTAAAGACAGAATAGATGTCATTTTAGTTATTAAATCAATGTTAACAATTACTGTTTTTGATAGATAAACAGAAATGTCTTTATTGTTTATTATTGTTATATTTTATTTAAAATCTTTGCGATGGTAAATAATATTATTAATTCGAATCAAACTTAGACAATAATTTTCAATAAAAACGTCCTGGGACGAGCAAACATTCCGAATACTTATCTCTATGCAGGAAATCTATTACGTAGATTAATTAAAGCGTAAAAGCATAGGTTTCATTCAGTTACTGTCAACCATTCACCCATATCAAGAACATTCTCACTGATCCCGATCCCACTAGTGACGTAGATTAGTCGGAGACAACGTAAATTACTTATTTTGCAAATATCAACTATATATATATAGCAAATACGGATTTATTACATAAATTACGTAATCTAGATTAGAAATCTTGTTTCTGGGGGAAAATATATTGAAACGTAAAAGTAAAATAACGAAATACATACTTATGCAAATCGTTATAATATTAACGTAAAATAGTTAACGTCCGCGACTTTAATCAATCTGAAAATTTAACCTAAAACCACGACAGGCATAAATTTTATCTATATAATGAAATAACATTACATTATTAATATATCTTGTCATATGAAGGCATTCAACACCTACATGTCACAGGTGTAACAGCACCGGAACTCCATGTCATGTGACAGACATGTTGACGGGGAAGTAAGGTAACTGTGTAGGTTGTTCGGTGCAAGATAAAGGCGGGAAAAGGCTTTATATAATTCAGAAAAACAGTTTTATTTAGTGTGTAAATATTTCATGATTTCTCTTTTTAACTTATCCAAACTGTAGTATCGGTTTTATAATACGTAGTTGTTGAATTGTCTGTCCGCATACTTAAATTTCAGTTATCTTTTTGGCTATTAATCTTTACCTAAGTTAGACTTGTCGCTAAAAATATAGTAAAGTGAGACATAAAGCCTACCTACATAAATTGTTACGTTCAAGTATTTTGAGGGTAGCTGTTCATTTAAGTAGCTTTCGTTTAAAGAGCGTTCACGGCAACGTCGCAATTTAGTGTCATATTTTCGTGGTTTTAAATTTTTTGCATTTAATGGAGCTATGTGTTATTAATATTAGTATTATAAAGCTGTATAAAAAGTAAGTAGCCATAATACATTGGAAACTTCCACGGCGTTATTATTATAGTCAAATAACTAATAAAATATGATACTAAATTCCAACGTTGTCACTCTTATGTGTGAACACTCATATCTTTTTACAAAACAATTTTAACTTTTATTTAATGGCATGCACTGTTTAACTACTGAGCAGTTTATAAAGGAAACTGTTTAGCAGTAGTTTAAGACAAAAATAAACAATGTAAAAGAAATATATTTTATAAAATGATTATTAAACCTTAATCCATCAACACTACTACAATTCTGTCTACAATTTTGAAGGCGAAAAAGAAATTAGATTTAAAAAGTTTTGGTAGGGTCCGTCTAGACGACGAATAACGTACCTATCTAAATACTAAGATAAATACTAAGGTCTGAAACCTGTAATGTAATTACGCTTCATATTAGGTATTCTGTATAGGAGAATATACATTCGAATCTGAATGTCGTTTTAATATATCTTTGGTATATATAAAGCCTATTAAATAATAATTATCAACTTTTCATATCATCATTGCCGCAATGTATCATCATTAAATTTAGCTATCAGTAAAACAATACCTAATTCAGACTATCATTTGCTTTCATTTTGACTTAGAGATCCTACTTTTAGACTGACTGATCGTAAGCAGTCAGTGGAATCCAGAAGTGGTGGCCACCATTCTAAAAGGGCATCATCTTTCAAACAGCTGGTATAGTGGCCACTATTTGGTTTTACTTAAATTACATAGGTATATAACATAATAATAAAAAGACAGTAGAGCAAAGAAGATGTCTCAGTTATATGCTGATAAGAATATGTACCTACTTATACAGCGCTGCTTTTCAAACCATTCCACTTGCTAGTCTTTAGCTGTAAATCAAAACATACCCAGTTGCAAGGTTAAACAATCAGGCTTAATTATCGTTTTTTTTAAGTAGGTATAATTACTATATTTATGATTAAAAACTGTTATTATTTATTTAAATTTATTACGACTTTTTGTTATACAGAGTACGTGTTCGAGTAATGTAAAGAAAGCAGATTAGAACAATAACGAAAAATACTGTCTGTCATTATAAAACATTCTATGAAAGATTTATTTGTCTTGCTGACGAGAGTATTTTATACTGTACGATTTGATGCATCACCGTAATACTTACATTAAAACGCACTCAAGATATGGTACGCAGTTTGGCTCTAACAGATTTATTGATCTCAAAACACGCCTATAAACCGTTTGTTCGTTTGGCTGGTTGGATTATTTTATCCAACCCTACTTTGCCTAACATTAAAGTTATACATGACAATAATTCTAATGTAATGGTTTTCTTGTACAATCGTACTGCCTGTGTCAAATATCACATGATATTGCGTAGGAGTCAAGGCTACAGTATTGAACGTTTTAAATTTAGACCAAAATACTAGGGAATCGATAAACAAAACACGTGCACATTGTTACCATTTACTCGTAGATCACAGGATCAACAACTCACTGCCTTACTTCTGTTCGATTTTTAACAATTGAGTCGTATAGCACCCACGTCTTTTTTCGCAAACAATAAATACCTTACATAATTTATTTTGCTTGTGTTATGAGTGATAAGACTATCTAGTATATTATGTATTTCGACTGGCCTGTTGGTCTAGTGGTTAGTGACCCTGAATGCTAAGCCGGAGGTCGTGGGTTCGATTCCCACCCAGGACAAACCTTTGTGTGATGAGCATGATTGTTTGTACTGTGTCTGGGTGTAATTTATCTATAATATGTATGTATTTACAAAAAAAATGTATATAAGTAGTATATCAGTTGTTTAGTACCCATAACACAAGCAAATATAATTTTTTTTTTTTTTTTTTTTTTTTTTATATTATAGCCTACCAAAGTGACTCCACCCCGCCTGATGGTAAGCAGTCAGTGGAATCCAGAAGTGGCGGCCAACATACCAAAAACTATCGTCCTAAACTGCTGGTATGGTGGCCTCCACTATGGCGGCTGGGAATGGGGTTAGGGGAAGGAAATGAGGGAGGTGAGGAAAGAGGGGAAATTAGGCCTCCGGCGCTCTCACTCACCGAACGAAACGCAGTAGTACGGATACTACTACTCTTAAGTCGATCTTCTATGAGAGGGTAGTACTTCCCCGGACGATCCGGCCCATTCATGCTGAAATCAGCGTGGATCTACTACCGTATTATAGTATAATTGCTTAATTTGGGGCTAAATGGCGCTGTGTGAATGTGGTAGAATATTATTATTATTATTATTATGTATTATTTCTATTGTGTTTAATTATAATAGGTAAATTAAACTTTATGATCAAATACTCAAACACAAATTAACTTCAAATTATACTTTTAAGTTTGTTGTTAAAATTGATATTAAATTGACAAATATAGCATGAACAACTGAGAGTTGCTAGAATTTTATATTCCTAGGAGTATAAAAAAAAAACTTACAAGAATTACACTGTTTTATTTGCTTCTATAGCATATATTTATCAATAAAACTGAACTAAACCAAATTCAAACAATTTGAAATCTAATTGTCACCTAATGTTGTCTGTATGGTCACAGAACTCGAGACAAACTTACTTTGCAACATACTGATGTTTATTTTCTCAATTTTTCAGAGTCCAGATGCCTGCAACACCTGCCAAATGTGCGGAGGCTTCCGTCTTCTACCGTGCAGGATCTGCAACGGGTCTAAGAAGAGCCTGCACAGGAACCACTTCACTGCAGAGTTCGTCGCACTCAAATGTATGAACTGTGATGAGGTCGGCCTTGTCAGGTGCGAAGCTTGCGTTTAAATCTAAAAGTTTCGCATCTTTGACGGTTTAAAAGTAATTCGTGTACTACTAAAGTTCTTTAAAGATCGAATTATTGTACAGTTTCAGTTATTGGTACAATTTTCTTCTGGCCAGCGATGAAGTAATAATAATTGTTAGTACTAAGGTATCTCCTAATGGGAATACCTCATAGGGCTCATTGATGTCCATTATAAGATAATTTTAAGCTTATTGCTTCAATTTGTTTATTATTTCATTTACTAGTAAATAAAAAATAAAGTTTTTTTTTAAAAGTAAATCGATTGTGTAGATCGCAATATATGTTACATCTAACGCCATCTAGTGTGATCGAGCGAGATTATTTTACAATTTAATTTTAGTATAATTTTAATTATTTTATAGAATAGCAACAAAAATGTTATTGTATAGAGCTCTAACAATTCATCGGGCATTCTGTTATCTTAGTTATTTTTAAAAGATAATACTAACATTTACCAGCTGACTTCATTTGAACGTTTTGTACATAACAAAATGAGGTTAGCCAATTAAAGCGTATATGTAAGTACATCTTCACGATTCGATCCTTTGAGAGTAATACCGAGCTAATAAATTATAACTTTTCATAATTTATATGCATAAGCAGCGGCCTAACTACATAAATTATAACAAAAGTACGACGGACAATGAAAATATAAGGTTTAAATTCCTTATTTTATCTACAAATTTCTATTTCTGAGATAGAAATTTGTACATATTGAAAATGCAGGTTTTTGCAGATTTAATGATATTAAATACAGATTTTATTTAATTTAAAACTTGAAAGACTGTCGACCAAATAAATTGTTTCATAAATTTATATTATTGCACATCTAATATTATTTAAATTCGCAGTAAAATCTTGTTTTGCAATATTTCCTAGAATATTAAGGAAACTTTTAATGAGAAAGAAGTTAAAGTTTAACAGCAGCAAACAGTTCACTGAAGCAGATAGTTTTTAGTACCTAGCTCCATCTGAATACGTACGATCTATTGTTATTGAGCTCTGAGCTTCTTAAAATCTACAAACTTGCAGACATGTACACTGCAAACGTTTTAAGGAGTTAAATTCTTGGTTTACTGACCGTGACGAATACGGTACAACGGACTGTCGACCAGGAAATGCATCACGGTGGTTTAACCACTGACAAAGGTCAATGGGTTTAACTGATAAGCATATTGGTACTAATAACTACTGGATTTTTCATTTTATTTTGATACATGTCTTTTATTTAGGTCAGTAAGTAATGTCCGATAAATTGAAAAATACAATATTCCATTCCTCATGGTCACCATTGGTTTTTTTTTATATCTTACTTTATTTGTGGTTGTTGTAAGTTCTTTGAAATCACCGCTGGTGTTGAAATTACTTTAATTTTTAAATAACAATTATTTATTATTGTCTAAAAATGTTCTGCCCACACTATAAAAGTAAAAACTCATTTAATTTAGAGCTACGTTTCTCAAAATACAAATTACTTCTTTAGAACTGATGCATATCGCATATACAAATTGACAGCTCCTTTGAAATTTACGAGGCCAATACCTTTGTAAGTAAGTTTCTTATCAATTTGAATTTATGATGTATTAATTAATATAAATTTAAGAACGCTTCGTTGCTGACATTTATTTGGTCGTAGTTTTTTGTGCTTCTTAACAAAATTGCGATTCTTAAACGAAAATTTCAAACTTAAAGATCGTTATTTAATTGTCCAAGAAAATCGAAAACTAGTTATTATAATCGAATGAGAATCTTTTGATTCTGTTAATATATAGAGTAAATTATACTAGAAAATTGCTTCTCAGTATGTTACGATTACCTACACCTCCAATGGAACAGTGATGTAAAATGTGAAATGCGATAACAATTCTATCCCTTATGTCAAGTAGCATAGGGTATACATTACTGTAACCGTGTTTTCTGTCTCTTTTCCACTGAAAATGCAATTCAGCATGCATGCATGCTACATTTCATTTATTTTTTAGTAGATCTTGCGACGCATGTTACAATACTACTATAAGATATTAACTTCTCCCACAAATACAAAGTGAAGTTTAATTAGATAAAACTTTCCTGTTAAACAATCAGGAATACTTTAGACTAAGTACAGATAATAATATGCCATAAATTAGTTGCAATATTTTATTCTTTTTTATACAAATGTTTATAGTAATTTTTATATTTTCTTTTACAATTAGAATAGCGTTATTTTTATATAATGTTATATATATTTTAACAACTGAAGCATTATTGTATTTATTATAAAATGTGTATAACTTAGTGTTTAATGTCATGGTGATTTAAGATTCTCTATATGGGAATAAAATTTGCATGTTTATGCGTTGTTTTAATTATAAACCTTCGAAATCTTCTCTTCACTTGCACCTTTATACAGAAGATGATTTGGAGAAAGCTAATAGTGATGACAATGTTGTACTTCAAAATTTATTTGTTTCAACTTTTCCCAATTTCTGTCGCTAAAAACTTAAATAAATTAATCTGCTGCGTACATTTATTATAGTGGCTGTATTAATTGTATCTAAACTTCTTGCATGTGTATAATAATATCTAGTGTTAAAATGAGTATTGTCTGTCTGTCAATAGTTTCAATAAAGTATTCCTTTTCCTACATACTGCGAAGGAATGTAAAATATGACATTGATGTTTTTAAAATCTGAAAAGAAACAAACGAAAACAATCGGATTTAATGCATAGGAACACTTCTACAAAAAAGATAAAGTTTCTATGTCAACTATAAGCAAGTAACGAATTGGCCCCCTACAAATATTCCGAGGTAACAATATGTTAAAATAAATTGCTTAGAGGAATTTTTCTTGCTCTGCGTGCCCTGGTTCCATAGTGGGACCAGTGCTAAATATTTTCTCATCAATTCTTTCCTATTAACTTCACTGAACTCATTTCTTTTTTTATATCACTACAACTACACACAACGCCACTTAGACCCAAAGTAAGTATTTATTAATAGTTTGTGTTATGGGTTCTAGAATACGGATAAACATATTTATATACTTTTTTTTTTGGAAATACATACGTATTAAACATAGAAACCCCCAGACCAATGAAAATAAACATGTTCATGCGTACAAACATTTGCACTGAGCGGGTATCGAATCCCCGAACTCTGCGTGGCAGTCCGTACACAGTACCACCGAACCACAGAGGTAGTCGTTTTCATTTTCTTCTTTTTCTTTTATGTTATTCTTCATACCTTAACCTTTTTTAATCTCTCCTTCTTCGCCGTCTCTTCCGCCTACACTTATATCAAAAACTCCTTATTACAAACTACTTTACTTGGAGAAATGAAATTTTTCTTACCGTAGCCATAGAACTGACTCCAACATTAGCAAGACCTAACGCCTTCACATGTATTGGGTTTTGAACATTCATCAGAAATAATAAAACAGTTTTTCTGTTCTTCACATCCATCAATTCCCATGGTAAGCCGTGTACGCTGTGTTTTAACTTTTCACTCTGAAAATATTATAAACTGTTTCACATTTGAAGAGATTTTTAAGACTATTTCAATATTCCAATCAATTTTTTTTTATAATTTATTATTAGCTTTAACGGCAGGCTGCTAATCTAATCTCTTTTGCCTACTTATGATAATAATCAGGTCTAATGTACATAATATTTGTAGTTAAGTTTTCTTCTGACAAAATCGGATTGCCATCGACACGCTAAGAAACTTCATCGATGACTGTAAACTAATGAAATTAAAATATTTATGTTATAACATGTCAGGTAAAAACCTAGTGCCTTCCCAAAGCAGGGTCACTTGTTTCAAAGTATTTTTTAATTAATTTTAAGAGGAACCATTAATTAATAACTATTAGTTTATAATCTCTTGCCACATTAAAAAATATCTTAACTAACTAAAATATGCATTAGATAGATAGAAAAAAATGTTGATTAATTCAAGCTAGAATAACTCTTACCGTAGTCGCAATTAATTCGAAAATAACTGAAAGTTGTATCAGTTGTTGATTCAATATCAAAGTCATCGGTACATAACGTAATATGGCTCCACCACCCTAAAGAAATGACAAAACGGAATCAACGACATTCTATAATCAAAAATTTAACTTTGATATTAAATTTAACGGACCTGTGAACATTCTAAAAGCAGAAAACAACCGCTAACTTGGTGGAAGGTGTAATAAACGAACAGCATCGTTCCAAAAGTTTCCGACATTTTCTTTGTGAAACTGAAAAGATCATTAATAAAGAAAACAATACATAAATTAGTTTAAGTCACATTTTCAACCTAGATTTTCCTATTTAATTTTTATTTTGTGGTAAATAAGTTGAATTAGGTATTGTACAATCGAAACATAGGTACTTTATTTTATGCTATTTAAATATGACTTGGGTTGTGATAACTTGTACTGACAATAGGTTTATCAATTTTTAACCTAATGTGTGTGCTTTCCTTGGCACTTGCCACGATATCAAAAAAATACAATCAAATAATTTATTAACCCTTTCATAGACACTACTGTAGACACAATAGATGTTTTATTGTCATCATGGCCATATCCGTTTATTGTACTGGAAAGTGTTAATAGTCATTTAATTTATGTTTTATAAAGTCCTTACCTTACAACGAGCTTATGATAATTAATACAATCTTTTAATAGCTCAGAAATTACTATCAACTCATCTGGCGTATATTTCTCACAGCCTAACTCCATAGTGTGGGGTTTTGGAAAAGTGTCAAGTTTGTGGAGAAGTATATTGAAATGACCCCACATATGGAACACCATGAGACATAGATGGAGATCAAACATGCAGAACCAAATTGCGGCCAAAGTTGAAAAAACACTGAAAATGTATTGTTTACAATAATTGTGTGGATAAATGAAAAATAGAATAGAATATTATTCTTTATTGCACACTATGAAACAAACAAAATGTGAGATAGATGTTAAAAACAGAAATGACAAAATCGCTAAAACAATTTTCTTAAAGTGAGTATCCTTATGATAGCTTAAATAAAAAAGTTGTTTATACTCGTAGAACACAATGTACAGGAAAATGAAAAATAAAATTTTGAAATATAATTTATACAATCCTCACTTTTAGAAAACTCACATAATAAATTATATGCCAGAACAACAAAATGTAGTATTCATTCAAATGGTTTTGAAATGCTAGAACTAAAAACAGTTTTGAAGAAAGTAACAAAGACAGGAAACAAACAATGAACTATTAGTTATATTAACAATACTTACAAATTCCAGAAACAGATCATTAGATATCCAGTCGTGCTAGAATATGTATCAAAAGGGTAAATAATATAGACAAATGTTTCGTAAGTCAAGTTTCTAGTGATTCTATCCTTATGATAGCCCATGGAAAAGAAGTTGTATATAGGTATAATATTATAGAATATAATACCAGAAAATGTCTGCAAAGCTAGCCACAGACTGAAGAAGTGTGATATCATATGTACCCATCTGTGTGTCTGCAAAGTACAAAATTAGATATTATTTATTAAATTTTTGTTTTATCAATATTCATTGAGAATATTTTATTACAAATTTCTTGCACTGGCTATACTTTTTTCAAAAAAATATTGTTACTTTTACTTCTTCGTCTTTTTTTAAGAGTTTAGCTATTGTCAGTTTTCTTTTGTCCCTTTGAACAAGTAGGTACCTACGTTAAAAGTGAAGGAAAATCAGAAGATGATTTCTTCGATTTTATTACTTAGAAATTTTATTATACCATTGTCCTCGCTGAAATAAAATTATTTTTTTTATCATCTTATCTCAGTCTACTGCTGGACATTGCCAATTTGCGCCAAAACAATTTTTCGCCTAAAGTACTTTAATTAAATAAAAAATCTATTAGTATGAAAACTTTGATTACCTGCATTGCATATTCTGAAACATCTTTGTAGTAGAACAAATGAATTTTCGTCCAAAATATCTTTGCTAGGTCGCGATATTTCATAGAGTAAGTTAAAGTTAAAAGTCTGGACTAAAAAAAAAATTAGATCATAATAATTAGAAAATTGCCTAAATTGGATAGGAAGGCCCATGTCCAGCACTAAATATCTTTCGACTAAGATGAAACTATACCTATTCCTTTTAAAAATAATATTGTTGTGTTTAATCTTAAAGTAGGTACTAACGTACAGTCTAACAGGCCGTGCTAAACTTTAATTTCGAAAATCATCCAAATCACATCTTGGAAGCTTCAAATTCTATAGGTTCCATTGCGCTCGCGCCGTCGATAGTTTTCGTGTAACAGAGAGCCAACTAAAGTAATTACAATAAATTTGAAAACCAATCTCGGTCAGGCTGTACATAATTTTTGTTTAACTATTAAATATAATATGAAATGAGATTATAATAAGCAAAGAATGACCAACAAGCAATCTAAATCAGCATAGAAAGATTTCTTACCAAAATAACAAAATTCATAAATGTTGTAATATATCCGTTGCCAATGTCCAAAAACGACAAATAGCTGCCACGCAGTACTAAGTACAAAATACCACCAATAGAATAAGTGACTACCAAAATTGACAAAAAGAGTGACAAAGCTGCAGATCTAAATGATGACTGGCGTTCATCTAATTCTTTAGAAGGCCATGAATTTATAAGTAATAACGTGAACCGTAAAATTTTTACGTAAAGATAATCCATTGGAGATCCTATGCCTCTGAAAATAAGATTTAAAATACAACCACTGCTATTGCCGATTTAAACAGATTTGCTTATAAATTTAATGTTAGGTTTGGTGTAAATCTTCATGTAAATTGACAATGAGTAAATGGCAAATTATGTTTATTGATATAATTTAGGCGTTAACATAATTATAATTAGGGTAGGCATTGTTTGCGTCTTTTGCTTCTGTTTCAAGTTATTGTTATATAATATATATTAAATAAAACTTTTTAGATAACTGATATTATTATTTTAACTTGTAACATTCTCTTCTGATTTATGTGTCTTTACTACGGTCGACTGTTATTTAAGGACTTCGTTGTTAATCTTATTTTACAGAAAATATGCAATAAATGAAATAAGAATGGAATATTTTATGCTTAACATTTCATTTTCTCAATGTACATAATTTAGCATGATGGTACATTTCGTGTTAAGATCTTCAAAAAGAGGTTATAAATTTGCCTTGTTTTGACGCCTCTTATGTCTTACGCTTATTATGTTATTTCGTTGAATTGAAGATAAGTCTTACTCAGTAGCTTCATTTTCCAAAAGTAATTTACGCAGATAACTCATTTTATTGTATTCAAACTTAATTCTTCCTCTTTAGTTTACTTGCAAAGTTTAGTCTAACTTAAAAGCGTCTGACTTTCGGCTTTACGATTGACGTTTGATGACGAGAAGCAATTACTGTCTGTTTATACCCTTTGTGATTAATGGGTACGTGGTGGTTCTACTATTTAATTATAAAACTACCTTCTTGTAAATATGTCCCGGTTCTCATAACATGTTGTGCTTCATTAATTGTGTCGTTAAAAGAAATTATACGGCCTCCTTTGGATGTTTGCTTAATAATTGCTTGAAGTTATAAATTATTCCTTTCGATTTTGTATTTACGTTTGATAATTGAAAATCAATCAGAAACATAATTTTAGGGTTCTACAGATACTCAAATCCAAAAGGGTTTTATTATTGAAAGATGTGCCTATAACGTAAACTCATGCCGCTTGCCTTTTGGGTGCAATGCTTTCAAACCAATCACCCAGAATGAATTGTTCTTTGGTTCTCTAGCACTACAGAAACATCATGACCCACCTTGCAAAAAAAAAGTGGTAACCTTTTCCTTGTTTGTGTTTTATTATAATCATCACCATTAGCCTGATAGTCAATCACATGCAGAATTATTGCTTAATTTGATTGAGTATTGTTTCAAGTCAATATATTATACTAGTATCGATTTATTTTCTTTATTTGTTACCCAAATATACCCACTACATCAATTATCAACATTACTTTGCGCAACTACCACGATTTATTCATCAATCTCAAGCTACCATTAAGGAATCCTTTCAATTTATACATTCAGACGAAGGAAGGAAATGATAAATGTCTTGTTAATTATCACATTCCTTGAAGTCTAACGTAGCTTGTTTAATCTAGGTGAGTGACCTAGATTAAACAAGCTACGTTAGGGTGAAGATTAATTTGGTGTTTCTAAAGCTTGACATGAAAACAGCATTTGTAAAATTTTATATTAATTAAATTTATCACGCTTTATTTGTAATTACAGCTAATCCAGACAGAATTCTTGCGTTTATTTGTTAATAGAGGCCCGGCCTGGCCTTGCATCAGTATCATAAGTTGAATGAGCGGTCATAGTACGCATACACCTGTCAACACTACTGTGAGGCAATTTTGAGATCATTTATGATCTCGCAGGAAGAATAGGTGCCGAACATTCTCTGCCTCCAACGCTGTCGTCTTCTGAGTGACTTTTTTGAAGAACAACATCACCATCGTTTGCCCGCTGTGTGGCATTATGCCCTCGAGTAAATACGTTCACTTGTACTAAGGAATTGAAATAATGTTCTGCCTTTGAATTAATACAATTACGTTTTTACAGATCTTGCAATATCTTTTTAGGCATTATGTCAGATTTATACAGTGCAAAAGACATTCTTTGACATTGTGACATGGGGAGTCCATCTTTTGTTTTCACGGAAGATGGTTGTCATTTAATTTCATTCACATTTTTTCTATTTTATCATTGTAATATACCATTAATATCATCAACAAGAATATTATTCTACACTTGATGCTGGCAGAAATAGCTGACACAATCGTCGGCTCTGTTGCCAAAAAAAAGGAGAAGAAGAAGAAGATATTGTGACACAGTTCTAAGCTGCATGTTCGTAGCGTAAGAAAGGCCAAAAATGGGGGCGTACTAATAAGCACTAAAAGCAAAGATGACATTGAAAAACTGAGGAGTTCTGAGAAACTAATATCTTCTGGTTTCACGATCGAAGAGCCGCCGAAACGCCGTCCCAAAATAGTCATCATAGGAGTTCCTGTAGCCCTCACCAAAAAGGAGGTATTTTATTGTTTATACGAACAAAACCTCGTGGATAAATTTCAAAACTCTACCCGTGAGACCCTTCTGGCGACTATAAAAGTAAGCCATAAATCAGGTAAAAGAGGTTTACCAATATGTAATTATATATTAGAAGTGCCATCTACAGTTAGGAAAGCTCTTATGACTCAAGGTCGGGTCTTTATAAACTGGACGTCGTGCCCCGTTAGAGACTTCACTTTGGTTACTAGGTGTTTTAATTGCCAACAGTTTGGTCATGCAGCCAAGTTCTGCAAAGAATCTAGTCCTACATGTAATCATTGTGGAGAAAACGGTCACTCTCACAAGGAATGCACCAATAAATCCTCTCCGCCCAATTATGCAACGTGCAAACGTTTTAAGAGAAAATGTGATCATAACACGGGGGACGTCGACTGTCCAGCGCGTAAATATGCAGAGGATAATTATATTAATTCAATAGATTTTGAGGGGTCTTGAAAACCCTATTAATCTATAAAGTTTATTCGTAATTAGATTTATTTTACTTGTATGTATTCTCTATTAATAAATTTAGTTAATTTTGTTTTAAATTCAAAATTATGTAATGACCTAGATAGTAAATCTCGCTTTATTGCTATTTACTTAAGAACAAAATGCATTCACAGCAAAAGTAGCCTCGAACGTGACATAAACTGTATTTACTTTAACCCAGATTATAATACTATTGTGTAGGTAATTCTGATGACGCTATTGCTTCCGTAACTTACGTAAATAGTTAATTGCGTAAATGACTTTAATTATTTGTAACTTTTTGTCAAGATTATTTGGAAGATTATTTAGTATTTGATATTTTTTATACAAATAGACAAAAGTTGTATTAACCATTGAAATTTAAATTATAATATATATGTATTTAAATTAGACTAATTAAGTTTACTTCTTAGATTTTTCATTAAGTACCTAGCTTAATTTCATTGTAATATCTAATTGACCATGCATAATTAATAATTATGTTTTATCTAAATTTTGTTTAGTATTTATTTGTTTAGTTTATTATAAAGTATGTATGTCTCTTTAGGATATGTATGTTAGAGAATTGTAATCCCGATGGTGCCCAGGATACAAGCATTAGCTTAGTTTGGGACCAAACGGACAGTACCTATATTGTATGTGATTAATATTTATTAAAATTGTAATCCCGATGGTGCCCAAGATACAAGCACTAGCTTAGTTTGGGATCAAAGGGAAACTACCTACTTATATTGTATATTGTATGTCATTTGTATTTATTAATAAATTGAAATTGAATTGAATTGAATGATGAATGATGTTTCTATTATTAGGATAATTTTTTATTTTTTTTATATTAGCCTACCAAAGTGACTCTATCCCGCCTGATGGTAAGCAATCAGTGGAATCTAGAAGTGGTGGCCACCATACCATCTTCTTAAACTGTTGGTATGGTGGCCTCCACTATGGCGGCTGGGAATGGGGTTAGGGGAGTAAGGGGGAGGGAGTGAGGGAGGTGAGGAAAGAGGAAAGGGGGGCAATTGGGCCTCCGGCGCTCTCACTCACCGAGCGAAACGCAGTAGTACGGATACTACTACTCTTACGTCGATCTTCTATGAGAGGGTAGTACTTCCCCGGACGATCCGGTCCATTTATGCTGAAACCAGCGTAATTTTTTACCGTTAACCGTTACCGTTACCGTTTTAATGGGTAAAATATACTCTGATCTAAACTTATAGATATTTCTCAAAATTAAAAGTAAAAATACGCCTGTTAGTGTTAATCTGTTATAGATAGATAAATTCTATGTCGATCTTTTTATTCTACACCATTCTCTAGTAAATAATATTGGTAAATCTTTACCGGTTTAAACAGTACAACGCATCATACTCTGGCGGCAATTTTTTTTCGGCTTAGTTTGCTATTATAGTTACTGCTCGACTCCTAAACGATAGTTTCATGTATTTTATACCTAAATTTTACCTGAGTCATCCACAATATAATAGAGAAAATCCTTCGAGTAGTCGAATTATAACGAGTAGTTCCCGAGCGCGTTCAAACCGACACGCTTTCCAGCGACTTCCTTTTATACTATGTATAGTTTCTTTAACATTAGTTGCTTGTGTACAAATAACTCAATTTAAGTTTTAACATCTACAGGACCTGAAGTTTTAATTATAAAAGAAAAAACAGTATAAAAAATTACTGTGATTTTGTACTGAGTTAACATATTGACGTTTGACGGTCAAAGACATCAATTATCACAAAGCAATGTTATAGACATTCAAATCGAAATACCAACTGATCGTCAAGAGCCGCATTTAGTATAATTTACCTAAGCAGCCAGCAATGTTGATTACGTTAATTTCTCCTGAATGCCAGTTGACGGCAGATTCCTATACATAGTGACCTTGACCCGTAGGCTAATGGGAAAAACCACTTCAGACGATAAACTAGTGTAAACATTGTGGAAGGTTTGATAAGAATGGTGGAGCAATTAGCAGAGTTCATGTGGATTGCTTTTTTATTATTTATGTGTGTGCATTTGATCTTTTATTATCAAGAAACCGCAAAGGTGTATTTATAATAACTGCGTCAAAAATATGTTTTGACTCCCTCGGGAAACAGACCGATTTTCAGGATAAAAAGCCTATGTCCGTCTCCAGCACCGAATCTACCTACATACTAATTTTAATTGAAATTAATTTAGCCGTTTCGGCGCTGAGTGGTAACAAACACATACAGACAAACTTTCGCATATATAATATTAATATTAGAAAATAATAGTAATATAATAAAATATATATTGTGTAAATGTAAATGCTTTTTAACTGTAATAAAAAAAATACTTTACAATTGAAAAATGTTATGTTTTGGTATTTTTAATTGATTTGCAGTAAGCAGGTTCACTTTTACTTACTTTAATGTAGGGCACTCGTAGAACATTTCTTGAGAATAAAATTAAGTAATAGTTTGTATAGACTTATCTTAGAATCGACCTATAGCAATTCTATTGATATTACACCTCAAAGAGTTACCGTTGACCAGGGACAGTCTACTGTAACATTTATTAAGAGTCGGCTCCTATATATTTGTTCACTTTAGTATAAAAATACATGTTTATTTGACGCCACAAGCGTTTTTATTTAAATTCGTTTTATTTAGATGATAAAATCAAAAAAAGGTTGTACAAACAATCATAATCAAAGCAAACATTTGGAAAGTACATACCTATCGTTGTTTTATGATTGCGGTGTATAAAACGAATCGTTTTCAGTTTCATAACAGTAACATCGTTAAATATTTCTGCTGTTATGAGATATTGCTGCTAAATAAAAACTTCATGGTGTTTATCAATGGCTTTCTAAATACGATCTATATTTGAAAACTAGATTTTCTGCATTGAAATAGAATATGTCAATGTGTTATTATTTATTATTGACAGCGCTGCAGCGCTAAACGATAAATAGGGCTTTTCAAAAATCTTTGATTTATGTTTGTCTATAGAAAGCATCTGTACCTACATTAAAGTAATAGATTCAATCTCGATACAGGACTCAAACGCCTCTTACTATAACTATCAACTATCTTAAAACCTACTTGGAGTATTAAATTTGTCCCTACTAGTTTCAGCAACAATAGGACACATTTTCCGGAAAAGCATTTACCTTCTCATATAAATATCGATATACAATCTATACTTTTCAAAGATCTTCTAAATTTCAATCGACAGGCAGGTGCAATAAAAATGGAGATGCAGTTATATACATACCATGTTACCTGTTCATCGTCATCATTATAGCCGAAAAACGTCCGCTGATGGACAGAAGACTCCACGAAGATCCTTCACTTTGACCAGTCGTGTGCCGTAGTCATCCATCGTGGCCTGTCACTTCAAATAGTCGGTCCTTTGTGATGTGTATGTGGTCGCCACTCCAGAACTTTCAACGGCCATCAGTTCTGTGAGCTGTGTGTTACCACTACAGGAAAGCAATATCCAAAAAAGATACTTAATAAATCTTGTTTTTATGCTATATTGAAATTCATTCATTATCATCATCATAACAGCCAAAAGACGTCCACTGCTGGACATAGGCCTCCCCTAATTTTCGCCACCGTGGCCGGTCGTTCGCCGCCCTCATCCATCGGTTGCCCGCCACCCTTTATAAGGTCGTCGGTCCACCTTGTGAGGGGTCTGCCCACGCTGCGTCTTCTGGTTCATGGTCGCCACTCTAGAACCATTCTGCCCCAGCGGCCGTCAGTTCTGCGAGCTACGCGTCCTGCCCATTGCCACTTCAGAGAAGCAACTCTGCGAACCACGTCAGTTACTTTGGTTCGCCTGCGGATTTCTTCGTTTCTCAAACGATCGCGCAGGGAGACGCCTAACATAGCCCGCTCCATCGCCCTCTGAGTGACTTTGAGCCTTCGGATAAGACCCATAGTTAGCGACCACGTCTCTGCTCCGTTTGTCATCACTGGCAACACACACTGGTCAAAGACCTTGGTCTTGAGACCCTGCGGTAGTGCGGACGAGAAGATACGTTGTAGCTTCCCGAACGCTGCCCAGCCGAGTTGGTTTCGACGAGTGACCTCTTTCTCGAAATCGGACTTACCTAATCGGACTGTTTGTCCCAGGTATATGTACTCGTCAACGAATTCAAGCATCGAGCCTCCGACCGTAATAGGAGTGGGTGTAACATGGACATTGGTCATGACTTTAGTCTTGTCTATGTTCATTTTTAGGCCCACTTATCGAGAGACTCTACTGAGGTCATCGAGCATTGCACTGAGCTCCTCCACGGTCTCAGCCATGACCACTATATCGTCCGCGAATCGAAAGTGAGTGATGTACTCGCCGTTTATGTTGATGCCAAGTCCATTCCAGGTCAGAAGCTTGAACTCGTCCTCCAGTGCAGCGGTGAACAGTTTCGGAGATATAACATCTCCCTGTCGTACTCCTCGCTGCAACTGGATCTGATCATTAATTCGTACTGAAATGGTGGCGTTTCATACAAAAGCATGGCGATATATCGATAGTCAATATGGCACCGTTGTAGAGACTGCAGCACGGCCCAGGTCTAGATCGAATCAAAGGCTTTCTCATAGTCCACAAACGCTAAGCATAGGGGCCGGTTATACTCTGTGGACTTATGTATAACCTGCCGCAGCGTGTGTATGTGGTCTATGGTACTAAAACCTTTTCGGAAACCGGCTTGTTCGGGAGGCTGGAAGTCGTCGAACCTGTTTGCGAGACTCTTTTTAGTGATGACTCTCGAGAACAGCTTATAAACGTGACTCAAGAGTGTGATAGGTCTGTAATTCTTTAGAAGGGTTTTATCGCCCTTTTTGAAGAACAGCTCCACCACACCCCTGTGCCATACCTGTGGCGTTTTACTCGAGAAGGACGGCACTAAAGAGCCTCTGAAGGGCCTTCAAGACAGCATTTCCGCCTGCCTTCAGTAGCTCGGCTGTGATTCCATCCTCACCCGGCGCCTTGTTGTTCTTGAGCTGTCTGAGGACCATACCAATCTCGCACAGGCTGACGTCCGGGATATCTTCGGTGTAATGTCGAGTTAACCTAGCTCTTGGATCTGATGCTAGGGAGCTAACAGGTGCATGTTGTGTCGTGTATAACTGTCCATAGAACCTCTCGACCTCCTCTAAAACCTCTGGTTAGACGAGATGAGCCTGCCGTCCCCAGTCTTTAGCTTGACAAGTCGGCTCTGCCGACAGACCGATCTCGTGCGAACACTTTCAAGCCTTTTTTGCGCTCTATAGCCTCTTTAACACGTTGTGTGTTAAATTGGCGAAGGTCGCGAGTCAAAGACTTGGAGATCCGTATGTTGAGTCGCCGATAGTCACTAGCTTCCTCTGGGGACCGCAGTACCATCCTGCGCCTTTCGTCCATAAGTTTGAGGTTCTGGTCGGTGATCTTTCTCGGTCCTTTACTGCGGTGGGCTTTAAAGATGTTAGACCCTACCGAACGGACAGTTTTCACGAACCTGTTGCTGCATTCGTCCACGTCTACGCAATCGTCGAGGCTTTCAAAGCGGTTAAGAAGTTCGAGTTTGAAGCTCTCGGAGCTTTGAATTTGAATCGGTGCAGGTCGGAGCGCAGACTTCATCAGTCGAGACCGGTCCAGCTTAGGGTTGATATTTAATGTGCCTCTTACCATCCGGTGATTGCTTCAGGTTTTCACCGCATTGATCACTGAGACATCATTAAATATTTGCCGCCTGGTCGACATGATGAAGTCAATCTCATTTTTTGTGACACCGTCAGGACTAATCCATGTCCATTTGCGGCTATCGCGCTTCTTGAAGAAGGAGTTCATCATAAAAAGGCCTTCCTTTTCCATGAAGTCAGCCAGCATTTGGCCCCGGGGATTTCTGGATCCAAATCCAAACTGCTCCACTCTCAACTCGTTCCCGCTTCGTCAACCCAGCTTCGCGTTGAAGTCCCCCACGACAACAGTGTATTGGATCCTAGAGGCATGTATAACTCTGGAAATGTTCTCATAGATAGCCTCGACCTCATCGTCGGGGTATGTCGAAGTGGGAGCATAAACCTCTACGACCTTCAGCGAATACTGTTTGGTGATTCTGAGTATAAGGTATGCTACCCTCGTCGACACACTCTCGATTTTCACCACGTTGTTCACGAGGGACTTGTGGACGATAAACCCGACTCCACCTTGGGACAGTTGGTCGCCCTCCCGAAAATAGAGCAGGTTACCGGACTTAAGGGTTATCGTATCCTCCCCCTGTCTTCGGACTTCTGACAATCCCACTATGTCCCATCGTAGCCTGCTCAATTCTTCCTCCAGTTCAACAATCTTCTCGTCATGCCGCAGTGTGCGAACGTTGTATGTTGCCAGAGTCAAAGGTCGTCGGTTTGGGTAGCCTGGCCGCACCCGGGGATTCTTTGCACCTCCTACCCCGCCGTTACCATGGCCGCTACCTTAGCCAGGAATAACGGGATGACCGGGGACTGGGGGCCATTTCTTCTGGTGTAGCTCCATTTGGGGGGATGTTGCCATAATCGCCACGCTTGGCAGGCGGGTTGGCGATCGCAGTGGTGGTAGCTTTATCACAGGACGCTGCTGCCCGTCCTGTGTTCTGCTGATTTTTCTACCACCCGTTTTCGTAACGGTTTAACCGCCGTTATTCGGTAGACTGATGTACTGACATCATTTTGTCCTTAGTCGCCTTGTACGACACCCACGGACAGAGAGGGTTGAGACCATTATTTCCCGGCCACCACGCGGGTCAAATGAAATTCATTATATTTATTAAACACCAGTAAAAAGCAGTAAACACCAAAAGGCAGTAATAAATATAAAAACAATCCACCTCCGTCCTCATAAACTTCAGATTGGCTAGGAACAACACGTGGGTGGACATTTATTGGCCATAAGAAAGCGTGGGTTTCGTCAAATGAATGCCTCGCTCGTGAAATTAGAAGAACATCATTATCGAGAGCAAATATCAAAGATTAACGATCTTTTAATACATTTTTATTAGGTCAACATGTTTATATTGAAATCTGATTTTCAAGTGAATGAGACGTGAGGATTGCGATAATGGATTTTATTTCGTAGCATCAGTACGAGAGATAAATAGCGATGGGTTCTTCCTATAATGTTTAATACAAAACGAATGAGACTTAAACTGTTTAGTTTACAAGACATCACATCATTATCATTGCAGACGGTCACTATAAGATAGGTCATCTCAAACATCTCTACTTTTACTGGCGTCCGATGCGAATCCTCGGTAACATGGAATGAATTCTCGTAATTTACTTTTTAACAAAATCTAAGAATTGCTTTTCGTTAATTTTCCAGAGAAAATGTTCAAAGTTCTAAATCAGTTCAACAACAACAACAACAACCAACAACGGTCGCGGGTTCGATTCCCACTCGGAGCAAATATTTTTGTGCATGAACATGGCTATTTGCATTGGTCTTTATATATATATGATATGTATGTATTTACAAAAAAAGTTGTGTGGTTGTTGTGTTATTATTATTAATATTATTATCAATTCGGTGTTTTAGCGGAATTACAACTTTTCTTATATATTTATTTATTTATATTAATATTTATACTACAATATTTATTGTTATTTTTCTTATATTATTATGATTATAATGTTATTGTTTTGCATGTATGTAGGTACATTTATACCGTAGATACCCAATATTAAGAAATAATGAACGAAAGAAAGAAAATTAGTTTATTTTTTACACACACGTGATGCTGACATAGGCTTCTCCCAAAGACATTTGCTATATTCAAATTGGTAATACTGTAAGGTATTTTTTCGCACACAGGTAATGCTGCTGACCCTTGTTTGATATTCCTTTAGCCGTCTTCGTCAACGCACGTATCTAAAGGCTATACCTATTATCCTTCACGTAAGTCCTATACTTATATCACACTTAAGTGGGATAAAAAGTCCTTTACGGGAACCGCTAAGTAATGTTTTTATTTCATAAGTTTACCTCGTTTTCACATTTTCTATGTTTTACTTTGTAAAGAAAACAGAATAAAGCGTTAAACGTAATGTGCCGCCTCAGGCGTTCTAGATGAGGTTTGAAATTCAGAATAATATTAAAATAAAAACATATAAAGTAGCTGTACGTACATTATTATCGCGCTTTGTTTGCTTAAAGGGTAGAGTTGTATTATATCTACATTTTATCACTTACTAGCAACCTGTCTTTGCTTTGCACATACTTTGATTCTTTTAACGACTTGTAAATCATTAAAATTCTTAGCTGTTTCTACTATAACATGCATGTATGCATGTATTTACTTTTTATTATATAAAGCAGTCGGATTTGAATTTTTTTGCCTATGATAGCCTAGTTCTTAAGGAAAGTTATAGGCTATGTAACATCACGCTACTAGCAACGGGAGCAAAGCAGTAAGCAAAGACGCAGGTGAAACCGCGCTACGGAGAGTTAGTTTACTTATAAACATTTGGGAAGAAATGCTGTAAACTATAGTACAAATCGATCAAAATTCCTTAAGTGGATTAGAAAAAGTTAGCAAAGAAACAGACAGCACAAAAGAGCGACTTTCTACTATGTATACTATTATTTAAAGCGGAAGAGTTTGTTTGTTTGTTTGAACGTGCTAATCTCTGAAACTACCAGTTGGATTTAAAAAATCTATTTCTTATAGCCCAGTTCTCGAGGAAGGTTATATGTAACATCACGCTACTGGCGACGGAGCAAAGCAGTAAGAAAAGATTCGGGTGAAACCGCGCTGCGGAAAGCTAGTTTAGATATATATTAGATTTCATGGTCTCTTGAGGATAAGTAAAATGGAGTGGAATATAGATCCCAGAGGGTCGAAGTGTTCCCAGTCCAATTAAGTTCCCATTGCAGGATAAAGCTTTAAATTGTTCCCATAGATATTCTCCATAGAGACGGCATGGGTATTGATCAGTTGGCAAATTATTGATAACCTCAAAGGTTGTTTTTACATGTTTAAGCTTTCTCACGATATTTTCATTTTCAGTGAGAAACACTAAAAACACGAACTTTTAATCATTTTTCAATTAGTACGTTTATTCTGTGGCTCCAGTTCGTAAAATAAATTCTCTAAATCTTGTCAAACAGTTTGTCATAATAAATATTTTAAAGACCTGTTATAGATTTATAAAAACGTAAACACAGAGATTTTTCTCAAGTTTACTAAACTGTTAGCAAATTACGACTTGGAAAGTACCTCAACTGTAACCCAAAATTACATCGCTATTGTAGTGTTCCAAATGGAGGAGGTCGAGTTGCTGGCCTTCAATAATAATAAAATAAGAATACTGAGAGCTCTTTTCAATATTCGTAACGAAAAAAACTATAATATGGTGCCCATACTGTCGATAAAGACGGGCACAGTCGCGTCTGTATCTAGCCATCGTATTATCTACACAATCATTAAAGTAATATAGGCTCCGATGAAGCTATCAAAAAAATCATAGACGTTTTTCTTTTAAATAAAAACAATGTTAATAACATCAACAATTTAATTTTCCTTATTATAACACCTCATAGATATTTTAAGGCCACAAAATTCCCCGAAGGACTGTCTTTATTACCTACAGCTATCAACAAAGTAAGCGATATTACGCTAATAAACCCTTTATGTTTGGCTAAAGACGCGGACGGTGTGATACGCCTGTTGCGCTCACCGGAGACGAGAAATCAATGTCATAACACACACACGCTTCGCCTGTTGCACGGCCATAATACAAACACAACCAAGCTAATACAAATACCCCAACACAGGTATATTCCCGAACCATCTAAACGCACACACGCATAATTCAGGGTCTGGATCACCCACACCGATGTACAAATACAAGGGAAGCTGCAGCTAGGTCGCGAATGACGTCAGCGCTCGCAAGGTCAATATCACTACACTGTGCTCTTTTACCACGTTGCTAGTCGTATCTTTTGTTTCTCTCGCACAGTGGGCTCGCCATCCTGTCTGGGCTACGGGTTGCACGCGTGCGAGGTCGTTGTGTGCGAAAGGCTTTCAGTTTAAGGCACTCCTTTATACATTTACGCTTCTGAAAAGGCGTGTAATAATTTTCTTCCTTTCAACAACTTCCTACTAGTAATTTTGCAACTAATAATTTTCGCTTTTATTTATATGATGACTAGCCAGTAGGTTTACTAATGTTCTACAAAAGTCTATTTCAGTACCTGCTTTGATTATATCTAGGTATGTTCACTGTAATTAGTGTTCTACAACAATTTATTTCTCAGTAAACAACGTCCACGAAATGTATAAATTTATATTTTAAAAGGAAACTTTCATTTTCAAAATTAAACTTTTTCAAACATGGAAATATAATGAAGAGATCTCGTTTTTTTTAAAAACTCAAATTTCATTTTTTTAACATTAAATGGATGTAATCATCCACAGTTGTTAGTTTTTACTACAAGAAAAAAACTAACAAGTTAATTATCATATAAAAGAACAAATTTCAAGGAACTTGTGAATTGCTGTTTCTTTATTTTTCTTTCATTACCCGTTTTAAGAAACCGAAATTTGATTAAAAATATTCCGAAGCACTTACATATTTTTTTGTGCATGAAATATTTTTTAAACCTTAAATTGTGTGTTGAACGCGTCATTTTATTATTATAGATTTATCTCCGGATATTTTGAGATATAAGTATATTTTAATATTGTAGAGAAGAAATAGGTATGTCTTTTATTTAAGTATATATATTAAACCCATGTATATATAAATATATATTACGACAGATGAATTGAATGATATAACGAGTGACAAAATCGCATTCCCATAATTTATTCCATTTACAAATTATATTAGGTACATTAGCGTACAAAATACATTTGGCGTCAGATGAACAGCTTTATGTAAATATATCGATTTACAAAGTGGTGTACATTCCGTAGTACAGTCGCGCACAATTTAAATGTGAATGTAGCTAACGACTTGGATTGGGATGTTACGGTAAACGTAGGAATGTTCAAATTGTATAAGTTTCCGACTTGAAACCGGATTGTTCGGGTTGTTACTGTAGTATTGTTTTAGTTTAAGATTCTGAGCGTTCGTGATACTATGCTATAGTAATAATATGGAATAATTTGACGCATCTATTATTTTACCTACCTAAGTATGTACTCGTACTTATATTATGTACCCTAGTTTAGAAAGAAAGAATAAAATGAAAGTGGTTCACATTGGCTATGGATGGAAAACCTGTAGACCTTTGCCGAACAGTGTGATAATTTAAGCAAACAGTATAAGAACAGTACCAGTAACCATATTTAAAAGTAATTTAAATTAAATTCTGAGTAAAAATATGTCCTTAATTCAAGCAAATTATACATAATACCAGTTGCCCGCAGCTTCACCCGCGTGAATATCGGTTTTACCTCTGTTTATACATTGACGATTTTTCATACAAACTTTCATCCCCTCTTTAAGCCATATTTTCGCGATAAAAGCTAGCCTATGTTGATCCTCGATGTCTAATCTACAGACAGACAGACAGAGATACTTTCGCATTTATAATATTTGTATGGATAATTGATTTTACTATTTAATTCGTTCCATGTTTACTTTGTTAATTAATTTTTTTTTGTTACGCAGAGGGAATGCGTGCGACTGTTGATTTCCCACACGGGACTAAAACTTTGTGTGTTTTGTTTAATTGTTTGTTTTTAAATTCGCACAAACAATACAAATTACAAACTTACTCCTTAGTGCAGGCGTAATCTTTATAAAAGCTAGCGTCAATTAGGCCACTATTACACTATCATAGAAATTTTTGTCATTTTTATATGAAGAACATAATTATGATGGTATAATATCTACATCTATGATTCATATTGTCCATGATCATTGAGGATCCTTTTTGACAGCTAGCGTACAAATAGGATCATACTCAACACACTAGCACAGTCTGTATGTAAATGGAATGTGCTAGTGTGTTGATATGATCCTACTTGTACGCTAGCTCTCAAAACAGATCCCATATCTAGACTGTGGCACGAGCGTATACGTAGCACCCATAGCAACGGACAACAAGGCTGTATGTTATATGACGTTTATATGATCAATAAATGTAATATGTAAAAATGAAGAACGTCATCCAATAACTATGATCATAGAATTTGACAGATATGAAATCATATTTATATGATTTAAATATAATAATGTAATACCGGCCATATGGCGAGCCGCACTGCATTGCATCGCATAACAAAAACTCTCCTATATCACTTACGTATGTACATGTTATATGAACTATGGCACACTACAGGCGAGCCACACCGTGCTGCATCGCAACGTATCTACTGCTACCCTAGACCAATTCGTTATTTTTCAATTAACTTTTCTTTAATCCCGCCGTATTGTCGCAATTAAGAATATGGAACCACAATCATCTCTTCTCGTAAAGCGACTAAGGTGACACGACCACCAGTTTAAGACGATAGCTTTTGGTATGGTGGCCACCACTTTTGGATTCCACTGACTGCTTACCACCAGGCGGGGTGGAGTTGCTGTGTTAGGCTAATATAAAAAAATGAGCCCAGATACTCCCGCGGTCCTTTTCCTTTTCCTTTCCCATTGTTCTCCGTGTCGGCAACGGCTTGGTTGTGTTTTCTAAGGATTATTATTTTTTTGAAAAACACAGTTACAGTCCCACCAAAGTTGTATAAAAAAAGGTACCAACAATAACTTTACCGGCATACTGAAATATCCTTACTGCGGTCATCAATCCTTCTATCAGACTGTGTCTACAGCAAACTCCTGGCTTTGGTAGAGACCTATGTTTAGGGGCCTTACTACAACCTCTTGTAGAATCTTATTATAACATTACTTTGTATCTATCCTTGTTTTTAATGGTATAAAAGAAAAATACAAAACACAAAGTCATTAATATAATACTGCTATAAGATATGCTGGTAGGCCCCAAGTAGTGGACCTCTTAAGGCAAATGATGTAGGTAAAAGAGTATCCGAATCTTTTATCTATATTAAGGTATATAAATAATAATAATCTAATCTTAATTTGCTAACAATCTCGTGGATTATTACATCAGCAAGTTTACAAGCCGTGGTAAGTTCCTAATAAGTACTTATAAGATTTTTTTCACACCACTAGTCACATGTTTTTATCACCATTACTTATTATGTGACGAATATAACAAAATATATATTAAAACAAAATGGCAATTAATGTAAATTTAAGTTAATGACTTATCAAGCGAATGTTTATTCATGATAGTAATTAAAAAGCAATTAATTCATAACAGCACGGTCATTATTCGATCTAATCATGTAAAACATTACATTTCATTAATGCCATAGAATTTGCCATTAGCAGAAAGTTTTTATAGTCATCACACTTCATGAGCTTGGAGGACATAAGCCTATGACTGCATATAGGTATCAATACATAGTATAAAAGGAAGTCAGTCTGTTTGAAATCGCAGATCTCGAGAACTACCCAATGGATTTGAATGCGGTTTTCACTGTAATATTGTGCGTTTCTCATGAAAGGTTTTCGTATTTAAAATATTAACCTATCACTTAAAGGAGCCGAGCAGTAACGATTACAGTAAACCAAACCGGGAAACCACAACTTTTGATACCGAAGCCAAGCGAGGGCAGGTTTTTATATAATACGACTAAGGTGACAAACAAGCATACGTCTGATGGTAAGCAGTTACTGTAGCCTATGGACGCTTGCAACACCAAGAGCATTACTAGCGCGTTGCCGACCCTGTTAAAAACCTTGTAACTCTTTTCTAGAGGAACTCCATGTTGTAGTCTTTCCGGAAAATCTCAACGGAGAGCTAATTCCACAACCTTACTGTACAATTCTCTGAAACCTCACTGTACAGTCTACTGGACTTAAGACGTGTTAAGGTTGAGGATAAACTCGGGGGAGGTGAGATGATAAAAAGTGGCTCTTGGCACCATCCTAAACAACGAGTTGCTTGTTTAGTATAAAGCCTGTGCATCGTTACAGAGAAGCCGAGCTCGGAGAGATCGATTGGAGCTCAGCTCACAAATTATATATTCCAGGGCTAGAATATATACTTATATAATATTAATAGATATTCATCTACAATGAGTAAATTTACCGACTATATGGTCATGGCATACACTTACCAAGGGAACTGCACTCATTCAAGTGGCGTGCAATAAAAACGTTGTCGTTATTAATCAGTAGGTATTCAGCTAAGCAGAATGCATGCAAAACGAAAAATAAAAATCACGACATGTCTAATAAACTCCCATCCACAGCTCTACTTACACTTGCTATAATAACGACGTGATACATACAACTATAACCTTTACCGAGATAATAAAATAAAAGTAGTTGACTATGCTTTTAGCAACTGAAATGATACTATTAAAATATTTGATCATAATTTTTTTTTTATCAACCTTACAGTCTATATCACTAAAGAAATTTTTCAGCTAGAAAATTGTAATATATATCTTATTACAACATGATTGGATAGTTTTTGACATGACACTTTATTTTGACAACTGAAAATGATATGGATAGACCCCTAAAACCCTTGTAACTGTCGTAACCTAGAGTACAGACAGACGGGTAATAGATATGTTTGCCTGAAGCGAGAGATGCAAAGAAATGAACCGATAAACAGTGTAGATAGCATTTTCGTAAATTAAATAGTAACATAACATTTTAAGGTTTATGTTTTAGACATAAACCTTAAAATGTTATGTTACTATTTAATTTACGATGTTGCCCGCAGCCACGTGAATGCATCCTCTCTAATTTCAATCCCTTCAAGCCATTTATCGCGATAGAAGATAGCCTATGTTATTCTCCAAAATCTATTCCATCTTTATACTAAATTTTATCAAAATCGGGTTAGTGGTTTACAGACATACAGAGTTACTGTTACATTTATAATATTAATACAGCTAGTTGCCCTCAGCACTGCCCGCGTGAATGTCGGTTATATCTCGGAAACTGTTGTTGCGAATTTTTAATCATACATACATACAAAAGTGCACGCCTGCCTCCCATCAATGGGGTAAGCAGATCAGAGACTAACACCATTTGCTGCGATCCAAACGTAGCTACTTGCTTTGCCTCTTCAATATTCATTAATCTTTTCATACACACACGACTTACGGGTGCTTGTAACTGTGCCCTTTGTCAACACATCACCTTCTCAACACAACTTTTATTCAAAAGCGTCTATTCATTATACCCGACTGCGGCTCAAGGACAAAAAAATATTAACCCGTTTTTCATATTGATTGAATGAAAGTGCGAAGTCATATCACTGCAAGTACCTGCAACATCATTACGACTACTTACTATATTGGTTATTGACAGAGTTCCGTTAAAAGTACTAGTTAACGGTTTTACGAGCCATCAACTGCACCTGCCGCGTCTGGCGCACTAATGTGTCTAGGCGTGAAGCTGTTCATACCCCACGACACGGGAACGACATGGGAAACAAATATATTTTTATCATACGACTAGTAATAAAATCGGAATGTTTCATATTATTACATTTTATTTTAAAAACTACATCTCAGCTGAATTGTGTGACTGAATTCAGTATAATTTATAGATGGAATATTACGATGTTAAAATTTAAAAAAAATTCTAAGAAATAGGTAGGTCATCATACGTCATTATGGGTAATTTACTTAAATCTATGTTATGATCGTAAGTAAGTTAGGTATTTATTAAACACCTACAATATAAGTCTTACCAAGTTAGTGTTGTTGAGAGCAAAGTAACGCTTGATTATATTTGTTAATTGATTATGTTTACAATATCGGACAAGATAGCCCTGTCCCCCCCCCCCCCCCCCAGTGACATCTCCATTTACATCACAAGGTGTTTGTTACACTCACTTTATTGAAAGTAAATATTGAGTCAAAATAATATAGCTAGTAAATATATCATCAGACACAAAATAGCATCACGCCTTTTCCACGAAAAGGGTAGTCAGGATGTACATACAACACCCATGTTTTGTTAACTAAGTTGAGTCCCATTTAAACTCGGGACTCGGGGCTAATACTGAGAATGATGATAAAGTATTCGAAAGAAAACTAAATTAATGAGCGCATTACCATACCATGAACACACAGTAGTAGCGCTTACGTAAAATTTTAATAAATCATAGTCGCCGAATTGAGTCAAGTGCCATCGAGTATACATACATCGGAATTGAAAGAAACCCTGTCGTTACCTCTTTACCCGCTCTCTGCATATAGAAGATATTTAGTAAGTAAGAAAGCCTTTATTATTTAACCACAACTATAATACGCTGAAACAATTATAATATATTATTCGATCACGAACTTGATCAAGTGCAGTTCTGAATAGTCACGTTGCAAGCTATTTTGGTCAAAACCCCTCTTTCAAAGTTTCAAGATAATACGCGGCTACCGTATTATCTTGAAACTTTACTTTACACTACGAATGACCTACAACTATTGTACCTTATTAAACCTTCAAAATCGAAATCTTAGTTACACGTTCTTCTAAAAATGTTCTTTAAAATACACGTGTTATTTGCATACCTACTGAAACATCTTTTAGTTTTGATCTAGCCAAATCTAATACACGCGAGATCAAGGCTCTTAAAGTTTTAAACACGACAAAGCACAAAAAAAACATTTACGTTCTCTTAGTATTAGACTAGACCTTCGACATGGATCATGTCCAGAGTTATAGGGTCAACATTAACGCAAAGATAAACAAAATAAAGAAAGAAAATGAAACCGTTTGTTGACCCTAATAGTGGCAGGTGTAGTTTCGATTCTGATAGTGGTGAATATTTGTGTATGGTGTGTCATATTTTAGATGAAAGACGCCCACGATTGAAAGCAAATTGTTGTACTATTTTATATTGTTTGCAACGCTTAAAGAACGCACCTGTATACTACCGTACTTACCATGTTTGTCACCGCAGTTGCTTCAATCTCAATGCTTTAAAATAGGTATGTAGTAAGTGAATTATGTTCTTAGTAACTTTCAGTCGAACTTGACCTTAGATACGAGTAGATATATAGCACGATAGGTATACAATATTGAAGCTACAAAACCATCACCGGAATTAATTATGTTTCCGTGTGTAATCTGTTTATCCGTAATAATCCGTTCGTGGGCTAGGGTTGTTACAAGAGCGTTGATATCGTATTATATAATACTGTACTAATTCCCGTCTCTTGTTTGTAATATCATGTGTATTAGATTAATATTGGGAGACCTTGACGTAATGTACCGTCGATTTAAGGAAAATTGTCTTGTATTAATTGTTGACATATTTCGTTTCAACAGGACTATTTTTTGTGTGGTCTGTAAATATTTATACTGAATATAAATATATAAACTGTGTAATACACAGTTTATTTACAAAGTGTGTATCATTTAATTGTATGTTTGGAAATTTCACCGCGACACAGAGCTTGTACTGTAGGAATTGTTTTCAACAAATACAAAACAATGAAAAACAAAGTTGCTGATCTTGCTGAAAACGTGAGCGATATTTTACTGTATGTAGGTTACTTTAGGAAACACGTATATACTTAGCTATCTTTAGTTCGTTTGAAATGTTGCAAATTTTGAGTTCTGTATCATCAAAATCGTAACAAAGCGGAAAACGAAATTTTCTAGACTTTCCGGATAGAGATTTTGGTATTACCAGATCTCACTTAAGAAATTAGAATACTTTTAACTTTAACAAAAAGATTTAAAAAAACACTGATTTTTAACCGACTTAAAAAAGGAGAAGGTTTTCAATTGGCGTCTTTCTTTGTAGGTATGTATGTTACTGCAGAACTCGGTCATTTTTAAGCTGATTTGAAAAATTATTTGGGTATACTCTGAAATTGGTCCTATAATTGTTTTAATAAAAAATAGTTCAGTAGTTCGGTTTTAGTTTTATATTTTGTAAAAACTTATACAAGAAGTAAAGAGATGTAAAACAGTGCGTTGATTTTCTTCGTAACGACATAGCTTTGAAATCAGTTTTTGTTTTTTGTCTAAAAATTGATATTAAGGCTTACTTATTACAAAGCCCATACTGTACTATCGTTATACTGTAATTTTATTCTATCACATAGAAGTAATAGTTACTACAGTTAACCCCTTTCCATATTCTATTACTAATAAAATTCCTGTCTAATTCACGCGAGGGATGTCTTTGGTATTTCAATTAATGCTAACCACTTACTGAAGTGTAGAAGCCATTGTGGATTCTCCTCGATGTCTAGCCACCCGGTTGAAAACAATTTCGTAATCGAAATTTGATCTAGTTAGACAGTTACTCAAACAAAGTGTGACCTGTTCTTTAAATATTTTAAAAGATCATTATTTTCAGTGAAATCAATCACTTTCTAGATTTTATCAAGACTTAGCTTAGTGGGGCAAAGTGGAATTATTCGTATAAACGGACGACTATTAATCGATAAAAATTTAAAACGAAATATGTACCTATGTATCTCGGCTTGGAAATCGATGACACAGGTCTATGATCAATATTGGATGACCTGCGGTTAAAATGTTCATGATGAATCTAAGTTCACTTCGGAGTGCGAAGTGAATTGCACCGAAATTTCACACATATCGCATATCGGCACCGTAACCCCTTAGCTTTTAGTTCAAAAAAGTTTTCGGCGGCGCCACTTGCGCCAACTTTAGAGCTGTCTAGTAAGAAACCGTGAACCCACCTCTCTAACAAAGCGGGGCGTTGCACAACTTAGACTGTCGGTCAAAAGGTTTTCATGTAAGTATTTCTCATAGAGCCTCGCCTGAATGCAGCGCGGCTATCACACTATGAATTTACGTAGCTACGTCTAATGAACCATTTGTAGTAGGTACGCACTGATTCACCGGTGCACGGCCGCATAAATTAAAAGGATTAAAATACACTGATATTTTTCACTTTTACGCGTCATCAGTTTTTTTTGTAAACTTATTGCATTTAATAATAAAAATTACACTTGATTTATTTCTGTACGTACATAATAAATAAATATGGTTGATAATGTTAGAGCGCATTTTCTTTCATAATTTTTTTTCATAAAATTAAATGATTTATTTAGTATTTATTTGTTGTCTAATTTGTTACAAATTAAAATTCTTCTTCTCCTTTTATTAGGAAACTGAGCCGACGCTTGTGTATCATTTTTAGTGTAAGGTGTAAATTAATTTTCTCGATGTTGATTAAATGTAAATAATGAAAAAAAACATACAAATTAAATTGTATGACAACCCAATTAAAATTAATTAGGCATGGCAATTTATTTATTGCAAAAATATGCCAGTTTAACTAATTTAAGTTCTACTAAATAAAGAAGTACACACAGTAAAAAAGTCAGATAATAATTAATTATTCTCAATTGTATTTATCATTTTGAATAATAAGATAACAGATAATTTATGTCCCCTATCCAAATTAATTATGTACACAAATTGCACGTTCTAGCAACTAAAACAGTAATTTCAACGCTATAAAGCATGGTAGCGTGGCCGAGCGGTCTAAGGCGCTGGTTTAAGGCACCAGTCTCTTCGGAGGCGTGGGTTCGAATCCCACCGCTGCCAGAATCTTTTTGTCATTTTTTAATGAAAGTTTTGTTGCTGTTTATATAAAAAATATAAGCATGACGACTATCTACCAAAATTTCATTTCCTATTAGTACAAAATATCCAAAATCCATGAAAAACATTAAATGCCGTATGGCATTAGTTTCACTTTTTACTTGATTTATTAGTAAGCTACTGTACGAATGGAGTAAAAAGATAGTTGCATATTGCCGGGATACCTCGTCCACGACTCACAAGCCTGAAATAGATTCTGAAAACGTATACAAGCAATTTTCGACGTTGACATCAAAGGGTGAAGACACGAAATCGCGTGACAAATCAGTTTAATTTCACAAAATTCTTAAAAAAAAACAACTACGACGGAAAATGGAGTTCACTATCTGTCCTTGCTAAAGCTTGTCATAGGTTGTTTGCGGGTTATTTGAAGGCCTACGCCTAAATAAGTTAAATACAGTCTACTTAGGAAATATTTAGACTAAGATATAATTATATAAATGCAAAACTTATGATAAAATCCGAAAATGCTAATAAAATGCTCACGCCTATTTTAGTTGCTAGGAGGAACCGTTCGTAAAATTAAGTGTAGATGGCGCCACTATAATATGATATCCATTTTAGAAAATTACAGTGTATCAAAATCATTATAGAGGTCACGATTAAGTTTTAATGTATATATATTTAATGTATACTGTCTATTTTATTATGTTATGATCAAAAAATATTTGCTGCAGTAACTGCAAAAAAGCTGATAAACAGCAGCACCTATGTGAAAGAAGATTATCTGGCCTGTTAAAAAATGTAAAGGTATAGCACTGATATGTAAAAATGGCTCAGTGGATATGGGACCCGCTTCTTAAACACGAGGTAGTTGAGAGTTCGAATCCGGGCAAATACCAATGTGATTTCTCATAAAATCTTATGTAGGTACTTAAGTTTAGCTTGGATATTTACTGACTGACGGTGAAGAAAAACATCGTGAGGAAATCTGCCTTGAGCAAGCGTGGTGATTAATGCTCATGCCTCCTCTATACGACAGTAAACAGGCTGGTATTATTATTTAAAGCCCTGACTGTAAAGGTTGCTGCATACGTTACGAGATAATTCCTCGAAAAGTACGTAAACGGAACGGAAACGTCACCGCTACACGTCAACTTGTTCAACGTGTTGGTCAACTTGTGAAATTTACAAAAGACCGTGGCACGAGACTAAGCAGTCTCGTGCCACGGTCTTTTGTAAATTTCCTATTCTGTACAAAAGTATTTCAGGCACGCCCCTATCGAGAGGCTCATAGCATGAGGTATGTTACGTATTTAATAAAACAATTTTTTTCAATTAAGGATTGAAGTTCTTTAACTTACGAAAATATAATATTCTAGAAAACTTTTGACATTTACCACAGTTCACTTGTTTCTTTACCTTTTTGTAGCAATATGCGAATTGAGGCAGCCTGTAAAGCACACATTTTACTTTTTATTTTATTTACATCATAGATAGCTAAGTGTAGGTTAACTGGCTGACATTTTGTAAATTTTAACGTTCATAAGTGTTAATTTAATTATATGAATAAATACATTTTCATTTTCATTAATAAAGGCATCCGCAATTTTTTTTACACAGGGTGTAACCCTGTGTAAAAAATTTTAATTAATAATAATTTTAATTAATTAATATTAATTCTCTCGAATCAAAGAAGTAGACGTGAAGATAAATAATTAGAGGTCTTATACGCCCAGGTCTCGGGAGACATGTGACGCCATTGACAGGCATTTATCAGTGTCAGACAGGGATTGTGGTCCCTCCGGACAATGAAAGTAAAAACAAAGTATATTATGATCTGCGAAGTTGACTAGTCTTCATTGGTACTATCGAACCATACATCTTTAAATTAGTGACTGTATACACTACCGTAACGCAATTACTCATCGGCAAATGTCTAACACAATTTTTAACGCTGCCACTGTGATTGTCAATGCGTCTGCTAAGGCTGACGATTGTGTTAACATCCCAAATAATTCCTAGTACGGGATATTTTTCAGCTAATTTCATTATGATTAATGTAGCCCTAATATGACTAGGAGATTAAAACATAACAGCTTTTTTTACCCATCAATTCTTCTGCGTTGTTAGCATTCTAAAACCTCTCGGAGGAAAATAGTCTTCAAAAAGCGTTTATAGAGTTAGCTACCGTAAATTTTTAATTTCGGCAAAACTAAAAATTATTTTATAACACCGTAATTATTCTGCAAATTATTATTAGTTATAGCTATATTAACATGTTTTTGTAATAAAACTTATCTTAACAATAAAAAAAAGTCTAAATATTAATTTTAAACTCGAACTTTTTTAACAGGAAATTTATTAAAGCTGTTCTTAAAAATGAAGTGGCTAATGTCACCGGCACTAAGCTATATTTTAAGCACTATAATTTGACCCAATTTAATTTGGAATTAGAACAAATAGCTCTCAAATTGTGCGGTATCGAATAAATCAGTATCACGTGATGAACAACGTGATTTTTCTGATATAAGGTATCTGGAAGCGACTATAAAATTTAAATGAAAAACATTTTTTTTGACTATATTAATGTAATGGGTAAAGTTAAACACTTAAATGTAGCATTCTAGTACCTATCATTAATCAATAAAATGAGACGAATCTAACCAAAGCTTTGTACATACATATACACACATAGCTTCACGCCTGTTATCCCCGAAGGACTAGGGAGAGGTGTTTAACCAACCACGTTTCGCCATTTTATTTTGGGTCCTATATAACAGGGGGCGAGTCTGTTGTCATTTATCGGGCACAATTTCAGACTCCAGGCTGATACTGAGAATTTCTTGACAGAACAACCCAATATGTATAGTTATTAATTTATGTCATAGTCAATCAACAGCCTTAACGCTCTGCTGTTGGCTTATGTGTTGGTTGATTTGTCAATCACCTTCATATGCAATGGCTTAAACTCTTGATTGTGCTACCAAATTTACATAAAATCGCTAGGCTATTACAAAATTCGCGTGTAGTCACTTGCCGACCCTAATATAATAAGATAAGAGCTTCCAGTACAGACAATATCTATATCTTTGTGTCCCTGTGGTCCAATGGCGTCAATGTCATTGTCAGTGGCAAGGAAGCGAGTCCCGCGTCGACGTCACGTGCTGACGTGACGTCGAGAGCTATGCGACTTTCCATTATGACGTTGATTTCACAAGGTTGAATAATGGAATTTGCTGTTTAGGAAAATACTTTTTCTCATATGTGATTACATATTTCGATATTGAAAATTGATATAAACTAAGTTTTTATATATTCTTAATTACGTAGGACTTTTACTTTTTTAGTGTTGTAAGGGACTGATGACTACAGGTAGGTATTTCTTTTTATTTGCAAAAAAAAATAATAATTTTAAAGTAAAAGAAAATCTGTTTAAAGGTTATTTGATTTACCTACTACCTATAGGCTGGCTCATGGTCGATCGCAAGTTCGGCAATATAATCACAGAACGCTGGTTATTGTTTTGTGTTTGTAGATATTATGCTACCGTCTCACGTGCTGTTTTGACTGCCTTTATTAAGTATATATAAATACTTCGCTTTTCGACGTCAATTGACGCTTTGATTGAATGCATTGTTGTTTTATTATTACTTTTTAAAGTATCAGCGTTGGTTTTCGTTTCAAGGACCTTTTCTCTTCCACCAAGGTCTTACAAAATGTAATATAATTATGTTACATTATTTGACACGTGGTTTACCTCGATGAACAAAACAAATTCAATCAAAAACCAGTTACGGGCGGCATGTTCGACACATTCAATTATAATTATATTTGTTTGGTCTAAGTCATAGACGTAAACTCCAAATTGTGCAACATGTTGTGTTTGAAAACACCAGTTATTAAGGTAATTATACAATTCTTTCTTTGATTACTGTTTTAGGTTTGGCCCCGCGAATTTATAACAGCCTACCGAAGCATATTGTGGAGATTGAAAGCATTAATGACTTTGAAGCGCAATTGTTTAACCTATTGGCGAAAAAGGCATATTATACATTAAATGAATATTTTAACAATAAAGATAAATGACAATGATGATGATAAAGATAAATAACCTACATAACTATAATTTATATATTAGACACTATAACATTAGGTATAGTATTATACAATTTTACAATCTTATATTATACAATCTTAAATATAAAATATTATAATATAAATATTAAAAAATGCATGCTAAAGGGAGGAATGTGGCATCCTTATTTTTGTATATGTATCACCTTTGTATCCCATATTCGCAATAAATGATTAATTGATTGATTAAGGTTTCCTTCTCTGTAGGGCTAGCTGTCAATACCCTCCTTCTCCGTAAAACTTAAGTAAAATACATAGATATAAGTCTATTGTTTTAACTATAATAAAAAAACAAGCTTTTAAATTTAACATAATAAAATACTACAATTTTTGACGTATTTTTCGTAAACTGAAAAATAAAATTTGACACTTGATTCTGTAGAACTTGACCAATTATAAAAATCACAATATCAATTTGGGTAGATTCACCACATTTTCGATTCACATTTTACAAAATGTCAATGGAAAATGTGGGGAATTCACAATAACCCATCAATTGTATAATATGACAACAAGAAACATTATTTTTGTCCCTAGATTTTTATCCCTACTTAATCGTTCTTTTGTTATAATGTAAACCTAACTTACCAATATCTAAAATTAGAAATTACGTATGAATTTTATATGATATACAAATTGTCCGTAAATAGCATCGTCACCCAGAAAAAAGATACGAACAGATTGTGTATTTTTGACCTATTTATATATTATTGAACTCGTACTTACCTAAGTAATTATCTAGATTAACTTTAAAATTTACCAGCACTTTTATTTATAGAACACAATGGTGACCATACACGAAACACTAAACCTGGTAAGAGGGGAAATATATTGGTAAGTATTAGTTTAGAATATAAAAATACCTATTAATCAATAAAAGCAGCCTTTACAAATATTCATTTAAGCTTGATAACTCTATGCATTTCTGAAAAATAAAAGGTATCACCTATGGTAAAAACTGTCTAGAAATAAGTTTGTATTTCAGTGTGCGAGTGAGATTTATTCTTGCCCGACTATGACATTGTGTGTTATTTTATCTTTTACCGAAGTAAAAACAAATTGTAATTAGTAGAGATTAATTAGAGCATTATTTATTTACTAGCTGTTGCCCGCAGCTCCACCCGCGGGTTATATCTCTGTTTACAATTTTTCATACAAACATTCATCCCCTATTTCAACCCCTTCAAGCTATTTTTTTGCGATTAAAGATAGTTCATATTGTTCCCCAAGGTCTAATCTATTTCTAGACAGAATTTTATCAAAATCGGTTCAGTGGTTTAGTCGTGAAAGCGTAACAGACAGACAGAGTTACTTTCGCATTTATAATATTAGTATGGATTGTGAAGGCATACTTTGATGACAATTTATTCTACTCATTTTCTGTAGTTATAATACGTGTTTTCGTAGCTTGACTGTAGATATTTGAGTTCAATGTTTTGTGGTTTGACAAAACCAAATAAAGTTCTGTTTGTGCTTGAAAATAAAACTTTATTGTTTCGATAAATTTATCTAACCGCGAACTGAGGTTATTGATCATTTAAACTACTATAATAAACAGAGTAATAAAATTATTAGAGCAATTACTTTAATATATGTTCATCTAGTAATGTTAAATTTGCCAAAATTATAAAAATCAAATTAAATCATTACAATCGATAGTCAAGCGAATATGATGCATTACACAAAGTTTTGTGTGCTAATTGAGTCTATAATCTCTTGCACAACAGTGACACCTACTTCCACGTACATAAAAACAAAATGAAGGTTCCATTTTTCTTTTTGCAAAATGGAACCTCCACTTTCTTGTTTCGACTAAAAACTGCAGGAATTAATCAAAACTTCAATTAGATTCAAATGCAATAAAATAAATGACTAGATAATATCTTCGATACAAATCACTACGATCCATTCATGCCGCACCTTTAGCAGGTACAACGTGATAAATAGCCTAAGAAATTGCGTTGCCCAAGTTCACATACATTTACCATCGTTATTTGTGAACTGAGCGGCTTAAGGAATGAGGAGAATGCAAATTCGATGGACCACAATCATGTCTGTATCCAAGTGCTTTAAGTATACTACAGGCTTTTCTTATAGGTTCCAGTTTAGTGAGCACTACCACAGGTTACTTCCCTTTTAATTATCATAACCTCATCAAATCATCACACGTCATCAAAGTTAGCTAAGTAAAATCGTTTAATTATCAATATATTTGGACAAAAACCTAAAACATTTCCAAGTAATTTTCAAAAGCAACAATAACCCAGGCATATTTACTTTTCTAGACACAAACTGAGTAAAACTTATCTTCAACCTTGAAATAGATTAAATGTTAAGGCCGGGGTCAGCTATATCAATCAATCAACATCTTCGATTAGACCCCATAAATATTCATGAACAATTAATGCTACTCTTTGGAATCGCTTTCCTTCATAAAATACCAATTTGACATTTTGCATTCTCAATAGCAAAAAAGCGTAAGACGGTATACCTACAATCGATAATTTGATTTTTAAGGCGATTATCTTAAGGTTTAATTTTGCACACTGGTTGCCTGAACTTGTGTTTATTTTTACTAAAGGTTACTTTATAGGAACATTTATGAATCTCGATTGCTGCCTACGCGCTGTTAGATTGAAACTTAACTAGATATATGGATGGAAAAAGGGATGAAGGTGAGACAACAAAAAATTTGGTTAACAATTTTGAGGACAAAATCAGACTCTGATTAAACCAAAGCTGATTTTTAATTCTCTGATTTAAAAAAAAGTATAGCTTTTAATTCTTATAAACTTCTATTTAAAAACGAGACTTTACTCTTTCGTGAGAGACCCTTTATTATTATTAGTAGTTGGGCTAGAGGCCGTTGGCGACCTCTTTGCTACCTTTTTATAATTTTATTTTTGTAGCGCCCTTGTTATTTATAGCTCTCTGCTTAGTCCTATAGAGTTTAGAAACTTCCAGATTGTCTGAGCAGAGAGAGACAGTATCTCATCTGGTTGTGCCTGGTGCTGTCCTAAATGGATGCTTCTTTTATGCATGAGTGGTCCACAAGTGCAGAGGACATGCATTGCAGTCTCCTCAGACTATAGGCAGAACCTACACATTTTAGACCGGCTTTGAGCCCACTGGCTACTGACAGATCTCTGTACGATTTAAAATAGGACAGAATATTCTTCAATATAAACCAAACATTTTATTAATATTCCTCTCATAGCTTGTTTAGGTCTTCTATTTTATCGGGCTTAGCAAGAAAGGCAATAGAGAGGGCATTTGTTTCTTTAAGTACATGACGTCCTGCGTTAGCTAAGCTCCGTTGAAATTACAAGACAACATAGAAACTGCTTACAAAATAACATGCAATCAGAAACAAAGTTAAATATTATATTTATTCTTCACAATTCGTTGCCTTTCCATTTTTTTGTATTAACGTACAATAAATCTACTCAAAACTTTGCAGAAGGGTCCTCAAGAGAAGGATCGCGGCTTGAAGAGTCAAGGTCATTTAATACCCACTTGTAGACTTATTATGCACACATTACACAAAAATTGTGGCGACAATTTATTCGAAACAATTGTTTTGTTGTTTAATTGTGTGAGGGTGAACTAGGGTTTAGAAATTTAAGATGTTTGATATAGCCCATAGCGATAAGGGGTTTTTAGTGAAGTGCTGCCAGATAACTGTTCTCTTACGATGGTTTTCAATAAAAAAACTTTATTACAAGATTTTCAAAAAGCCCAATTTTCGGTACGGCGCTAAAGCGCTATAATATTAGATATATTGACATACATTAAAAGGGATTCCAAGCATAAAATCGAGTTATTAAATAAAGATCGTATTTAAAAAACACTATTAGTCGCCTCTTACACAACTACACATCTTTAAGAAAGAGATGCTTTGATAACATATTTTAGACTGCCATCACGTATATCTGCGGCGTCAACATGTAAAAATATTTTTTTAATTTTTACATCGACAAAACAAAGTGAAACACAGTACCCTTCAAGTATCCATCACAACCGACGTACTAACTGAAAAAACAAGATAAGTAAAAAACGCTACTATCTCATAGACATTTAGACAAATTTTCGCTTATCTTGTATCGTTGACTTACGGATTATTTTACTAAAGCAGAGAACAGAACGTGAAGTTTCATAACAAAGTTCCAATTGTAAAGCAAGGTGCACATTGATAAATACAATAGGCACAGTTTACATTGTGTGATGTGTAGTATGGAAAGCGGTGGCACTGACGTTTCAAGGTGACTTCAATGATATGTAGACAAATGTGTACGAGAATGTGTATAATACCTGCGATGCAATTATCTTTGTAAGGGAGGCCTTTATTTTAGGACCGTTTGAAATATAACAGTAAAAGTTATGAGCCAAGCAAGTTCGTGAGTGATTATAGTAGTTGCAATTTACGAAGGTTAGTTGCGTGACTCCTTTTACTGTTGGCATTTTACTAAAAACATTTTTGTTTCTGAAATAAACAGTCAGTGGAGCCTACGAGTGGGAACCGCTACAATTGTTAACCAACTATGGCAGCTTTGTGATGTGCTTTGCGCTCTAAAAGTCCATCTAATAAAAAAATCCTCTACACTAACACATAATTTGCATTCCCACTAATTTACGTAAATATACTTTCAGGTACCCCCTGACTATCAAACCTAAATAATACTGTATAAAAAAACAACCACAACTAAAGCTGCAGTCAATTATAAATTAACAAGCTGTTACCCGTAGCTCCACCCGCGTGAATGTCGGTTATAAAGCGTTTTCCTTGCAACATTTTATCCAATATTTCAATCCTTCTAGTAATTTGTTTAAGATAAAAAACAGCCTATATTTTTCCCCAAGGGCTATTCAATCTCTATACCAAATTTCATCAATCGGTTCAATTTCAAAAATCGGTCCAATTTCAAAAATCGGTTCAGTGGTTTAGACGTGAAAGCGTAACAGAAAGACAGATAAACATAGAAAATCATCAACCATTAGTAAGTAAACTAAATACAACAATAAAGTCCAACACATTATTAGCTTTAAAGTTCAGATGTTCGTCTCACTTCCACCGTAACACCCTTGGAACTGTGAAGTGTTTCATTAGCTAACTTCGCTTTACCATATAGATACTCGTACGTTGGAGGACTTACAGATGTTAAAAGAAATATGTGTGTTTACTTTTAATAAGTTTAATACATTTCTTAATAATTGTCCATCCATAGGTGGCCTAAAAGAATTTGCTTTTAGGGATAATACCATAAATTGTTCATATCTTAGTGTAAAAAAGAATGTAAAAAATAATGTGTGCAAAACCTTAACGTAATATCTTGCCGATGTCAATTGCCAAGTCAGATAAAATGCTACTAGTTTTTTTTTAAATTAAGTCTTAGCTGTCACTTGATATTCGAAACTGTGGTATAAACGCATCAAGAGTCAAATCTTGCAAGTAAGCTTGTAATAATAAACGTATTATTTTCGGTATGTGCTTAAAGGGTAAATTTATAAAGTTTATAAGCGTAATGTATATGATCTGGCTGATAGAGTTATTTTGGCTAAAGATTAATTCAATTTATTCACACATGAGTACAAAACTAATAAAAGCAATGACGTTCAAGATATAATTATAAAACATAGTAATACTCTCGAGTTTTTCATATTACTATACTTTAACAATTATTTCGTCTGAACCTGATTTCCTCTGTGTATCGAGTCTGGCCACATTTCCAAATGTCAAATGTATTTGCTAAACCAACGTACCTACCACAGTTACTGTGGGCGCCATTATTACTTTTTTTATGTGATTGATAAGGTCATTCGCAGTATTTCTTCGATATTTTTATAGTTGATTGGAACCGTGACTATTTATGGTCAATATTTGCTGACCTTGTGGTGTGTACACATAACTAGAAAGTAAGATATGACTTGTGCCTTTACTTCTTAGAGTAAGCAGCAATTTTTTTAATCGAATGATTGAACCAAATCGATATTCGATAGTTATGAACAATTGTCAGTCGAGTATTATTGCCCGACTACCGAAGTCAAGGAGCGTATGTATGTATGTTTGTATGTAGGTATACATGTTTATTTCTTTGGCCGCTTTACAGCCTAAGAATTGCATAATGGATTTTAATATATGAGCTGTCATTAGATTCGTATTGATTGTGGAAGTGACATGGACGTATAAAATTTCAATGTGACGTCAGCACGAAAAAACATGGGTTGCATTCTTTTGAGTTTGTTTTAGATAGACGGGCTTTTTGTTTTATTTAAATATATTTTGCTTGTTTATGCTAGTAGTACTTTTTTAGGCTTGTTATCTTGCCTTCGTACGAAGATTTGGATCCGCGTGGTCACTTAACTATAGATACTGTGCTTGATGACCATATTTAATCTCATCATCATATCAGTCAAAAGACATCCACTGCTGGTAATAGGCCTCCGCCAACAGATATTTAATAAAAACGCAGACCTCATAATCTAGAAAAATCCGTGTAGTAATAAATGACTACAATTATTGCTACACTAATTTCGTCCTCAGATATTAAACACGATTAATATTAACCTAAACATTTTACTCATCATCAAAGCCCGTACGCGAACCAAAATATTATGTCACTAATTCCGGACACAGATCACTGATCTTGCGCTCAAGGTCGCGAAATTGAAGCGAAATAGGTTGGTAATATACATAAAAGAGCTATGACCCAAAATCACAAAGATATGGTAACAGGATGAAAAATTGAGCTGATCGGCTAAACAAATGGCAAGGAATGCTAATGTGGGCCAATGTAAGACGAAGAAGTAGCTTTTGTTTAAAGCTGACACAGACTAACTATAATAATAATAATAATAATAATAATAATAATACCAGCCTGTTTTATTGTCCCACTGCAGGGCAAAGGTCTCTTCTCTTAAAGAGAAGGCATGAGCATTAATCACCACGCTTGCTCAAAGCGGATTGACAATTTCAGACTTTTAAGTCCAGGTTTCCTCACGATGTTTTGCTTCACCGTCAGTCAGAAATGTCCAAGATAAACTTAGAAAGTACATATGACTTGAAAAATCACATTGATGCCCGGATTCGAACCCACTACCTCGTGTTTACAAAGCCTTATCCACTGTGCCATTTTGACTCTCGAGATTAACTATAATAAAAATAATAAAAATTCAGAAATTACACCCTACATACCTAGTGACCGTTTGAGATAGCAAATTTTGTGAATTCCTACTATGAACACTTAAATAAAATTAATTTAATAACCAGAAAACTAAACAAATTTTGAACCTAACTTCGGACAAGCGCTAATTACTTTTTGGAAGAAATTATTCCAATTCTTACTTCAGTGAAGTGTAATAAAGCATTTAAATTAAATAATTAATTTCCTATTAAAATCTTTCAATAAAAATTATTTCGCCTTTGATAAAATATGTACAGTTCCCAAAATTTGAAAACTTATCAAAAACTCTAAAAGACCTAACGTTTGTTTGAAGAAGAATCTATCTCTGTATAAGCTCCTTATAATGGTGAATATCAATTACTAAAAGAATGTTTGCTACTAAAACCGTTATAATCGTTTTGTGAAGGCAATCAGCAGAGAAAGTAATAATACAATATCGCTTACAAACTCAATAAAATTACAAATTTTAAAACAAAATTGTCCTAGGTCACATAGCTTTGTTCATAGTAATACTACAAATAATCAACCACACAATCTAAATAAATCCGTAAGCATCTAATCTTCTAACGTCAACAAATTTAAAGATTAAGATAACAATCGTAAGAACAAACAAAATCATAATATATTAAGCCCTATTTTATCTTAACTTAAACATTTTTGGTTAAGTCCACAAAACCTTCTTCATCAAGTTCAATATCGGATGGATGACCTACTTTGACTTCAGACAAATATCGCGAAGGGCAGAACCTTGAACAATTTATTTATAGATGTAATACCGTATTTTTATCGTGAGATGCGACTTCTTGTTATTATATCTATAAAAATATTATAGGTAATTAAATGTTTGTTATATCTGTATTTTTTATGGTGGTTGTTATGGCCTCTTTTAGTAGAAATAAGGTCAATTTTGGAGCTATCAAATTTTAATGTTCGGTGCCCGATTCTTAAGCTAGTCAAAGCTGTAGTTTATAGGGATCATTATTTTACGATAGTCGTATACCATTAGATTAGATGCAGATAGATTAGATATGTATGCAGGACCTATTTTTAAGTGCAAAACAACAGCAAATGTTATTTTTAAAAAGTCCTTAACAAGTACCTAATGTTCTGTTTTGAAAATTTATTTGTAGTTGTTTTGTTTGCTTATAAGGCTCGGACAAAATTATGGGATCAATGAGAATTATGAAAATCCAAGATGATGTTAGCTATTTTCCAAGTGCTCAGAAAACTTCAATATCAATCCAACAAATATTAATTTATAGAGATGAATAAATATTGAAACGTATCGATTATATCAAAGAATAAATCCAAATTATTGAAAATCGCATGACCGTGATTAATGCAAACGCAAATGTTAACAATACAAATAATATGTAGATTCTGTCATACGTTTGTTTGTTGTTGTCTTCTATGTCGCGTCCCGAGCTGCGAATACGACCACTAATGAGGTCAAATATACTGCAAATATTGTGATTAATTAATAAGTAATATTTGTTAAGCATAAAATAGCAGAAGCCTTGTGGTGGCATTTTTATGCACAAGATTTTGAGGCGCAAAACCAAGCAAGTACAGTACTGTGATGTTAAAGGACCCGAGGAATTCAAGGTATCTAAAACTTTATCAAAAATAGTTAAAGCACAAAAGTATTTGTCTGTTCTGTTCTGAAGCAGTCAGGTTTCTGAGCGGTAGAATTCTTCATTCCCAGAGGTACAATTATCAGACCAATTAATTGAACTAATGGAACTTTTTATTTCCACCAGTTCAATAAAGAGCCGTTGATTAAACTGCTTAGCCTACAAATTTTGTTCAACTATTCTATTTTAAATCTAAGAGTTTCGGTAGTTTAATTGCAAGTGAGTTCGTTGTACGCACCCAATTATAAATTGGCATGCCTCGCCTCAATATGGCGGCTTTGTGAGATGGTCGCATCTTAAATAAATAGTTCTCAGAATAAATTCCAGGAGCGCAGTTTATTTCCACATTAAAAAAATTATTATTATTAAAAAAAATATTTAAACACCGACAGTTAAAAACTTTGCAAACTTTTTTGTAAACGACACTTTGTAACCCAGTTATTTAATTACCTGTGAAATATCTTTGCCCTATGGGAATTAATAACCTCGGACAAAAGAGCTTGGTATCTTACCTACGTATTTTTATAATTCATCATCATCATCATATTAGCCACAAGACGTCCACTGCTGGACATAGGCCTTCCCCAATTTTCGCCACCGTTGTCGGTCGTTCGCCGCTCTCATCCATCGGTTGCCTGCCACCCTTATAAGGTCGTCGGTCCACCTTGTGAGGGGTCTGCCCACGCTGCGTCTTCTGGTTCGTGGTCGCCACTCTAGAACCTTTCTGCCCCAGCGGCCGTCAGTTCTGCGAGCTATGTGTCCTGCCCATTGCCACTTCAGAGAAGCAATTCTGCGAGCTACATCGGCTACTTTGGTTCGCCTGCGGATTTATTCGTTTCTCAAACGATCGCGCAGGGAGACGCCTAATAATAGCCCGCTCCATCGACCTCTGAGCGACTTTGAGCCTTCGGATAAGACCCATAGTTAGCGACCACGTCTCTGCTCCGTATGTCATCACTGGCAACACACACTGATCAAAGACCTTAGTCTTGAGACACTGCGGTAGTGCGGACGTGAAGATATGTTGTAGCTTCCCGAACGCTGCCCAGCCGAGTTGGATTCGACGAGTGGCCTCTTTCTCGAAATCGGATTTACCTAATCGGACTGTTTGTCCCAGGTATATGTACTCGTCAACGAATTCGAGCATCGAGCCTCCGACCGTGATAGGAGTGGGTGTAACATGGACATTGGTCATGACTTTAGTCTTGTCCAAGTTAATTTTTAGGCCCACTTGTCGAGAGACTCTACTGTCCTCCACGGTCTCAGCCATGACCACGATATCGTCCGCGAATCGAAGGTGAGTGATGTACTCGCCGTTTATGTTGATGCCAAGTCCATTCTAGGTCAGAAGCTTAAACATATCCTCCAGTGTAGCGGTGAACAGTTTCGGAGATATAAAATCTCCCTGTCGTACTCCTCGCTGCAACTGGATAGGTCTTGAGCTCTGACCATTAATTCGTACTGACATGCTGGCGTTTTTATACAAACACTTCAGCACTTCGATATATCGATAGTCAATATGGCACCGTTGAAGGGACTGCAGCACAGCCCAGGTCTCGATCGAATCAAAGGCTTTCTCATAGTCCACAAACGCTAAGCATAGGGGCCGGTTATACTCTGTGGACTTATGTATAACCTGCCGCAGCGTGTGTATGTGGTCTATGGTACTAAAACCTTTTCGGAAACCGGCTTGTTCGGGAGGCTGGAAGTCGTCGAACCTGTTTGCGAGACGATTAGTGATGACTCTCGAGAACAGCTTATAGACGTGACTCAAGAGTGTGATAGGTCTGTAATTCTTCAGAAGGGTTTTATCGCCCTTCTTGAAGAACAGCTCCACCACACCCCTGTGCCATACCTGTAGCGTTTTACTCGAGGAGGACGGCACTAAAGAGCCTCTGAAGGGCCTTCAAGACAGCATTTCCGCCTTCAGTAGCTCGGCTGTGATTCCATCCTCACCCGGCGCTTTGTTGTTCTTGAGCTGTCTGAGGACCATACCAATCTCGCACAGGCTGACGTCCGGGATATCTTCGGTGTAATGCCGAGTTAACCTAGCTCTTGGATCTGATGCTAGGGAGCTAACAGGTGCATGTTGTGTCGTGTATAACTGTCCATAGAACCTCTCGACCTCCTCTAAAACCTCTGGTTAGACGAGATGAGCCTGCCGTCCCTAGTCTTCAGCTTGTCAAGTCGGCTCTGCCCAACAGACCGATCTCGTGCGAACACTTTCAAGCCTTTGTTGCACTCTATAGCCTCTTTAACACGTTGTGTGTTAAATTGGCGAAGGTCGCGAGTCAAAAACTTGGAGATCCGTCTGTTGAGCCGCCGATAGTCACTCGCTTCCTCTGGGGACCGCAGTACCATCCTGCGCCTTTCGTCCATAAGTTCGAGGGTCTGGTCGGTGATCTTTCTCGGTCCTTTACTGCGGTGGGCTTTAAAGATGTTAGACCCTACCGAACGGACAGTTTCCACGAACCTGTTGCTGTATTCGTCCACGTCTACGCAATCGCCGAGGCTTTCGAAGCGGTTAAGAAGTTCGAGTTGGAAGCTCTCGGAGCTTTGAATTTGAATCGGTGCAGGTCGGAGCGCAGACTTCATCAGTCGAGACCGGTCCAACTTAGGGTTGATATTTAATGTGCCTCGTACCATCCGGTGATCGCTTCCGGTTTTCACCGCATTGATCACTGAGACATCATTAAATATTTGCCGCCTGGTCGACATGATGAAGTCAATCTCATTTTTTGTGACACCATCAGGACTAATCAAGGTCCATTTGCGTCTATCGCGCTTCTTGAAGAAGGAGTTCATCATAAAGAGGCCCGCCCTCTTCATGAAGTTAACCAGCAATTAGCCCCGGGGATTCCTGGATCAAAATCCAAGTTGCCCCACTCTCAACTCGTTACCGCCTCGTCAACCCAGCTTCGCGTTGAAGTCCCCCATGACAACAGTGTATTGGGTCCTAGAGGCATATATAACTCTGGAAATGTCCTCATACATAGCCTCAACCTCATCGTCGGGGTATGTCAAAGTGGGAGCATAAACCTGTATGACCTTCAGCGAATACCGTTTGGTGATTCTGAGTATAAGGTATGCTACCCTCGTCGACACACTCGATTTTCACCACGTTGTTCACGAGGGACTTGTGGACGATAAACACGACTCCACCTTGGGACAGTTGGTCGCCCTCCCAGAAATAGAGCAGGTTACCGGACTTAAGGGTTATCGTGTCCTCCCCCTGTCTTCGGACTTCTGACAATCCCACTATGTCCCATCGTAGCTTGCTCAGTTCTTCCTCCAGTTCAACTATCTTTTCGTCATTCCGCAGAGTGCGCACGTTGTATGTTGCCAGGGCCAAAGGTCGTCGGTTTGGGTAGCCTGGCCGCACCCGGAGATTCTTCGCACCCCTTACCCCGCCGTTACCATGGCCGCTACCGTAGCCAGGAATAGCGGGATGACCGGGGACTAGGGGCCATTTCTTTTTTTGTTGCTTCATTGGGGGGATATTGCCATAATCGCCACGCTTGGCAGGCGGGTTGGCGATCGCAGTGGTGGTAGCTTTATCACAGGACGCTGCTGTCCGTCCTGTGTTATGCTTATTTTCTACCACCCGTTTTCGGTTTTAATTTTTATAATTCCGTACCTCAAAAGTAAAAACCGAGCCCTTATAGGATCACTTTGTTGTCTGTCCGTCTGTCTGTGAAGACCACTTATCTCGGAAATGCGTGCGGAAGGTATCGAGTTGAAAATCAAACGCCTAAGTTAAAGTAAAAAAAAAGATACGGCTGTTCAAAATGTATAGGCTATTTTCCGTTGACCTAGAACTATGAAATTTGGCAAGTAATACCGTCTTATACTAAAAGTATAGAAAAAAATATTAAAAAAACAGAGTCTAGCCAGGAACGGCGACCCAAATTTTGAATTTAGTTTTCTGTTTGTTTCTTAGCTGGCGAAATATGGGTATTATCTACCTCTACCTAGCTCCTCAGCGAGTAAGGCTTGATTAGTGATTTAATGTTTTGTGTATATTACTATCATTACCATCACTACTTAAATATATATTAAATAGTTGTAGCAATAAATAAATATACCTTCACTAAATCAGCATGCAATACTCATTAAACTTATTCTGCAAGAACGACAAAGTAATAACTTAGTAATGTTCATCCCTTTCTGGTTAACAAGCGCGACGATTTCCGCAGTAATTATCTTGTACATTAATTAGTTAATTAAGTCACATAATAACTTAGTGAAAATGGACACCGTCATTTTTCCTTAATAAGGATTTTGGATCTTGTCTGAATTCCTAAAATAAGTACAAGGCAATTACTAGTCTAACGTTTTAAAGATGCAAATTTCAATATAAAAGTATTATTGTTCTGAATGTAAACATCTTTTACAGATGGAAGTACCTGCAGTCTTTCCTTTTTTCAAATATTAACTAATATAAAACCCTGTTGCGACGAAGAGACAGTTAATCTAGATTAATTATTTTACCTAAACTGATTATTTTGTAGTGGACTAGCTTTCCGCGGCGCGGTTTCACTCGCGTCTTTGCTTACTGCTCTGCTCCCGTCGCCAGTAGCGTGATGTTACATAGTCATTATACTTCCTCAAGAGCTTTTCAAATATCAAAGAGAATTTTCAAACTCGACTGGTAGTTGCAGAGATCAGCGCGTTCAAACAAACTCTTCCACTTTACATATTAGTATAGATTTGATATATTGGCATTATCGAAGAGAATGGTTGTCCTTGTTTATGGCTGTCCCTATTTTTGTGCACAATATTTTAAACTTAAGACTCTTTACGTTACTATAGGCAAATGTTTTGGTTAGGAACAAATGTTGCTTCTAAGAAGTCGCAAGCGGATAGTCGAATTTGGGAGTAAGATATACCTTATTAGAATGAGTGTACCGATTCTGTATCCAAAGGGTCTAAACAAGTGGCATAAACGCTAATAGGGTCGAATAGATTAATCAATGTATACGATTGACATAAGCTAACGCCAAAATTGTTGTTAGCTTATGCCCAGTTATTTATTTTAATATAAATTATATAAAGCGGGTGTAATTGTGTGAACACGCTAATCTCTGGAATTACCAAATGAAATGAAATGAAACATGCTTATTCATATAGGTTAATTAAATTAACACTTATGAACGTCAAAGTTTACAAAATGTCAGCAAATTAACCTACAGCCAGTTCGCTGACGAAGTAGAGCCATGAGAAGAACTGGCAAGAAACTCAGGCCACTCTTTTTAATCGCTGGGTTATTACAATTTTTGTAAGTTACAGTTTCAAGTAGCATGCAAAGTGACGCAGGCAATACACTTAACTCTATAGATACTTAATTACCTACAGCTTTCTATGTTGTAAAGAAAATTAAAAAGTAAAATGTGTGCTTTACAAGCTGCCTCAATTTGCACATTGCTACAAAAGGTATCAACCAGTCGGTTGAATAATTCTTTTTGTGTATGATTGTCCAGTTCTTGAGAAACAATATAGGCTATGTAACATCACGCTACTGGTGACGGGAGCAGTAAAGTAAGAATAGACGCGGATGAAATCGCGCCGCGGAAAACTAGATTAATATAAACTTCTATTCTATGGGCGCCACTTGTCTGGGCCCTCAAGAGACGTGGTATCGTTTTCTGCCCAACATCAAGCTATCCATTTCACCTTAAGGGTCTGCTAGCTTAGGACTATTTGAAAATTTACACCTTCTGTTTATTGCCACAGAGTTTAAAATAAATTTAACTACATCATCGTTTCTATAATAACAACGTTTTAAAACTGCAAATTAGTTGTCATAGTGAACATTTTAACGATGTTTTATGATTACATAAACAACTGGCTAAGTTAACGTAGTGGTTTGCCCAAGTTTCAATTAGCGCTAGTCTCTTATGTGCCACTATAAACTTTGTCTCTCTTGTGCAATAAACTGAAAGATTTTCAAAGTTACCTTTGGTTTCATTTATTTAGTTCTGAAAGCCTAGTGCGAGTGACGTTTACGTTAACGCGATCGAGACATTTATGACGTTTTGTGCTCCGATTGACCCGTTCCAAGCGCTCAACCAATCAGAGAGCCAAACGCGATTAAATTTATGATTGCGTTAACGTAAAAACAACTTGCACTAGACACCCTGGTCACTTTTTTATCATTTACGACCTGTTATCATTTACTTACTTTATGTACCGTAGACTTTTGAACCATGAAGTTTAAACCGTCATAGATGCCTAAGAATATAATAGAAGATCCTTGATAAATGCAGCAGGATGACTTCCGAAGAGCTGACGAGACATCGTGAGGCGAATATCATCTGCTCCTTCCAGCAAGTATGGCATGACGACCACGACCACTCTGTCAAGAGCGTAACGATGAAGAAGATGCCTAAGTATATGCCGAGTACCAGTTTTAATACCAATTTGGTGGCAAACAAGCCTATGAAACTGATGATAAGTCGTAACCAAAACCTAACAAAGCATGGTTATGCTTTCTAAGCCTTGCAGTGATAATAACCTCAAAATCCAACCGAGCCGTTGTCAACCATGTGTAAAAGAGAAAGGAAGAGGACCCAAAAAGAAAATTGGGTTGCCGACTCTCCCAAATATTGCCACTTGCTCCTACGTCACTACGCAAGAACTATTTTGCGGGAAATGATGCTGCTGATTAATTAGTATTGCCAAAATAACCTACAAGCGCGTCAAACATAGCTACAATTAAATTCAACCCGTATTAACAATTAATTCAAAGCACAATAATATAATAGAAGACAAACCGAACCCAATTTACTCACAGCTTCACTAAGAAAGAAAGTTCAAGATTGGAATTAGATAACGAGATGGAAAAACTGTCTCGAAAGAAAAATCATGAGAATGCAATCTCTACAAGCTTCTATTATAAGAGAAATATTTTTAGGGTTCCGTAGAAAAATAATAAAACGGAACCCTATTATTAAGACTCCGCTGACCGTCCGTCTGTCTGTCCGTCTGTCACCAGGCTATATCTTATGAACCGTGATAGTTAGACAGTTGTAATTTTCACAGATGATGTATTTTTGTTGCCGCTATAACAACAGATACTTAAAACAATAAAATAAGTTATATAAAACCCGCGGTGAACACATATAATTAAATAACTTCACACCTGTCTCCCATTAAGGGATAAGCAGATACCACTCCTAGTACGTGCACTATTATTACTCATGAACTAGTACCCCCAGTTCTAGTACATGAGTAATACAAAGTGCTTGAGTCTGTACCTACTAAGTCGAAACAAAGTTAAAATAAATATTTAGCTTATACGTTTCTAAGTTTAATATAAAGTTGTTAAGTTACACTATCAAGTTGCCATATTAATTGAGCTATATGGAAAAATGGAAAAATAATTTATCCTTGTAAGAAAAACTTTGTTTATTTCGTACGATGCGTCACACTTAGCTGCTGTACACATACTCCAACAGTACAAATATTATTCGCTCGTATATAGTTCACGCCTCCAGGCAACGAGTTCAACGGGTTCAACAGCCGCCAAACAGCCTTATCACAAAGGCTTGTTTTATATTCTCTCATGTGTCAAAAACATTGTCGTAATAAAACAATTCGTGGCCTATTTCTTTGAATGTTATTTACTAGGTGTGTATTGTTTACGTCATTTTTTGTATTTCATATAGGACAAAATAATTTAATTTGATAAATTTTGGAGTGAATTTTTGATGGCATATAGGCATGGCAGCAACATTGGCCAACCTTATTCTTCTTAACAGCCCGTTATCATTCCACTGCAGCAAAGTTGAAAAATGAAAAAATTAAACCTTATTCCTAACCGTCGGAAACAGCCATTCTGAAATCTGAAACAAAAGCTTAGGCATCAGGTGCATAAATGCTATTCATACACGAAATCTGAAAGTTCCACCCGAAAACACCTTGTAAGTTTCCAGTAAGATTTATATATAATGTCTTGGAAAAGGGTATATTAGTCGACTTGCATTCAGTTTCTTAAAGGCCTGTCAAATCATTGTTCAACTCACACTGGCCTGGCCTGTTGGTCTAGTGGTTAGTGACCCTGACTGCTAAGCCGGAGGTCGTGGGTTTGATTCCCACCCAGGACAAATCTTTGTGTGACGAGCATGATTGTTTGTTCTGTGTCTGGGTGTAATTTATCTATAATATGCATGTATTTACAAAAAAAAAATTATATATGTAGTAGTTGTTTAGTACCTATAACACAAGCAAATATAATTGCATAATTTGGGGCTAGATGGCGCTGTGTGAATGTGGTAGAATATTATTATTATTATAACAGTAGTTATATAATAACTCAGCTCTACTTAATTATTATTGATCGAATAAGGTGCTTTGATTTTGGACTTTAAAGTCTAAAATTGTCAATTCGCCTTGAGCAAGCGTGGTGATTAATGTCCATACCTTCTCTACCTGAGAGGAGGTTTTTGCCCTGCAATGGGATAGTAAACAGACTGATATTGTTCTTATTATTAAGGTGCTTTAATTTAATTCGGTTAAATTTCATGACAATAATAAACAGGTACTTGTAGACTAGTGGTCTCATGTGAATACTTATTATCTCGAGGTTTTAGTTACAAATTTTACCTACTGGACTGATCACAGAGCAGGGTGCCGAGTGCGAGTTGTTTTTACGGTAACGTGATCTAAAAGTTTATCACGTTTGGCTCTCTGATTGGTTAAAAGCTGGGAACGGGCCAATCGCAGCGCCGAACGTCATAAACGCATCGATCGCGTTAACGTAAAACAAACTCACATTCCAAAACATTTAGCCACTATTAATTTAAGATTGTCCTCAATATTTTACAAATACCTTATGTAGGTATTTGTATCTATCTAATACCCAAATTGTGTATTCATAAAACCTTATTGCACACTATAATATGAACTTTAAATAATTTCTGTCTCGAGACTATTTTACCTGAAAGCCTTCATGAAAGAAGAGATTTAGGCCGAAGGCTGACAACGGCAACAAGGCTTAATACAATACAAGTATTGTTTTAGGTTAAATTAGTGTAGGTTAATATTATTTTGGTATTGTGTAATGAAAATTATTTTGATGAATTGAAAGTTATAATTTATAGAGGAGTCAACATGCTCTTTAAGTCATTACATTGATTTGATTTGATTTTTATTAATGAAAAATATACATTGTGTTTGAAATATACATAAATATTAACTTTAGAGTCTAAATATAAAAAATGTCGGTAATAGTACAATTTCAAAAGTTTATACAATATTGATTAGTTACAAAAACACAAACATAGGTACATTAATGTCAAAAAATAAATTGAAATAAATTGTCTATAGATAATGTCAGTAATTATAACTGTTAAATGTCAGAAATGAAATGTCATATACTAGAAAACATTAAATATTTTTAAATTGTAATTATAATTTTGGCAATTCATGTTTGTCATTCACATTCAGTCCTTAAATCTTTTATTGAATAAAGGCCTACGGCCTTAAATTGCAAATATATTTTAAGTATGTTGGTAATTTATTAAATAATTCTACCGCTGCATATCTAACACAATGCTTAGTAACGTCTAACTTTGGCACAATTTTGTTTTTAATTGCCTTACGTCGTGTAGTAATAGGTCTTCACTCTCTTTCAATTCATTAAAATGATTTTGGAAATAACAAAAATTGTTTCGGACTGAAAAGCGTGGAGTAGAACGCCAGCCAATATGATGGTTCCAGATGAACTGATAAACAAAGATCGCTCATGCACACAGCGTCTTATCAGTGTCTTTGGAAATCGACAGGGGAGGAACAATCTATGTTCAACATTAGTTAGAAGGTGTTATTTCGTTATGAACACGGTCATTTTTCAATCATATTTATATATGAGTTTTTGATTAATTCAGTAATATTGCATATTTTCTCGATAATATAAAACTTTTTTATAATTAAAAAATATTTTTTTTTATCAAGTAATCAAAAGTTGTATATTTATAATCACAAATATACAAAAGTAATTTTTATGTTTACACCCAAAATTTAAAGCAATCTTCTCTTCAGAGGCTTCTTAAGCTGTGCACAAGGCCTTTTACCAACGACTTCATAGAATATTCTATTTATAAATCGACCATGGATGTTGGCTAAATATAAAATATTGGAAGGACATTCCTGTGCAATACCTACACAAGGAAAAGTCCGTTCAAGGTGTTTCTTATAATCCAGGGAGATATTGTTGGTATACTAACCAAGGCCGAAGGACCGTATCATAAAGTTATGAAAATACTTTGGTATAGATTACGCTAGTAGCATGATAATTAATGATCGGAAAGCCCTCGAAGTTCTCTATAATTTGGTATACAATTTGATATTTTCTTGTTATCTAATAAGGCTTATTCGAGGAAGCGTCAAATTTATGGTCGTGGGTAGTTCAGATAATTGTGAGAGGAAATATACACGAGAAGAATCCTTAGTAAAATTGCAATCTTTCAAAACTGGCAATTATTCAGATACATGCCTGTTGCCAAAAAGGTCTTCTCCCTCGATCCCTCGATAAGTGTCACAAGGGAGATATAAGTAGCAAAGAACAAAACGTGCGTATTCGACTACTTAATCCTATCGCTAGCTGACTCAGGGCGAAAATATTTAAGTTCAAAATGTACTTCACCAGTCTGAAGATGTTCACAGGTACATGTAAGGGCATACTTAAGCAACTCCGTCCGTTTACTAGTATTCATTATCCTATAAATTGGTTAAACTTATATTTGTACTTTACTGAATTAGTTCAATACTACTACCAGTTGTAAATATACATTGGAATACTTTCTTACGCCTTAGCACTAATATGAATCGAGCTCATAAGTTTGCTTTTAATGTCCTTCCAAAAAGTTATTTTCCTTCATTTCTTTAATATAAACCTTTCCCTCAAATACTGCATTTCTATTCATGTCATTCTTTAAGCAGTCCAACAATCTTTTCTGTTAAGTACGGTGTAACGCTATATTCATCATCATCCCAGCTGGACATAAGCTGCCCCCAATTATCCGACAATAAAAAATAAGTTCGAACATTAAACGTGTATTTTAAATCACTCAATTCACTATACCTACACTTTTTCATAGTACATCGACACGTTTCCAACAACATCAAAATAATGTACTAATTTATAAATGTACCCTGCCGAAATTAAGAGATCTTGCACAAAAATGTATAGTTATGTAGATATATTTAAATATGTTATTTTTAATTTTAGGTTTTTTAAATATCGTATTGGGTTTTTTGTGTGTATCTAATGATAATGTAAATAAATAAACATACACAGTAACACTTGGTTCAAGGCTCTCACCTAACCAAGTCTCATTAGCGCAGTTCTGATATCAAAGAGCGTCATTACAAACTGAGGTCCAGATACTCTTGTTACTGCAAATGGGCAAAGTTTGGGACAAAACTAGGTTAGTTTCGTTAAGTTTTACTCGTGAAAATTTAGTTCAGGTTTTTGTTTCAGAATTGATATTGTTGTGGTTAACAAGATTGATATAAATAGATATAATTAAATTAAAAACCATAATACATACATTAAAAATGAAGGTAAAAACTATATCAAGACAAGTAAGTTATATTTTTCTTGCCAATTAACATAAAATAGCTGGGAATCTATGTTTTGTTTCTCTTTCTGTCCTTTTTAAACATAAAAAAAGATTCAAGTCACAATAGTTATTCCGCCACCACTCTGTGTTTATTATTAAGGCGAATATATGGAAAAAGAAAAAAAAATAGATCAGGACCTCATCCCCAACATGAGTTTATTGCCTAACCTCAAGAGCTAAAATGCTCGGGCGTAAAAGTGTCATTTCAAAGGATAACTGCGTGGAAACCCATTCTGAGTCTCGAAGGTATCCGCGACAATGAAAATGGTTCTTCACGCTGCCTCAACTGCGCATGTATATCGTGTTGCCCTGTTCCCTGTTCCTGTCGGTTATTCAGTGCCAGTCTGCAAATTTTCTCTGAAAGGATATTCCGACATAGATAGGGTTACAGACGAGGTTACAACAACCAAATATATAAATACAAATTAAAAATTCACACAAAATAAAATGCTTAAATAGCCGCTGCATGTTGAATATACATGTACACATATGGACATACTTATGTAAGCCTTTCAAATATCCAAGCATCTTTCAAATAAAAAAATTAGAAACCAAAATGAGATGAAAACATGTTTATTTTTTTTATATTTTAATGTGAGGACATCAAAAAGCTTTTAAGCTCTTGAATAAGGAACTCTGCTACTACAAAATGATAACACTTTATCAACATCACTTTCAATACTGCAAAATCCAACATGAAACAACGATATGTTAACGCACAATAAAATAAAAACAAAGCTTGTTAGATCCAAGGAAGTTTCCATTGCTCCGGGAGATAGGAAGTAAGGACCATGACCCATTTACGTGAACCTTGGTGTAAGGGTGACGTCAAAAGACTCCTTTGTTACAACTGATGTTCCAAATGGTATTTAGTTAACTTATTAGGCAATTTATAGAGAAACAACCTTGAAATTATTCACTCAAAATCTTACTTATTTAAATTTCTGGTAAATCTATACTATCACATAAAACGGAAGAGTTTGTTTGTTTGTACGCGCTAATCTCCAGAACTAAAAGTCGGATTTGAAAATTATTTTTGCGTATGATAGCCTAGTTTTTGAGGAAAGTTATAAGCTATGTAACATCACGCCACTAGCGATAAGATCAGAGCGAAAAGCTAGTTAATAAAAAAAATTATAGTGGCAGGTAGCAAACGTAAAATATGATAGTGGTACGTCATACATTTGTTGAACAACACAAGGGTGATGCATATCATGGTAAACTGCTAGTAGGTGGGAGTAGATTTAACAAGAAGTACTGTCATCATTAATCTAAACTCAAACAAGCATGCTATTCCTTGACATCTGCGAAATGTTTGGTGATAAGTAATTACAACAAGGAAAACTAGAAAAAAGTTTAGTTATAAAAACTCAATTACATCTTTCACTACTTATTGTCGAGGACGACGCGAACTCAGACTTGCATTTAACTTCGGCAAACTACCTTGATGAGAACCTTCTTGAACGAAATCCAATATTGGAATGCTGACCATTTCATTGTTATGAAACTTAGGTACTGTGTTCGTAAGATTATTTTATTAAAATATTTATTTAATTTCATAGCAGTAAAAAACATGAATGTAAATAGTAAAAATACATTTGTTGTAAACCATGGGAGATCGGAACTGGCACTCCTTCATACACGTTATACACTTACCTAGTTAAGAGATCAGAACTGCACCCACTAAAATTGTAGCAAATATGTAACTTTTCTATGTATAATTTTAGTTATATACAGACTGTATACGACGGTTCGACATTAAATGAAAAGGTAGCTGTTACTGGTCCGTATAATGATTTTAAATTAATCACAAAAATGATTTGACTAAAAACAAAAATTTAAAATTTTCTAACAAAATAAATAATATTTTAGTAGTAACAAAGTAATACCCCATTTATTATGTCAAGTTCACTGACCGGTAATGAGCGGCAACGTTTATCCTTCGACGTGGATTATGACTTATGTCAGTAACCGTTTGACGTACTTACAGAGTGTTTAGAATTAAAGAAATTAAAAAAGTGGTCTTGTTTCTAAACTATTGAAGATATTTAGTTATTTTTTTTTGTCTCGCTTTATAATGTCACATACTATACGTAATTGCCATATCAGACCGTCGTAAACACTCTGTATATCTAGACATGTACTGCAATACTTTAAGATCAATAAAGATTATTATTATTCATAGTATTATAATATAGACTGATTGACTAAAAAACAAAAAGAATTCATTCATATCAATAAAACCTATTACAACATATGTGGCAAAACTTCTTTTAACTTTAGGTTTTAATGCATAAAGTTAAAAGGAATAGAATAACCATGAAATTGAAATATATTTTTATAACAACACGTGACTGGGATAAAAAGATTGAATGTGTTAATCTAGGATTTGATCCGGATTCGTCTAAATCCGTTCAACAGTTTACGCTTGTAATAAACGTTCAAATATTGAAGTATCTTCACAAAGCCTCGCGCTTATAATATTAGTAGGAAATTAAGTTTCGACACTCCATTTGAATTCAATATATGTACGGATGCCGGGTCAACTCCGTCAATGTACGAGTAACATTGCATTACCTTGCTAGAATGAGAAACGAAAGGATTTTCTTGTAAATATAAGAAACCTTTTGTTGCAATTACTTTAATCTCGGTTTGAATGCAATTAAAAACAAGTTTTGTGTATAGGCACTCACAAATCATACTCGTACAATAATAATTGACAAGCTCTGTGGGTCGGTGGTACTGTGTACTGACTACCACGCAGAAGTCGCGGGTTCGATTCTCGCTCAGTGCAAATATTAGTGTGCATGAACATGGCTATTTGCATTGGTCTGGGTGTTTCTATGTATAATATGTATGTATTTACAAAAAAAAGTATATAAGTATGTTTATCCGCATTCTAGAACCCATATCCCAAACAATTAATAGATGCTTACTTTGGGCCTAGATGGCGTTGTGTGGTTGTTGTGATATTATTATCATAATTAACTTCCTAATAAAAGTAAAGATACTTGTAGATGAATTATGTTTGTAAGTGGTATTCTTTCAAGTTTTTGTACATTCAGTAAAGCAAGAGACTATCAATAATGCCCAGTAGCGTAGTTACTAAATAAAAACTTGGCATAATATTTTGCATATTATAATTAAACTTTGTTCGGTTTACTTACCTCGTTCGTTGGTAAACAAAAGTTAATAAATCAATGTCGATCAACTTTCTTGTTTACTTCAGCTATTGAATCGACTGTGGGCACACAAATACGCAATTTATTGAGTTCTCTCTCTTTAAGTAACTTTCTTTAAAGAAGATAAACGTATCAATTAAACTTATTTATAAAATTAGTTCATACAAACATGATTCATCATGTAAGATATTTTCTGCTGAACAAAGGCCTTCTTCAAATAGCATTGTCTAAGGCCGGTATTAGACTATCATAGAAATATGATCAAAGATGTGTAAGTCATTTTTAAATGAAGAACATATGACGGTATAGTAACTACATGTGATTATCTATGATCATAGAATTTGACAGATATGAAATCATATTTATATGATTTAAATATGATAATGTAATACCGGCCTAACTCAATGTCAATCATATTTTTACCATGAATGTTTTAGTTTTATTGATAGTATTAAAAAACGGATGATCCATGTAATCAAACGTCATAAGTGAATATAAATAACTAGCTGTTGCCCGCGACTTCGTTCCCGTCAAAATTCAGATTTGACTGGCCTGTTGGTCTAGTGGTTAGTGACCCTGACTGCTAAGCCGGAGGTCGTGGGTTCGATTCCCACCCAGGACAAACCTTTGTGTGATGAGCATGATTGTTTGTTCTGTGTCTGGGTGTAAGTTATCTATAATATGTATGTGTTTACAAAAAAAATGTATATAAGTAGTTTATCAGTTGTTTAGTACATAACACAAGCAAATATAATTGCTTAATTTGGGGCTAGATGGCGCTGTGTGAATGTGGTAGAAAATTTAAAAAAATGTAAAAAAAATGCCTGATCTTACGGCAATCGTACATTGTATCAGTAATAATCATTATAATCCATCTCTATGACGAATCCCTTTTAAATCCATTCATTTAAAATTGACGAAATTTCATACAAACTTGCGACTCCTATATTTTTCTACTTAATAAGGGTCATTTCTAAATATAAAAAATGGTAAGAACCTAACTCATTTTAATTGAGAGTATATTTAAGTGAGTTTTGAGTCAATAGCTTTAAAAATAAAAGATTTTCCATACAATGTTATACCCCCTGTCATTAATTTGTAAGGATTGTTTAAAAAATAATTAACTAAATTTCGTAATTCGGCAATCCAATTATCAGAACTAAATATATAAGTTACATACGAACTTTGCCAACCCATTTTTCCTCTTCAGGGGATGAATTACGCAAAATCGCATGTGAAGTACCAAATGGGTTGCTAAAAACTAGTTACTAATTAGATCAAATTAAACTACTTATTCATGCTTTTAGGTACTTCACATGAGCTTTAACAGGTGATTAGTTAATTTTTCGTTGACCAATCTTTCAGAAACTGGGGGTATGTGTATAATCTGCCCGTGATGAACCTCACTCAATGTGTCTGTACTGGGCAGTCACAGCGGGATGCTATCATTGTTAGAATGCTGTTATTGCTAGCGCGCAGTATTTGGAACAGTGACGTAACTCTTGCGTATAATTTAAGAAGTTTTGTATCAACTAACTCTCCAATGTCTATTAGCAGTCAATAATGCATCATCATCCAGATCCAATATTGTTTTAGTAGAAGTGATTATATTGTTCGAGTGACAACAAATTGTTTCTAAATGTTTTTAGTTTAGTTGTAGGCAGCAAACTTTTAGTAAAAGATACTTTAGGCCTACCTTAGGGGTGTTATATTGTGTACGAATTGCCACAAAGAGGTCTGGAGTTCAATCCCCGATTCGGAAAAATTATATTGCATTTTTCTGTACAACTTTTTTTAGCTTTCAGCCCAGAATCGGGCACCGGTTTACCTTCTGTTACATGAACCAGTGTAACAAGGGCGTCTGTCTACCACTTTATTTCACTTTACTTTTAGGAAAGAAAATAAAATACCAATAATAAAAATGTCAACATTTTATTCATAAATCAGTATAAGTACTTACATTGACTTACATCTAAACAGTTTTACAGTATAAAGACTTAGTAACGTTTACGACAAGTATCCTAGTCTCATACAAAAATATTAGCTCTCATTCAACCATCTCTTGTACTGCCATTGCCATTATTTTAACTTTTGTAAGGTCTACCAGTGAGAGCTGCTGTATTATAAAAACACGTACCATTATAAAGGTGAATATTATGTATTGTTATGCACTATAAAGATGATTATGTTCATAGTACATGCTCACATGATTTCAAATAACTCGTAAAGCTTTTCAATGTTATAAAACTTTTAAATAACGATATCTAAAGTAATAAGTAGAGAAATTATTTGAAGAGAAATGCTCTGTGACTTTATTAGGTGACTACTATGACCACGGCAATTAAGTTAATCAAAGGCTTTAGCCCAGTCATTAGAAATACGATTTTGATTAGGTTTATAATTTAAGATCCCAAGCAGTCCTTAATTGATTGGCATTACAAAATCAATTTTACTTCGTAAAACTCAAAGTTAATTTTTCAATGATAAGCCTAAGAAGACGTTGTAGTAGACAACGATGATCAGACCGTTAACTTCGTCTAAATATTGCAATAAAAAAATAAGTCTGCACTGTCTTAATCTTAAATAACAGCTCTCACTGACAAAACTACAATAAATTTTCCAAATGCTACTTAACCAAAATAAAATTCAGAGTATTTCATGTTAAAATTCTTAATACCAAAAGTCCGGTTGTTGACAAAATATCAATAGCACTTACACAATACGGTAACGATTTTGTATGCAGTCAAGCCAAAGTGTTGTAACTGACAAACATTTCAAAGGATAATACGATCTTTCAGTTCTATAAAGGATAAAAGATCTCCGGTACCAATTTTTCGGATAACGGAAGTAAGGTGAACAAGTCCGGACTTGAGTTGTTCACTTACAAAGACATTATGTCCTGGAAAGAAATACGCAGTAACATACTTTATTTATACGATATATCCATATCTTTCCTATACGATCACATTCTAAATTTAATGATTTTTCAAGATATGTTTTAAATCGCCCCCTAGTCCCATCTTAATCAATTCGTTCTGGAGTCAAAAGTAAGTGAAACATCTTTGGGATGAAATATTGGGTGTAGAGAGATCATTCTAATCTTAAAATTTTAATCCTATCTTAATATAATGTATACATCAAAGTTTCCAGTTGAAATAATAATGAGTATGTGTTGCAGTACAAGTATCGAAGTCACTTTAAGCTACAACTGATAGAAAATCTTTCAGAAATATTTAATTTTTTTTAGATTTGTATAATATATCTTTCAATTCAAAACGCATGAATTTATATTAATTTAAAATAATAAACTGTATTTATATTTATGGCGGATTGATTTTAAATTACATTTATATTCCAAGCTTAAAATGCAAATAAAAAATTATTCAATGCTCATTATTTAAAGAACATTTATATAAATTTTAAACTTATTAATATATACTTTAAAATACATTGATATATTTTTAGATATATTTACGATTAATACGATTTAAAGCTTTGTTTTCATCTTACTTTTTTATGTAACAAATACATACATATATAATTTATATAACAAATGATGTAATTTTGTGCCGTTATGTGTGACAAATAATTATATTAAAGTATTTCGCAAATACATAATATAATCCATCTACATTATTGTCCAACAAATGAATGTTCGTAACATTCTCCATTTTCAACAAATCGTAATTCTGTGCAGTATATGTAATTAAAAATTGATATTTATGTATCAAATTGTTCAGATACGATGACAATTTTAAATATACTTATCTTAAAAGACAACAACTATACAACATTTATAATTATACAATATGTATATGATGTGATAAGTCTTGAATTTGAAGTGTGCGTATTCCAAGGTAATAATACGAGTAGGTAACTTTGTATATCTTATGAAAAAATACAGGATCAGTAAAGTATATAGATATAGGAAAAGAATGGCAATGATATGAGAATACATTGGATTATCAACTCTACGCTACAAATAATATTTTTTATTTTTCTATAAACGTTTAGAACTTCTATGGATAAATTCATTTCTACGTCAACTGACAATACTGACATCTATACTAGTTCTTTCTCTACGTTTCAATATCACGTAACACTGATCTGTTTCGTTTTTCTACAGTAAATGGACATACAACTGTTTTACATTTACTTATAATAAATGTTTGGCATCTTGAGAATACCTTGCCTATAGCCGACGCCAACATCAATGATGTTAATATCTTCAGTCCTTTTTAAGTCCGTCTCTTCATCTGCGAATGGATAAACAGGATTAAGTGTTTGAAATAGACTTACAATGTTTAATTAATGTTGCTGTTAATAGCCAAGGTCGACGGTCTGTAAAGATATTCTCTGGTAAAGCTTTTGGAATACCAAATCATACCAGAATATGTCCTACAAAATTGATAAGCCAATAGAAAATTAAAGTTTTCTTTCTTTGGTTTTCTTTGTCTTTGGTTGTTGTTTTTGACAACTTCCAAACAAGATTTATGTCGCGAGATACTTTTAAAATATTCAATTAACGGAAATGAAGTACACTCAGATTCAGCACAAATAATACAACATATTTTTTTTGTCTCTTATGAAAATCGATTCTACTACAATCAGTGCGTTTATGAGATAATCAAATCAATTTAGCTTTTCGTATGCTATATTAAAGTAAAGTTTTACCTATTTTTTTTTTGTTTAAAGCTCACCTTCCATTCAAGCAACTCAGCCCCGCATTGGTCGCATCATTACTAGGAAGCATGATATTCGCCGGGGGGCTCTTGTTTAGAGGGTACCATTGCGCTACCGGCTTGCGAGGATTGTCCAGCATTTGCAGCCAGTGGTCGCGACCGATTCCGATTAGCGTCGAACCGATAGCCGTACAGCCAATTAATTCGTTTGATCCGATCCTGATGACAAAAGATATAAATATTTAAAACAATATAAATAAGCGTTTAAATACATAAAAAATAACAAACAGCTAACTGAAAATCATAAACACAGGACATAGCTAAATTTACTAATAACTCAAATTGAGGCAAGTATGACCATTTTGCAAAAGACTGCATTGAAATGAATTCTAAAGTTCTTGCTCCATTTATTACTAGCTTGTAGGAAGCGCTTTACTGTACGATACATTTTAGGTATTGTTACGTAGATTTCAATCACAAAACATGGTGCCTCTTCGTCTCTAAGTCTCACTTCAGGAAGAAGCAGAGAAGTTTGGAAACTCCTCTGCGTCTTCTCTAAGTGTGACTTTGATGAAGAGTATGTTAAGTTTTTTAAGTTTGTTCTGTGTCTGGGTGTAATTTATCTATAATATGTATGTATTTACAAAAAAAAAAATGTATATAAGTAGTATATCAGTTGTTTAGTACCCATAACACAAGCAAATATAATTGCTTAATTTGGGACTAGATGGCGCTGTGTGAATGTGGTAGAATATTATTATTATTATTATTATTATTATAACAGTAATTGTTTGCTCCGCTCGCACATCTCGAGGAAATGATGTCATATTAGGTCACAAAGCACTAATACTTAGAACTTTATTATTCAAAATATAAAAGTCAGGTCTAACAAGATTTAAAGTGATCGGTTAGGAACTAATCCGTAAAGATGTTCTAGGAAACATGCGTACTGTGAAAAATCACTAAAAAGATAAAAGTATTCTTGGAAGGTCCGACGAGACTCAAACATGATTATAGATTGTTATTCTATAATGGAATATTTATAAGGATTTGGGGATTTCTTAGGTTATATACAAGTGGCATGTTCGAAAAAACATACATTCAAGCACCTACTATAATCACCTATACAGATATCTTAATGTATTTTAACAACTTTCAAAACTTGTATTATTGAAAAGAAATTTTAAAATCTGTCACCGTTTGCCTTTTTTGACTAACACATTAAATTTAACCTTATAAACTCATAGAGTACAGTAAAAAGTAAAAAGACTATATTTTTGCAGTTTTATGACGAAATAAATTTACCCGAAAAAAATCGACATCATTGCCTTTCAACGTCTAATGAATACCCCAAAAGCTGTTTCCGTGTTCTCATTTGTTGAGCGAGAAACATTGTAAACGATTTTTTGATGTATTGGGATAAAAGACAGATATTGTGAACTCAGTTCATTATTTTTTTTGGATAACCTTCAGTCATATTTTATTGTGAATATTTGCAGTTTTTATTTACAATATTCAGCGTAAGTGTACTTGTAATTATGTTTATTGGTTTAACCGTTTATCCTTTGTTTCTTGAGAAACGAAAATCACGCTTAATTACGTAATTAGTATATGTTAAAAAATACAATAATAATAACAAACCGCTATCTATTGCCGCTGTTGGGTCCAGACCCAAATCGTACATATTGTAATAATATAGTTTTGTAATAGGCGTCTTTTTTTCACCAAGAATTTTGTAGACATTATCATACGGTAATGGGTTACCAAATTAAACGATAAATAAAAAAAACGTAAAAAAAACTTCACATCTAAATTTTGGAAACCAGTTTTAAGTTCCACTAAATTCCAGTAGAACTACCACTTTCCGTTTTTAACGTCATTTTCCCTCATCCACAGTATTCAGAGAAGGACCGACAAATTAATTCAATTAAGCTAAAGTGATTCCGTCTAACTGTGCAAAGGAATGTTAATAAGTAAAATATTTTTTTATTAAGCTGATTAAGATGGCGATAGTATTTTTATTAAAGTTTAAAAATGCTCTGTTTTAATTTCTTTGTTTGAAATATTAATATATTTCAAGCAAAGAAATTAAAAGTGATCTGATTTAGTACTAAAACTTTAAATATAGACGCCTATTATATGCTATATAAGCATGAGATTTAGGGGTTACTTAACAAATTACAATTTCCACAATTGCATAGTTTAAATATAAACTTCTAACACTTAAAGAATAATTCGCACTTTCACCTGCAGTTTCTGAAAGGCTGATAGACGAAACATTAACTAATCATCTGTTAAATCTCATGTGAAGTACCAAATGGATTGCTAAAAGCATGGATAATTTATTAGTTCAATTTGATCTAATTAGTTATTATTTACCAATTAATTATTCATGATTTTAGCATGCCTTTAGGTACTTCACATGCGATCAGTCTAAGAACTGCACAAGTAGAGAAATACCACCATGTTACATTTGGCTTATTTTAATCGTTTTATGATTAAAAATCCCAAGCTGATGTAGTTACAGACCTCTTCTTGCCACTGAGTTTGAAAATTAATACTTTTGAAGTTCAGTAGGCATATAAATGTAATTGAGGCAAAATCTCTCAAAGTTTGCAAACTTCATCAAAATAGCCTGAAACAGGCTGAGTTTTAAACACCTGGCTTTCAAATTAATTTAATCTGAATTGAGTAAATATTTTATTATTAAGTCTAAATACATTTTTATTTGATTAAGAGTTGAACTTTGCTTGTTTAGTGGAGGTCACCTTGTAATGATATTTCGACGAGTATTGTGCTTTGCTATTGTGCTGCACGGGTGTAGCGAACAGAGAGACCATAGCAACCGCTGGCTATCATATAAAAAATTATTGATTTAACAATTTCAAACTTGATAAATAAGATAAATATTTCTAAAAAGCGTATTTCGAAGTTGTTTTTATTTTCTTTTTAGACATGATGTATTTTTAAATATTTCACCCTATCGCTATTTACGCTGGAACGTTTGATGTTACATTGGTTTAGAGAGTGAATTTCAAATATTTTCTCTCAAATTAATTTGAATGAAATGTATTTTCGAAGAAAACTTTCTCGTAGATCATAAACAAAACAAAGACAAGTCGTATTTTGGAATAGAGGCATCATTTGCATTCAGACCCCAAAATGGCTTTTAGTTTCAGTAAGAAATCTATATAAATTTTTGAAGAGTTTACTTAGCTCCAGATCTCCATTAGCACCAGCAGCAGGAACGCTATATAAACGCTATACAGAATACCACAGTATACTGTGGAGTGAAAAAATACCATTATCGGGTTTCTATCCAATCATGGTCTTCGTTGAGTTTCAGCATGCTAACATGGAAACGGACCAGCACAATTCAATGATGTAATATTTTTTTTTATACAACTTTGGTGGCAAACAGGCAATACCTGACAATTTAGTAGTATTTGTACCCTATGTTTATGGCTATGTTTTCTCTAAATAATGCTCAGATAATATAACTAAGCTGTTGCCGACCGGGTAAATAGAAGAAAATGAGAAAGGAAAAAGGAAAAGGAGGGGAACTGAGAGAGTAATTTGGGCGGGACTCTAAAAATGCACTTGATTGACTCACCTGTCATAGTCAATGACCTTCACCAAGAGTGTTATGTCGTACACATTTTCTGCGGGTAGGTCGAACACTAAGGCTTCATTGTATACAGGGGACAGTGTATTCTTCTTAACAGTCGTCTTTTTCTTCTTTATGCGTTTGCCTTGACATATCAGACAGATCTTCACGTAGGGATCTGTTCAAGAAAATGAAAAATATTACATTTGATATTTTTTTTTAGAAAAAAATCAAATCCGGCTTCAAAACAATACCTACAATATTCGATCCTTAACTAAATAGTAGAAAATATATTTTAGCTACTTCAAAGCAAAGAACATTAAAGGGAAGTTATTTTTGGAGTCGGTGCCAACGAAGAAGAATCATGAGAAGAACCTCCTCCTTTTTGAAGTCGGTTAATAAAATTATAGTATGTTAACATAGCCTAATGTGTTTACTTAAACTGCCTTAACCCCAAAACAGTTCTACATTGTCTGTGTTAAACGTAAAACACGAACATAAAAAAATCACACAAATACCACTATATTAAGTGCTAGTGACAATGAAACAAGCTTAAGCCTTGGAACACTTGTTCCATACCACCATTCAGTCACCTCGTGACCCAAAAAATACATTCTTTATTGTATTACCTAGCAGGGCATTTATCATCTGTCCCCCTCTTATTAACTACTCACTCACAAATTCCGTATAATCCAATTCAACTAAATAACATTCGTCGCAAGTACACAGTCTGTCCACCAGTCTTAGTAAATACGAGCCTAGCTAAACGCTTTTTCTATTTTCTTAGCGGCTTTGTTTATAACAAGGCAAATAAAATATTACATATATATCCAATGTGCAGATCTGCATGTAAAAGATCAGTTACTACATGGCTCCTCGTCTTGGACTATAGCGAAACTGAAAACATTATTGTTACTGTTAGTTAATTGTGCACAGGCATACCCACTCACACTTACACACACACACACACACTCACACACACACACCCACATACACACACTATTATCCCTCACATTTCACATCACTGCATACTTTTTATACACATAAATTATTAAATTTTTAATATTATATAGTAAATAAATCTCAGAAAAATATGAATTAATAAATTATAACTTTAATAAAATTGTTTGAAATTACATAGTAAATAAATATTCAAATTATATAAATTATTAAATTGGAACTATAATTCAATGTATAAAATTTTAGGCTCACACTAAGATTGTTATTAGTGCACTAGTCTGTTCAAAATGAACTATTTATTTAATTCTATTAACTCATTAATGCTCTGTAAGGAGGAGGGAGCCTGGAGATCTGTAATACAGGCCTCGAGCCTATCACGGACTCCAGCTCTCTCAAAGGGTTTTTAAGCTTTAATGTTTTTATGATTATTTGAACTGTACATACATACCTTTGTGAGAGAAATAAATTTATTATTATTATTATTATTATTATATTAACAGGGGGAAAGATGAGACTTTTTTTCTCATCTGTCACCCTAGAGGGACAAACCAGAGGGACAGATGGGAATAATCCAATCCTAAGCCACACGTGCAGTCTTAACAACAGTAACAGAATATTACTATCGTTCTTATGCCGTCGCAATAAAGTTGTTTCTCCTATATCATAAAGCACACAATCACGCAAAATCCCAGCCTATATACTGTTTACCTTATTACGTAATTTCACTTTTTCCATTACATTTAAGAAAGTGGGCGGAACAAAAGCAGTATGTAAACATTTTGCCATTTATGTAAAGGAAACTGAAATGGATGACAGTAATAAACCTTTATTTTAGCTTAAAAAACTAAGCCTGATTTTAAAGGTACAAAGTAAGTACCTAAGTAGAGATAAGCCCTTTTCCGCGTTTTTAATATCTCTTCAACGAAATAGTTTATGAAAGAACCACTTTGTTTTAAAGGTTACATCAAAAGTTTCATTCGGTCTCACAACAAACGCCAGCATAAATTATGATTGCTATACAAAAAATTTACTTTTGCTACCTCCTGTGTTACAATTTTACAAATATTTAATTTCTGAAAATTGCTTAAAATATGTTAATAAAATATAGCCTATGTTACCCGCTTAATTTATTGAATTCTAAAGGTGAAGCAATTTTTCAAATCGGTGACGTAGATTTTTAATTAAATCGTTGCAAACAAACAAACATACAAAAAATTAAATCATTTCCCTTGATGTATTAAAATTTTGTTTGCCTCGATAGTGCAGCGGACATAAGAGGTTGTAATTTCACCTCCACAGATTACAAAACTTTGTGTGAAGCAGTCGTTTGTCCTGAGTTTAAACTCACCAAGGACTTTACACGTATATGTGCCGTCTTGTGTCTTAAAAATATTATAAACTTGAGTCTGGCTGTACTTTGTGTCTGTTAATTTTAACTCCTTTAATTGTAATTAAGAAGGCCCTTAGACGTTATTGAGGTAAAATTGTAAGTAATCTTTACTAATTTTAACAATATATTTCTATATATTGATGTGATGTATAAATAAAATAAATATTATTATAAAAAAAAAAAAAAAATATTAAAAAAAAAAAATGTAATCTTCTTTCAAAATATCACACAACTGATTTTTAATGCCTTCTTTATTTTCTTATATCATCATTATCATTTTACATCGCTTTCTACTTACGAATTCTATAAACCTTTCTCTCAAATCTAGACAGGCTACAATTTTACAATAATAATAATATAATAATAATAATAATAATATGTGGACACTATCACACACTGTCGTCTAGTCCCAAGCTAAGCAGAGCTTGTGTTATGGGTACTAGATAACTGAATTATAATACATATACATACTTTTTTTTTGTAAATACATACTTATAATACATAGGAAACACCCAGACTAAAGACAAATACAAATGTTCATCACACAAATATTTGCCTTCCGTGGGAATCGAACCCACGACACCCGGCGTCACAGTCAGTTACACTAACCACTAGACCAACGGTGCAGTCAACAATAATCAGAGGATGGAAAGAAATTTACCGAATCCTACGTATCTTGAATACCTGATACGGTTGGGCTTTCCCTGAATTATTATACCTTTTTCGGGTTAACACTTTTGCAGGTATACTTTAGTTTTGTTGCAAATAATCTAATTCTTTTAAATAGAAAAAAACTAATCTAATCAGAGGCCATAGACAAGTAGCAAAGATTTCTGTTCTATTCATAGAATAGATAAAAAAATGTATGGGATTGACATAAGCTAACGCCAATATTGTCATAAGCTTGTGCTGAACGCTACAACAGTGGCATATATGCTAATAGAATAGAATAGATTAATCAATCTATGGTATTGACATAAGCTAATGCTAACGTTGTCGTTAGCTTATGTCAATCTCATTATTGTTTTAATCTAGCGTTTATTCCCTCAATTGTGTTTTTGGGAGCCTTTAATATTGTACAAGTATAAGAAACATGTCTTTTCTTATTACTTCACTGATAAAGTATACATAGTGGTGTATTCTCCGGCCTAAAATATGACTACTACATCTCTTACCGAGGCGTACAGGCGATCAAGGCAATATAGAGGTAACAGTGTTGTCTGTTTACTAAATAGCACACAATCACAATTAATCTATCGTAGACCACAGCTCGACATGGGCCTCGCCCAGTTTTATTATTGGAGGTATTTAGTCTATTATACCACGCTGGCCAGACAGGTTGGTATAGGGTTTGTTTCTACCCTTCTCTGCCGAAGTGATGTTTTCTCCTTGATTCTTTGCCCTTAGTCGGCTCTTACATCCTCAGGATCTAGAGGGATGACGACACTTGTATTCTTAGTCCGTCGCCATACTAAATATACCAAAGGAAAACTGAACGAACGTGATTTCATCTACTTGCCTACTTAGTGACTATGACTATTAAAAGAAATCTTGCAGTGAATATCTTTAGGCCGATAATATAATAAGATTCAATTTACATCCCGAAAATTACTTTATCTAATTGAATTTAGAATGGACACAATAATTGGCCTTCTAAGTTTTTAAAGGCCAACGTAATAATCCAACTTTAGATAAACAAGTTAAAACAAGTCTTAAATGGTTTAGCCCACATTTGTGGTCGTGGGCGTAGTTTGCTCACACTTTTCAAAGCGGTGACGAAGGCGTGATAACTATAAAAGTTTATGTTTAATGACTCCTTTAATCTTCGAATTTCGGTCACGGCGATTAATCTCTAGCGTAATGTTTAGTTTCATATTTTTAATTATTTCATTTTAAATACCCATTTATATAGACTAAATGTGGTCTAATATTAGGGATACCACATACTTATACACGGTACATGGATATAGCACGTTACTGTTGCTGTTTTCATTATGACATCCACGTTTCGTCTGTTTAAGTATTATGCAAAAAGAAAGCAAATTTATCCTTTTTCAAATATTTCGTCCCTCGATCTCAGGTGTAGACGTGCCCTAAATAACGGATATATTAGTATTCTTTCCTCGGCAGGCCTTAAGAACTTTATAAATTGCTCGATAACCGATACAATGGCTTCTATATAGGCTTAATATTTTTTCTTTACAAAAGTTATTATTTGTGTGCTATTTAAGTGCGTCGTAAAAGTTTTGAGGTATTTATAAATCATTTTTAGGTAATATTACCATATAAATTTTATTTTTGTATGTGGGAGTGAATAGTCACCTTTAGTCACTTCAGTCTGTGGTCAAGCTAGTCTATGGTATGATAGTTTAAAATAAATATGATATATTGCCTATGCCCCTTCCGAACGACCCGCTGACTTATTCTAGATGTGTATTCTGTATTCAAAATTTGAAATAAAAATGCAAATTTTCTACAAATTGCAGTTTATTTAACTATATGGAACCATAGAACTTACATGTATTTATTTTTTCACCAGCTGTGCCCTGTGGCTTCGCTAGCACGGAAATTGATATGTGTTTAATTAATGTAACTCGGAAACCAGACCGATTTTCAGTTTGAAAAGTATCCTATGTCCGTCTCTGTCACCAAATCTATGTACATACTGAATTTTTATCAAAACCAGTTCAGCCGTTTAGGCACTCAGTGGTAACAAACACACACACATAAACTTTAGCATTTATAATATCTCATAATAAGATCTATAGGGCAGTTTGCAAACTAAAATAGTCATCTCGTTAAGTATAATTTAAACACAATTTTCTTTCCTACAAAGACAAATTATCGCTGCTAGTAATTGCCTCTATCTTTAATTTATTCACACTGCTCATCTTTCTGACTAATTGTTTTACCGCATACCGCTCTCAACGACAAGATAAATTACACTTCCGTCCAAACTTTAGCTTAGTTGCAATAATAAACCAATTAAGAACGAATTGTGTATTGATTTTGATTAATGAATATCTAATTTGTGTGATACATAACAGATGTCTAAACAATACTGTTTTGACTGGCCTGTTGGTCTAGTGGTTAGTTAGTGACCCTGACTGCTAAGCCGGAGGTCGTGGGTTCGATTCCCACCCAGGACAAACCTTTGTGTGATGAGCATGATTGTTTGTTCTGTGTCTGGGTGTAATTTATCTATAATATGTGTGTATTTACAAAAAACAAATGTATATAAGTAGTTTATCAGTTGTTTAGTACCCATAACACAAGCAAATATAATTGCTTAATTTAGGGCTAGATAGCGCTGTGTAGATGTGGTAGAATATTATTATTATTATAGTTTACTGGTTTTTTTTTCTCAGCTTAATGCTGGTGGATGTGAACCTATCACGGGCTTATGCCAAGTGGGTTGGTTCATTGTGTAATGTTGTGGGTGTTTGTGTAGTGGATGTGAGGAATCGCCGAACTATGGAGCATGTGTCTAAAATTACTGATTTTTGTAGTGATATGAATGCGTTTTTATTTAGATCTAATTCTTTCAATGAAGTGTGTAATGACTTGGGTATGAGTCCTGTGGATGAGATTATAAATCGATATGATTTTTACTGTATGCTGATGCCACATTTGCCGTATTTAGTCAGCCAGAGGTATATATTTTTGAATCTTTTCTGTATACTTTTTTCTAATGTTATCAGAATGAGGTATTGCTATATCAATTAAATATGTTACCTTTTCAGCCTTTAATGTAATGTCTGTAATGTCAGGTCTATTGTTTGTTGTGGTTTTATCTGTAATAATTTCTCTATCCCAGTAAAGTTTGACGTTTTCGTTATTTATTATATTTTTTGGTTTATATTTATAGTAAGGTTCTGCTTTATCTATTAACTTAAATTTAAAAGCTTGTTGTGAATGTATTTGTTTGGCTACGTTATTGTGTCTTTCAGTATATTGTTTATGAGCTAAAAATGGGCATCCTCCTGTAATGTGGTCTATTGTTTCTTGGTTACTGTTACATAATCTGCATTTATCTGAGACTACAGTAGGATCTTTTATTATATATTTTTGATAACTTTTGGTTTTAATAATTTGATCTTGAATTGCTATTATGAATCCTTCTGTTTCCTTATATACGTTTCCTTTACACAGCCATGCGTTTGATGCTTCTCTATCTATATATTCTTGTTGTAGTTGATTGGGATATTTTCCATGTAGTGACTTCTGCTTCCAGCTATTTAATTTCTCTTCTTCTGATATTATTGTTTCAGTCTGGTTATCTATAGCATTTAGTTTCAAGGGTGTGCTTGATGTTGATATAAGTGTAAGTGCTTTGTGAATTGGACTGCTACTTGCTTTATCTTGAATATACTTTCGAATGTTGTGTATCTGTATGTTATGTAAGTTCTTTAGGTCTATAAACCCTCTACCTCCAATTTTCCTCTTGAGATTAAAACGTTCTATTGCTGAGTGAATGTGGTGTATGTGGTATTTATTACATGTTGTTCGTGTCAATCTATTTAGCCTGTCTAAATCTGTAACTGTCCATTTGATAACTCCGAATGAATAGGTTAAAACAGGAACTGCGTACGCGTTTATCGCTTTAACTGTATTTCTACCTGATAATTCTGTATTTAGTATTTTATTTAATCTATTTATATACTTTTTAGTTAGTTCATCTTTTATTTTACTGGGATCTAGTCCTGTTCCCTGCGCATATCCTAAATATTTATATGTATCTGTAATTTCCATTGTATCTATTAATGCATTTTGTTGTGTATGTAAAGTATGAGAATCAGTTTCGTGATATTTGCCTCGTATTATATTATTTATTTTACACTTATCTAATCCAAAGGTCATTTTGATGTCTGCGCTAAAATTTTCCGTAATTTTTAACAGGTTGTTTATTTGTTGTTTAGTTGCTGCATATAATTTTATATCGTCCATATATAATAAATGATTTATTTTAGTATTGTTTTCTTTGTGTATTATGTAACCCTGTAAAGTTTTATTCAATATTTGAGAAAGTGGATTTAATTCCATACAAAACCACAAGGGGCTCAGTGAATCTCCTTGGAATATTCCTCGGGTTATTTTAATTGGACTTGATCTAAGAGTACCGGATTCGGTGTTAACTCTAAGAATCGTTGACCATCGTTTCATGGTTGCAGATAGGAAATCTATTAACATATTGTCTACTTTGTAAAGCTGTAAAACTCGAATCAACCACGAATGTGGAACACTATCGTATGCTTTTTGGTAGTCTATATATGCATATTATTATTATTATTATTGTATTGTTCTTGTCTGTAAAGTTTTTGAATGTGCGTTGTTGTTCGAATGCGCTTATTTTGTCATCAATAACTTTAACTTAACGCAACAATAGCTTAAATACTTATAGTGAAGTACATAGGCCTGTGTGAAATAGTTCCAAAGTATGGTGAAATAGTTCCATAGGCACGATGAAATTTTATAACCGGATATTTCAAGTTATTCCAGTCGGATTCTCCAGATCTGATCTCCTCTTGTTATTACTATTCTTTGATTCCGTTCTAATCCTCTACAAATTTAGTTAGTCCGGTCTGATACCTTTGGTCTTTTTGACGGATAAATACAGTCCAGAGAAAAGCAGTTTATGTAAAAATAACTAATTAAAAATAATAAATGCTCAGTGTGTTGATTTGTATACAAAGAAAGATACTTAGAAACAACTCAAGAACACGCACGCCCGCACTACGCTCCATGATGTGGGGTAGTGTGTGAAATATAAGTCCAAAAATATTTAGAAACAACAGATTCCAAATACAAAATTTTCTCGTACTTATAGACACAATAGATGTTTTTTTGTCATCATGGCTACATTCGTTTACTGTCCCGGGGTGAAATTTGCTCGTAGCGCTTCGTTATGCCCCCAGGTGTTCACTAAGTACTTCAAAAGCATTTGTCCCAAATACCTTACCTTTTACATTAATATTCTCTGATCGTAGGCTCCCGATACAACTTAAGAAATTGACGTCTTTTAGTTACGTGCAAGAACATTCGATTTCATATTATTGTTTTGGTATGTTGCCGATTATGAAATGGTGGCTGGTGGCTTTTAAGGGTATCTCTAAAGGTTTTAGAAGTGGCTAAGAACAAAAGGTATTCATATAAAATAAGACATTTGATTAAATTTTCGGTTCGGTTCGGTTTGTTTTTCAAGACCTTCTTTTGAAAGAACACGTACATTATGTAAGTTTATAATCTCTTGATAAAATGTCACAGGTACTAAATAGCCCTAGACCTAATAAATTGCTGATAAACATGGAATCTAAAAATTGCGTCTATAAGTGTATCACTAGTTCTTTATTCGAATAACCTAAATTACTTGTTGCTACGGTGCTATCCGACTAAAACATAAAATAAAAATAACAGCTATAAGCTTGGTATAAAACTTTTTACGTCTTCTTATAAAAGTAACGAAATGCAACATGGATGGTACGGTATATATATCAAAAAATATGGTATGGACTTTAAGTAATGAAGGCATTTTAAATAGTATAAATAAAATGAAACAAGAACAACGTTGTTCGACCCCATAATAATTATTGGCAATTGTAATCTAGAAACTAAGAAAACGTTTTATTCCTGCCCATTCACCCGGATAAGTTTATAAAATATTCGTGCCTTTAAAACTTGTCTTTAGAAATTGAAATTTATCCGAATGAATGGGGAATAAACCAGAAAATCTGCTATCGGCCATATTGCGTTATTTTAATTAAATTACGTTGACTTCTAAAAGTTATTGTGAATGGACAATTGTATCGTTAGTCAAAAAATAAAAATGTGGTAATAAAAATATATTGCCTTTGTCGCCTCCTACAACACCAACAGATGGAGTGACTTCATATATTACAAACCAGTGACACAGTGGTCGCCAACCAGATGAGCTGACTAAAGACCCTTACTAACACCACCATGTCCGACAGCTCACACAGTGACTCAAATAGAGCCGAATGGAGACGCATAGCTAGGAACGCCATTCGTGTGGATCCACCCATAACCACGACCACTCTACCAAGATTGCACGACTAAGAAGAAGAAACCAGTAACTATGGCCATAAACGTTTACTGTCCCGGAAAGTGTTAAGCTAACTAGGTGCAACACTGTATATCAACATTTTACTACAGAACTGACCTTCACTATTCTGGAAATTCATTTAAATCTTGAAACTCTGATATTCGGTAACTAAACCATTAGTCATACTTCTTAGGCTTCAAGCTAGCTGTAACATTGCATACTCCAAGGCATGTTAACCTAATACTACCTCTGTCATTATTAAATAGTTTTGTAATACATAATTCAAACATAACCTTTAAACTAACCTATTTATAGATTTGTTTAACAAACATTAAGTTGAATAACTTGTCTTGACACGTCTAATTTACTCATTTCAGACATTGTACACATAATATTATTAAATTATTGAAATGTCAACCGTTTGTAAATGTTTCGTATGAACAACTGACATGAACTGAAATCAGTTCAGATGGCATAAAAGCTAATAGAATAGAAAAGTTATATCAATGTATGGGATTAACATAAGCTAACGCCAACATTTTCGTTAGCGTATGTCAACCCCATACATTTTATAATCTATTATAATCTTAGAGCATTTAAGTCACTTGACCTAGGCCCAAAGGTTAGGTTGACTAATTTGTATACTAGTAAAACAGAATTCCGCCTAATGATAAAGAGTCAATTGAGTTGAGAAATGTTGGACACTATGTTTATTGCTATACAATTCGTAAATATGGTCCACATTATGACAGCTTTGTGTGCTTTGCTTTTTGTGGGTTTCATCAAACCATATTGTACCGTAAAATGAATGAATTTACAATCAAAATCCATTTCATTTAGCTTTTTATTTTGATAATGGAATAATATTTTCTTTTTAAAATATTAAATCTTTAATCTGGCGATCGAATCGATCTTAGAAATTGACGCCAAATCATTTGCAAGTCTGAACGTACATACAAGCACTTTAATATAATTACAGCAACAGTCAACCGCAATGGACGTTTTTAATCAATTGCTATTGCAATTCAAGAAATCACATACATAACATATCACGATATTTAATTTTTCAAACCATTCAGTGAGTCGTAATAATGGCCCGGTGGTGAAGGCACCCTCTTCGTAAACACGAGGTAGTGGGTTCGAATCCGGGCAAGTACCAATGTGATTTTTCAAATCATATGTACTTTCTAAGTTTATCTTGAATATTACTGACTGATGGTGAAGGAAAACATCGTGATGAAACCTTGACTTCTGAGGAAGTCTGAAGGAGGAGTAGGATTTTGTTAAACATAGTTTTACAATACCCTACTCTTCCAGTTTCAATAAGATGTGTTTTTTCACTAAGACTTAAACAACTGGATTAAAGTTCTTCAGCTATAAATAGACTGGCCTATTTCTATAAAACGTGGGCGTTCGACACGTAATTGTGTGTTTTCGTGTACAATATATTGTTAGTCACATTATTTAGACGCCTTACATTAAGACTTTGATCTCAGAAACGAACGTGATGCAGAAAGACTGGTCTTAATTATAAGTTTGGTTACTTTATTTAGCTATTTTAAGAATAGGTGTCAATGTTTTTTTAACCTCTCTAACTTTTGCTTCACATTGTTGTTTCAAATGCACCGTTGGTCTAGTGGTTAGTGTAACTGACTGTGACGCCGGGTGTCGTGGGTTCGATTCCCGCGGAAGGCAAATATTTGTGTGATGAACATTTGTATTTGTCTTTAGTCTGGGTGTTTCCTATGTATTATAAATATGTATTTACAAAAAAAAAGTATGTATATGCATTATATTTCAGTTATCTAGTACCCATAACACAAGCTCTGCTTAGCTTGGGACTAGACGACAGTGTGTGATAGTGTCCACATATTATTATTATTATTATAAATGTACTATGTTAGAAATTTAACATATACAATCTCCATTGTCAATGTTGGGTTTTTTATTATAAAATCTTGTGGCTTAAAACAATAACAAAGCTTACTAGCACACTTGTTGCATCGAAAGTCAATAGGCTATAGACGAAATATTAATAGCCAATGTAAGTAATTGAAACCATAAATAACTTTGCGCCAAACTAATATTAGTTACATTATTATTATTTTTAAATTCTGTACCTGAAGATCCATTGATGTCCATCGCCTTCAAGTTCCTCGCTTTGATGACAGTAACGGTGAGCCGGCCAGCAGTTGGTAAGTAACATAGTGACAGCATCAGCTCCCCAAGGTCCTTCTTCTCCTAAAACAAAAATGCTATATTTAGTTTCACTTGCGGCATCTCGGTACTTAGGTTATCTATATGTCCAGCAAAGTAAAAGAACTTTAGAAAATCCAAGTTTTACAAAAGAGCTAGTAAAAAAAACACTACAAATGACTTAATAACTTCCATGTGCCATTAATCCAATTTGATGTGCCTTTAGCAAACCAACTTCCCTCATACTATATCAAAGTAATAGATCTGCAAATAAATATGCCGCTGAAACTACAACAGCTTCTATTCTTAAAGAAGGAAGATGAATAAAACAAACTCCCTCATACTTAAATGATTACTTGCAAAATGAAAACTAAAAAACAAATATGTCATTGACTCGTATTCAGTAAAAAAATGCGCGCAATATACAACTTCTCTTTAAACCTGTTATCGTATTATGTCATTTAATTCAAAAAGCTAAGTACCGATTAATCAAATTACAACTCAACAATAGAATATAGCATTTTAATCTATTAAATTAAATAAACTATTGATATTGGCGCCCTAACAGCGACCGTACTAATACTGGCGCCCTAACATAGTAGCAGTAGATAGACCTAATCTCTTGTTACTAGACTAAAAATTGAATAAAACGACTCAATACTATTACTATCAATGTTTAGAATATTAGAAATAGGTAACATAATATTATAGGTATTTATGAGTATTATACTGATATGATGGATGACAGTTAATATTGTAGTTAATATACATACATTCTAAAAAAACTTTGTAACGTGACGTAGGTATGTGTCCTGCTCTTCATCGCTTTAGATTAAGATATATTATCGGATGTTATTTAGTATACTCTTAGAAAGAATGAAACTCATCGCTAATACAAGCACAATAATAAAATATTTAGAGCTCTAATTATTGCCGTCGACCTTAAGAAGTCATAATGATACTAAAAATAAGCAGCTCAATAAAACGTAGAACGTAATATCAAGACTGTGTGATTTACTAACTAAAAATAAGGTCAAAAGTATATTATCTGCATATAAACTACAAAAAGTGCTTCCTGAAGCTGATTTTCTGCCGTCTTGACAAATAAAAACTAAATCATAAAAGAGATGCCAAGGTTTATTCTTCGTCGTCAAAAGGTTGTTTTACAGTGTTTTTATTATATTGTGTTGTTCAAGAACGCGAATTTACCTTAATGTATTAGATATTACCTTATGTTTGTTGTATATTTTTTATATTTCTTTTATATCATTTAGAATGCAAATAAACAGACATGATGTTAAGTGGCTACCGTATCATATGACAGGTACACACACAGTACAAGAAGGCACAACTGCTTTCTTGTACTGCAGAACCAAACCTAAAAAGACACCATGAAGCTATTTATTGCCTGTGATGAAACGGATGCAGGAGAATGAGAACAACAAAATGCTATAATACTTCTCTGGTCGATTCGGTCTATTCATGCTGAAACCCGCGAGGTTCTTATACCCTATAAACTAATTATCATAATTATTTAGTTCATCTATAGTATAAAAATGCATCGCTGAATGTGTTGCTAACGCAAATCTCGAGAACAGCTGAACTGATTTCGCTAATTCTTTTTTTATAATATTCCTTGAAGTACAGGGATGGTTCTTACGGAGAGAAAAATTTTAAAAAACTGCCTGAAAAGAAAAACACTTTTCTATATTCCCATAAAAAAGTATCTTTATTGATCCCAAAATGCTTAAAAAATGTCCACCCATGCGAAGCCGGGGCGGGCCGCTAGTTTAATAGAATAAAAACTGGAGGTATGCATCTGAAATAATTATATTTCTTAACTGCGCAATGTTTATTTGTCAGTAATAGAATAACATTGAATATTATTTATTGAATAGAATAATATGAAACAAAATATTTAAGAAAAATCACAAAAAGTAAAAATTCAAAGAAAAAAAGAAAATACCTTGGAGCATATTTCTCTTTCTAAAATAATAAACTTTTCATCAAATGATTTGAAGAATTTAATAATAAACGTTGGTATAAACAAGTTTGAGATTGAATGCCTTCACATAATCCACTTGGTTGATAAAACTGTGAGGTGCTCGTTGGATTAAACGTGATAGTTTTACTAATCAACTATTTATGAAATAATAAATTGGTATATGATAATTACATGTAAACATGCTGTATTTCATCGATATTTTAGCTATTATTTTTAGGGCTCATCATATCACCCCAATTTTAGGTTCACGCTATCTTAACCGGGGAAAGTGTAGAAAACATTAGATAGGTTTCACTATGCTACAATGTCTTCTGAAGGTATATTCGGCAGGTACGCACTCAAAAACTTTATATCAAATACAAGTAAATTCTCAAATAATCTGTACAATAAATAATAATAACAAAGAATATTGTACGACGAAATTTGTTTATGCAGATTACCAATATTACGGGAAAAATATTTACGCTCAAGGTCGCTACTGCTTAACGTCGTCGCCTTAATATTCTAAGAAATGCTTCAAAAAGGATCAACTCACCGTCAGTCTACTAATCTCGTCTTATTAAAAAATTCATCTTGTCTACCTTTTAATAATATAAGTTTATTTATTTTAATATTATATAGAGTAAATATTTATTTGCTACTGCAAAGTTGTACGTTTGATATCAGTTAAATTGGCGTGATGAAGACATAATATACAGTAGATACGTATTTACCCGATGTTACGTATCTGATCGGATGTTATTCAGTAAACTCTTAAAAAAATAGACTTATCGCTAACTTAAGCATAAATCAATATATTTATTTAGAGCTCAGATTGTTGCCGTCGACCTTAAGAAATCATAATGATACTTAAAAATAAACAGCTTAGACTAAAGTATATTATCAGTAAATATTTATTTTCTACTGCAAGTTTGACATTAGTTTTGAGCAATAGAAAAGACAAAAGCCAAGATACCGTTTGGTGTTTTAATCTCAAACATCAGTTTTGTTATGGCTGTTAAGTCTAATGCTGTCTCTGTTACGTTGATACGCATTTTATATTTTAACGTTAACTGTCGTTTGTGTAAACTTAGGGTGGTGGACTTAAAAAGAATTGCTTCAGTTCTCGAACCTTAATTGTAATTATAATGTATATTTATCATTCTATTAAATTAAATGATCTCTTAAAAAATTTGTTGTGTTAGCTCCTACCTAAAACATCATCACGGAGGCAAGAATTTAACCCCAATTCCTTCAGTTAGTAGGTGCCATACAAGAAATTTAAGAATAAGGATAATACGACAATAAGTTTGACAAAATGTTTGAAATGATACTCAGAATATGGTAAATGGGTCGCCACGTATTACGTAGATAATACGCTTTTCTGCCTACCAATTAGCGAAGAAGACAGGCTGTATTTAGGTCACCTACTTTAAATTCATATCACAGTACACCTCAAGGTTGTGTACTGCAGAAAAAAAGTTTGCCTGTAATTTGGTTTCAAGGCTCTAAAGGAAAAGGGAGAAAAAAGCAAGGTAAGATGAAACGTTTGAATCATTATTGTGTCCTTGTAAAGCCCAAGAGAGATTACTTTGGCAAAGTAAGGGACGATTCATAGCTACAGAAACAACTAATGTGTCAGTTATTTTATAAGAGACAAGTGTACATTACCCTTCTCATTTATTCGTTTAAATGACTGTTTTGATATTTTTAGCTTTGCACAAACAATATAATAAATTTAGAAAAATTACATGTATTGTGTGTTCTATAAATTAATGAGGTTTATCGTTACATTATTACAGTAATTTCAATTACAACAAAATAATTGTTAACGTGCACTTTGGTACCTCTACCCCGTATTATATACAGTAAGCCTTACATTTCATTAAAAAGTATCGATCAACAAGTATGAATTGTTCCTAAGCACGGACAAAAAGTTTTACGGTAGTAGATCCTTTCTGGTTAAAGACTTCAAAGACCGAATCGGCTTCAAACGTCCTTGTTCTTTTATAAAATATTAAAGTAAAGTAGAAGTATCCGTATCCTGCATTTGATGGGTGAGAACTTTGGAGTCGATTTTGCCTCCAGCATAGTTTTTTCAACTCCCTTAATCACTCATGGTACGTTAGAGTTTAGTTGTACTTTTGTTTTTGCAATGCGTAGAAAACAGACACTTTAAAAAAACAGTAACTATGTATATACTAGTAGATGACAGAAGGTAACAGGAAGGTACTTACCATGTACAGGGCCGTAACAATTACCGTTTATACAAATTACCCGATAAACAATTGTAAAAAAGAACTCAAATGAAAATGGCAATTGTCATTAATCATGTATAGAACTGCCGAGCTTAGCGATAATACTTATTGTGTAAAATTGTAAGGAACATTTCAATTTATTGTGATTTTAAGAGTAATCGATCTTCTGGATGGGTAAATTGAAGTTAAGAAATCTGAATAATAACAAATTGTATATTACTTTCAAGTATTAAGTAAAATACTTAATCGAAATATGTATAAGGTGGCGAAAATTGGAGGAAGCCTATTACCAACAATAGACGTCTTACGGTTAATAATGTTGATGATGATGATGAGTCTATATTTTGTCACTAACTTACAAGCGTGGCATCTATGTAACGTAATAATATGATTTTGTATTATGCAAAGATGACAAAATTTACTCGCAGCTGTTAATATTGTTAGCAGTTAATCACCTACATTTAATATTCATGAGCTCTTCCTTCGCCTCTTCACTCTTAAACACATTTTCAATAACATATAATGTATCGATACTGACATTTAAAATTACATAATACCATTCAAGAATTTTCCTTTGTGTATTGACTAAATTTGTACTGTTAAGAAAAGAAAATACTAAAATAGAAACTGAAATGATAAATGATACAAAAGAGTGGCAACGTCGCAATTTAGTGTAAGTAACCATAATGCTTACAGTTCTATTTGTAAGTGAATTGGCATTGAATACTTCCATGGCGATATTTTCATAGTAAAATAACAGTAGGTAAGCATTATTGTTACTTACTTTTTACTCAGTTTTCACGAAATTCTAAAAAGTGTTCTGAAAACATTTTTAAAATACAGAGTGTATACGACGGTATGACATTAAATGCAATTACGTATAGTATGTGACATTATAAAGCGAGACAAAAAAAAATCTACTAAATATCTTCAATAGTTTAGACACAGGACAAATTTTTTAATTTCTTTAATTCTAAATTAACACTATGTAAGTACGTCAAACGGTCACTGACTTAAGTCATAATCCACGTCGAAGGATAAACGTTGCCGTTCATTACAGTTCAGTGAACTTGTCATAATAAAATGGTGTATTACTTCGTTACTATTAAAATATTATTTATTTTGTTAGAAAATTTCAAATTTTTGTTTTTCGTCAAATTACTTTTGTGATTAATTAGAAATCATTATATGGGCTAGTAACACCTGCCTTTTCATTTAATGTCAAACCGTCGTATACACTCTGTATAGCTCTAATTATATGATAAAAATTAAAAACCACGAAAATATGACACTAAATTGCGACGTTGCCACTCTTATGTGTAAACGCTCTTAAATGAATTCAAACAACGAAAAGTTTTTGATGTGAATGTCTTGATTTCCCACAACTGTTCGATTTTGAGGATTTCTATGCGATTTTATTCTGAAAGTATTTTTATTTGTGCAACTTTGCTTTTTATCTTTATTCATGACAGAACGGAACTTAATTTTTTTTTTTTTACTAGCAGTATTTTTTGGACACATGATTAAAAAAATACATAATTAGTCTAAATTTCAATTAAAAACTATCAGACCAATATTCTATTTTGCAAATTATTTTATAAACAAAACAATAAAGTTTTACTTCTGCATAATTACATTTCAAAAGCTAGCTTGAAACTACCGCTCTAATTTTAAATGCAAATGTTTCTATTCTTACCTGTGGCGCAGCCAGTATGTTCATGGTGTATTCGATTTGCTGCTGAAGATCAGCTGACTCCAGCAGACCCTTCAGCACCACGTGACCAATTAAGTCATGGCGGCTGAATCGGTCGAAGTCATACACCGAGAACTGGATGTAGCGTTGACGAAGCTCCTCGTATGGCACGCTAAGAATAAAATAAATAAGTTAAGACTACGAGTCTACAGAGTCTACCAGTATTTGTGCATAAAGTTAGCATTGGTAGTGGTTCTCATGTAATGGTTAAACCACCATCGTTTAAAAGTAATGGTGAAACAAGGTTATAATAAAAAATGAATACAAATTCAAAAAGCAACATTTTAAAATATCTATATTAAACGTCATGTGTAAACGTCAGTTTAATCACAATACGCTAAAACACGTTCTGTGTTGGGTCATTTTTCTAATTTCTCATGTGGTAATTTAAACGGTATAAATAATTTGACTTTTTGTAATAGTGAACTATATGCGACCGCTAGTTTGTATATTCTTCGTTAGTGGGCATTGGGTCATCGCTGTCAGGCGCCGCTAAAGTTCAACGGCTTAGCGGTAATAATATACAAAAAGAAAAAGAATTTCTTATAAATGCTAATAATTCCCAAACAACACTAAAAGGGTTTACCTTTGACATTTACAAGTAAAACAAATTCAAAGTTGGTAAGAGTCAAGATTTCGCTGCTAAATTTTGAAGAGCAATTCGCTCAATCAAAAACTTTAGATGGCCTTTAAATTTTTGTCTCAGGTAACGTAGCTAAAAATTTTATAAAAGTTGGTATAAGTTTTATTTGTTTCGCATTAAAATTCAGATTTTTGTCACCTTAGGATATCCGACGAGGTCACTGACCTCGGTTACCGATCCTTGACTATTATGATAATGCGCAAAGTAAAATACCTTGAATCTTTTATACGCCATTAAATCAAGGTTTAATTCAACTTTTAACGTCTTTTTTAGTATCCTGTTCGTGATAATCTTTTAAGAAAATGAATTGAGAATTTATGCAATTGGAGATAACCACAACGTGAGGATTTAACATTATATAATAGTTAAATAAAGTTTTTAAGCGAATTGTCTGCGTCATGCGAATTGAATTCGTAACTCATAGAACATTCTAACAATCTGGAGATTAAAAAGAGTAGCTTAAGTTTCTTGCCAGTTCTTCTTGTGACTCTACCTCGTCAGCGAACTGGCTGACATTTATACATAAATGATCCTCATGTGATCTTAAAAAATGTTTTAATACTTCGCTTTAAGTTGTCAACTGTTATATGCCATCATAAAATGATAATAACCTAGGTACATAATACCCCTTATAAATATTAAGCTCCAACTTTGCTTTCATAAAATTATAACTTTGACTTTACCATAGAATATTAGGTACACAATGTCAAATGAAATTTATATCAAAATAATTTGATTAAAGTAATGAAACTTGAAGCAATTATTGTCAAGGAGATATGAAGCCACGAACTCAATTTTACTTGTGGCATATAGAACGAAATAAGTGTCGAAACTAATATTTTCACAAAATATTACAAGTTTCTGTTAAAGCTTGAAATTTGTCAACCAGGTCGGAAATTGAAATTGCATGATTATGATGAAAGTGATTAAAGGTTGCTCAAAAGCCGTGAGAAATATAATTCCAAACCTTAGTTTTTCTTATTTAAGTATGATAAAATATGTATTAGTAGATGAAAGTAGGATGCATATACAGCAACAGCCATGACAACACGCACATTACACAGTTTACTTCTTACCGACGATGGCGTAAATATTTGTCAATGAGAAAATGAATAGCGCTCTTAGTGTTTATTCTAAAAACTAAATTTTACGCTGTCACCGATTAGACACATGGGAGCCATAAACAAAACTTTCTGCTTTCACTAAAAGCTATAAGAAGTAGTTACAAACCTGAATAAAAACGTCTCATTGAAGACTGGGTTTAAGTTCTTCCTATGCACTTTGGTTTGGAACTTCTTCTTGCGATCGGGCAACAGGAACACCTTTATGTAAGGGTCACTGCTGCCAGTCACATCCTTGATGGGCAGGTCGCGGGCTTCGAAGATCTGTACCAAAGAGAATAGTGTTAGTAGTCGATTTTATAGGCACAAGCAGCCGAGCTGTATTTATACTGCTAGGGCCCTTGTTGTATTTGCAACGGCTCAATCTTTCTGCTGCCAAAACAGTGCTTTCCTAAGAAGCAATGAAAAATACTAAACAAAAGGACACAAACTTAATAGAACAGTAGCTTTTGCACAGATACATACGAGTAGCTTCATCCCTTTTTCCCCTATGGGTAGGCAGTGGTGTGTAACACCTATATTTTGTCATGCATACTGGGTCCCATTTAACAGTTCAATTCTAAACTCTGGGCTTATACTGACAGAAAAACCCAATATCACTTTACCTTACCAGGTGATCGAACCCGAGACATCTACGTGGTAGTCCATACACAGTACCACCGAACCACAGCGGCAGACAGAGGTTTATGTTTAAATATTTTATTTGAGGCCAGGTTATTTGAACGCAGTTGGTATTTACCGCGACACCTTTCCATGCGTGGCCACGTTTAGACGAGACATATAAACGAACTCACTGACCCCATAGTTCATAAACTTTGTGTCACAGTTTAAATAAATTACATTAATTGCTGGAACTTAAATAAATAGAGGTTGAAGTATATCATAATCATCATCTAAAATATCTAAGCACCCTATCTCCTTCCATGAATCTGGACTAAAAACGTACTAAGTAACCAACAGCAGAGTTTCCTACGTACTAAATATTACAAGAGTGGCAACACTGGTAACTATGGAAAACCCTTTTGGGAGAGGTCAAAGTCCAACACCAGACGTCATCACACTAACAAAGTAATATATTTGATTAGTATAAGACTAGGTAACATCAGAACAAATATTGCAAAAAATATCGAGTCATTCTCATAACCCTAACCTTTAGAGCGGTTAATAACATTTACAACCCCAAAACCAATCGAGTGAATAACTTAAATAGATCGTTACTGAGGTCAATGTATGCGAACAAGCCTAACAGTGGACTTATGGAATTTAAAGGAGTTTTTACTACAGTTTATTTGATAGTAATCTATGGACACGGACCATTAAATAATTTAAATAATATTAATAACTAGTAAATCTTAATAATATAATAAATGCAAAAGTGTGTGTTTTTGGTATCACTCAGCGCCTAAACGGCTGAACCGATATTAATGAAAATTGGTAATAGATTCGGTGCCGAAGACGTACTTTTTATGCCGAAAATCGGTCTTATTCCCGAGGGAGACAAAACACATTATACGCTCAGGCGAAGCTGAAACCAAACAGCATATTTCGATACGGATTTAACTATTACTACACGTTATCCACAACAATGAGTTTGCACGTAATACACTTAAGAGCAAGTTTTTTCTGGTAGATATATGTACAGTAAATTTAATAATTTGTACTTTTTCGCTCAAAAATAAAATCAGTATTGGTGCAATGCCGGGACGGGTTTTCAATAAATTGTACAAACACGATTAAACACGATTTAAACATACTAATGTTAATAAATTACGCTTGATCGGTTTCCAATTTTTTGGCAAACCAATTAATTTCATGTGTCAAGATGAGTGGTGTCACCTAAAAGGTTCATCATTGAGTGACACTTCATTAAATCACATCACGATGAGACCTTGAAATTTAACATTGACGATTTTGATCCTGAAATCATTTTTCGGTAAGGTTTTCTTGATATAAAGTTTTTCTGTGACATGTTGATGGCAAAAAGTGTAAAAATATGAAATTGTATTTTTTACATTGACAAGAAAAATTATGTATTCATGATCTTTGGTTTAAAGCTGTTCATAATACAAGTCATACATAAGTACATTATTTAAACGTTTGCTTTAAAAGCCAGGTTTCAACAATATTTCCTTTCACAAATCAGTAAAAGTTAACGTAAAAATACTCAGGAAAATGTATGGGATAACATTGTCGTTACCTTATGTCAATCCCATACATTTTTTTATCTATTCTACTCTATTAGCATTTATGTCACTTGTTTAGGCTTTCAGGTTCCTTATCGACTACTCGTATGCCTTCAAGGTACAAGTTGCTATAGAGACACTCATTTGAATATCAATAAGGACCCTTAACGTACACAACCCCACTTCTATTCAAAGGGGTTCAACAACCTTTACAAGGTCACATGTTGAACCAAAAATTTAATTAAGTTCCATCTTCCTTTATTTGCGAAAGTTTATATCGTTATAAATATTCGAAAATATGTGTCTATTTAAAGAAGAGAAGTAAGAAGCAAGTTACAGGCGTACAAATCGATGAATTGGCTTGATTAAATATGGTGCGTTTACAAAGATGTACATTATTTTGTAAAACACACCAATGTATATTTATAACACTCGATTAAAATTCTACTTTCATTATTCACTTGAAATGAGATCGGTCTCACTTAGTACGGTAATCGTACTTATAACCATACGCTTAACTTATCTAACAAAATAAATAAATTGTGTACGTGTAATAGGACATTTCGACAGTAATAAATTAATATAGCTACAATACAATGGCTACATTCTGTTAAACGTATCTTTACATTACATATTTGTATAAAATGTAAGAAAACATCGGAGGAAGGTAATCTGAACTCTTCTGTGAGAAATTCCACTTTGTTTAAACACGCTAATCACTGAAACTACCAGTCAGATTTAAAAATATTTTTGTGTATGATAATATGTAACATCACGCTACTAGCGATGGGAGCAGAGCAGTAAGCAAGACACGGGTCAACCCGCGCCGCGGATAGCTAGTTCCTTATAAAACTTAATCCTCCTAAATCGTACGCAAAAACAAATAAATTATTTTAAAACGATGTCATGGAAAAGGTTCTGGTTCCAACTTGTTGCGTGTTACTTGTTGATATGCTATTCGTTACTTCTGAATTACAATGGTTAGTAAGTTAAATAACATATTTTTGGAAGCTTTATGTGTTACCAGTTGATTTTGGATATTGCCACCAAGTAAAATTTATAAGAATAAATTTCACTTAGACGTAACAAAGAAAATAAATATCCGGCAAGCTAATAATAGTATAGATAATTCTATACTATTATTAATATTATTATTAATAGTATAGATAATTCTATATTATTATTAGCTTTCCGCGGCGCGGTTTCACCCGCGTCTTTGCTTACTGCTCTGCTCCCGTCGCCAGTAGCGTGATGTTACATAGTCTATAACCTTCCTCGAGAACTGGGCTATCATACGCAAAAAGAATTGTTCAAATCCGACTGGTAGTTCCAGAGTGTAGCGCGTTCAAACAAACAAACAAACTCTTCGCTATATTATATTATAGAATAATATATAGTATTTTTTTGCACAACACTCATTAACATGACGCAACTGGCGACGGGAGCAGAGCAGTAATTAATGACGCGGGTGTAACCGTGCCGCGGAAAGCAAGTTTACTATAAATTTAATATTTGGTTATATTTATCTTAAACATTATTATTGTACATTAATACATAACATAATGTGATAATAAGGAACTGCATCTAATATTTACAAGTAATATCCACAGTTACTTTTGCGATTTTTGTCAGGTAATAGCTAAAAATATCTGTTACTTTTGCTACTTTGTTACTAACAATTTTATTATACAAACAAATAAATCTGTACCTCATCACATTGTAAAAAAAATATTAATTTTTAAATCTTCTAAGTCCACCAAAAACTTTAGGATTTTGAGACGTACCATTTATATAAGACATGTACCGTCATAATGCGGCTTGTCCCAGGCCGCCCAGGTTGTAGGGTCATTGACCTGTCAACGTACACCACGCCTAACGTATTTCGTATCAGTGACACTCGTATTACGGTCAACTCAGAACGAATTACAAATGTAGGGTAAAGGGTATGTGTTATAACTTTTGTTTAAGAGGGTAAGCAGAGATATTCGCATTTTTATTGTGTTATTTGTTGCCGATCACGTGCTGTAGCCGTGTGAACGGATTATGGAAGTAAGATTACGGGTATCAGTTTTACCTGTTTACGAAATATCACATTACTGCTTCATTGCTTGACTTTTACAATTATTATTCTACTATTTTCTTTGCTGCAGGCGATATCGATAAAATTTGATTAACTTAATATGTTGTACTTAAAAATTAAATATTTACAAAATATGATCCACGAATCAGTTTTAAAACATTAAACATCTTATCAACATGAAAGAAGAAAAAAAGAAAGCAAAAGTATTTATTTACTAACGTCACTTATTTATAAAGGAGATACTAATCTGCCCACAAGAACTATTGTAGCGGGGTTTTTAGATTTAGGTTAGTATAATATACATGACATATGAATTTGGGCTCTAGTTATTTGCTTTAGTTTTATCTGTCTCTTAAAATACACCAGTACAGCAATAAGCCTAATCGAAACAAATGACCAAAATTGGTATCACGGTCGACTTGGTAAAATTTTACAATTAACTAACACTTGTGTTCTACGCTTATCAACTATGTGTCTAACTTCGATTTTGTCCACAATTATGTACATTTTTAATAAGTTTAGTCAGTGAAAGACAGATGCGAGAAAATAAATCTCGCTTCAAATAATAAACGCTATGTCACGCGATCCAATACAACCATACAAATAGCAAGTTATATGAATTACTATAGGTATACTCTCGCTTCACTTTCGTATCAAAAGTTTCATACGATCTCAAAACAAACTCGGAAAATATCATAGCAATAGTTTCGTATTGCATCATTCACATTTACAAAAAATATTGATGATGAAAATGACTAAAAATTTTTATTAAACATAATAAAATATATAGCCTATGTTACTCGCCCAATTTATTGATTACTAAAGATGAAATAATTTTTGAAATCTATAACGTAGATTTTTAGTTAAATCGTTGCAAAAAAACTAAACTTTTGTTTTTATAATATTAATTTAGATAAATTTCTTACTCCTTTTTAATAATCTTTCGTAACCTGTTATCATTACACGACACATAACTGTAATTTTATTACATAACGTATGTTCAACTCTATGTTAATGATATTACGCAAATTAGTACAGTCATTACTGTTTCAAAATTACTTAATAAAGCTTACAAGTTCACGTAAGATGAAGGTGTTGCTAAGGTAATATTAACTTGGGCTTGTCTTGTTAATTAGTTTTAATTGCTCTATTAGGGAGTATTGTTACTTATTATTGTTGGGAAGTACACGTGTAGTGTTTAAAGTACTTGGGGCGAAATTAGAGATGACTCATTTAGGTTAAGCAGATAATTAAGATCTCTTGATTGAATTTGAATTTCAAGAACTCTGGAACTGGAGTACTCATGAAACAATTTCTGTTTGAAATAAAAATCTTTCAAAAAAGACATTGACCTCATCAAAAAGCAGGGATGTGATTGATCGATTTCAAACGAGGAATGTTTGACTCTATCGAAATGAGTGCAAACCTCGAGGTTTTAAGCGCTAACGCTCGGCGAATGAAAATAAGGCTCATACGCTGTCAAGTCGTTTATACATCTGTGACTTTAGGGATCGAACGCGAGAACCTTTCTACCTACCACTTAACCAACGAAGCTTAAAGTGATAGTTCATATAGTGTACGGAATTATAGTAGAATGCATATGTTTATTCCATTACATAATTATATATACCTTAACAACGAGCGCTTCAACCTCCTGATCGTATTTGAGAGCGAAATGCAGTTTGCCGCAGAATTCCAGCTCCGCACTGTCCGTGGACGACTGGCGAACCAACTCGTTCTTGTAGAGCTCCGGCTGAGGACAAAAATTCAAGTCATAACAACACAATAGTATTAATAGCAAACTATTCACTAGTACTTAATGTAATCGACTTCCCACTACACTTACAGTTGGTATCCAGGATTCATTTAACACCTTAGATAGTCATACATATTTGTTTCTTAATTCTGATCCGCGAATATTAATTATAGTAGCATTTATTATCGGTATCTTAAATATTCTTTTTTTAATGGACGCTTTCTGTGATAACAGTGATAAGGCTGCAGTCACTGCGATCACCAATCGATCTACTAAGCGTGACGATTATACCAAATTATATTTTTGAGATAGTTCTCTGTCCGAAAGTGAGCATTTTTTTTTGGTAATTCTCTGAGCATATTATTTGACCTTAACAGTTCGTAGAAAATTCGATGTAGTCAATGCAGTTTAACTCTAACTCTCTTTGACAATTGTTAATAAATTTTATACGAATCAATTTAAGATAAAGTGCTATGAAATCAATTTCAATTAAGTAAGATGCAGTAGTTTGAAGTCGTTTTCAATTTCATAAGTGCCAAGAGATAAAGTTATTATTCAGTCTTTTGTGCACGGCTATCTTTTTATTGATTAAACAGGGGACATAGTTCAATTATACAGATGCCTTTTTAAAATTTTATATTATTTTGTTTTTATTTATTATTTATTATTTCTATTTTTAAAATTGACTAATATTATTGAGACAGATTGGGTATTCTCAGTTTGATCACCTAAGTACAACTCCCTAAGTGTTTTTTTTCAAACAAAGTTCAGTCATTAAACGTTACTATCAATCAAAGTGTCACGTTACGTGAATACGTGTTTACTCGTGTATGTTTTACAATTTTCACCTGTAATTGTATATTTTTAAAGGCCTCGCGATACAAAACATGATACGTAATACGGTTAATATTTAAAATACAGAAAATTTCTGTAAAGTTTAGCGTTATTAAGTACACGGTACTACGACGCTAACGTTGGTGCGTAAGTACAAAATATTCTAAAGAAAACAACCTTCAATAAAGATCTTAACGATAATTAAATCATTAAACTGTACACAGATTGTTCACCGAACCAACAACCAATATAAAATACGGTCCAATACAATCGAATCCTTGTTAATACCTATTAACCGTGACCATGGGAAAGACAATGAAATTATTACAACCCTAAAGGTATCCATGGTAACTAAAGGGGTTTAATTTATATAACAAAACTCAGTTACATAACTTTACGCCTGTGCTATTGACGGGGTAAGCAGAGACCATAGACCGCTACGGTACAAACTAATACCTCCTCTGAAACTTTATATACACTTTATTATACATTAATCTTTTCATACACGCTCGTCGGTTATGGGTGTTAGAAGTTTGGGTAGTAATGTTTAGTGTATATTCACCTAGGACGAACCTACCGATTTTAATATAAATTATGAATTATATAACCGAAATCTATTATAGATTTATTTATTGCAAACATAATTTATGAGTACTAAACATCCAAGCGTCTGAAACTAATGACTTTACTACCAACTTTCTTAACTTCCATACGACCACTAATGCAATCAGTCAATTGACGGTGACAACAAAATGTATATGTGTGTGTAATACGTAATAAACGCGCTGGTACATCATTTAGGAAAATAACCTTTATTTAAGATCTTAGCGATAATTGAATCATTAAGCTGTACATAAATTATTCACTGAACCAATATAAAATGTCCGTTAATACCTATCTATTAACCGTGACCATGAAAATAACAATAAAATTACTAGAATTGTAAATCTTAAAACACGACTACAAAATGGCGTATATATTTTTATTGCACTAAAAGTACTGCCGCTTTCTTAATTAGGATTTCTCACAAAACACAGCTATGGAAAAATCTTCGCCCTACAGAAGACCGCAATCATATTAAATTTATGTAAACATATTTGTGTGATTGCTGATTAATTGTGGTCTCCATTTTTAACAGAAAAATAATATCTTATGCTCGGTATTTTTGTGTTTCAAGTTTTAAGCCAATAGCCTTCCAACCTTTCACATAGATATCTCAGTATCTAAGTGCAATTCACTCTTGCCAGCATAAATTTATGTCGCCATTTTTAGTCGCAGTCAGCCACGATATCGCCTCGACATTTTTGGAATTCATTCAGATGATATTAATAATAATATATAGTAGGTACATCAACTAGTACAACTGGTACATCCTACTTGACTTTGGCTGTTATTGATTGTTGCTTTTTGGAGCGCAGTTCAGTATCCCAGACACGTTTTCATAAGTCAGACTCACAGCTTGTTAAAGAGCCTTGAACGCCAACCTCTGTTTAGCAATCGAAGCAGCAACTCTGGATATATTTTAGCCATGAACAGTCATGTCGTAAGCATGCAAAGCCTACTAAGACTCATGCTCAGGTATTCCATTGCGTGTATGACCGCCACATAAAATTTCTTTCTAATGATAGCCATTAACTATTTAATAAACCAAGCAATTAGCATTCTCTTGTCATGTGAAAAAAGACGAATATTAATGAGTCTAGATTAGCCAAAGTCAAGGTTAATTGCTTCAAGGTATTTAATGAATTTTAAATTCTAGGACTCTTTATTTCTTTAGTTTATTTGTCTTGGTATATGTCGACGTATACCTGTGATGACCAAGATGATAGCACAAATCGTAAATAAAGTAATGAAAAATTGGAAGGCTAAAATATTACACAGCTTATATTTAAGTCTTACATCATTAACATTTCTTGCTTTATATTCATATTGCTCAAGTTTCATAATTTAAGTAGTCGAGAGTCTTCTTTTGTATATGACCGTACCTCAATCACCGCTAATTTTATTAGCGCCGATGGATTCGAATAAATGTCACTAAGGGAATGCCATAAAAATGACGGTTGACTTAATTCCGTAATATATTGGTTGTTAATTATCAAGATATGTTATAGCAAACCACTCTTTTTCCAAGAGGCGTATGTCCAAAATTAAATAACTTTAAACTGATAATAAATTAATTTTAAATGTCTCTATTACCACATACGATAAAATTGCCAATGTTTATACCTTACATCGAAATCTGTAACTTTTCAGGTGGAAATGATTTAATACAACATAAAAGTTGTTTGTTAAGTACCGCAATACTTTTGATTGTAATGGTCCGATGAATTCAAGAGTAAAGATATCACCTCAATACTTTTAGAAGCAAAATGTGTTGTTTATTGAGGAAAATTGAGCCAAAGTGTACTGAAAGTTTCACGGAAATATAGTCTGAATTAAAATAGCAAAGAAGTGTAAATTCTTGTGATGCTTGAATAGACAGGTGTTTGTTTTGTGCGTAGTTAGATTGAAAGTAAATATTACTGGTATTGTGTGCAAAAAAAATTACGAACTATTGTGTAACGGTAATAGATACTTGCTCGCCGTGGACCGAATCAATCGACCGAACATTTACTCTTGTGTCGAATGTCGATGTAACATAGTAATATATAACCTACTGCGTATTTAAATTAGACCGAGTTTCGGTCTATTCGGTTTTTATTCTTTTATTCCATTTTTCTCGCGTACCAAAATGATATATTTATGCTCTCCTATGATTGTTTCTACATTGCCAGTAAACACTGCCACGTCTATTGTCTGTAGCTTTATTACCGAAATACTAAAAAAAAAAAAAAAAAAACATTTTCTTGAAAAAAACTAACTTGAGCCTTTATCGCGATATTCAGCAACAAAAAAAGATTGATAACTTACTAAATAGCGAACTCTTAAAAGAAAACACGAACCGACTCCATAATCGGATTCCACATTTTTATCAAAACTTAAGTAGGTTTTTAATTTAGATTATAAAAAAATGTTTTATTTATGAAGTAAATAAATAAAACATTTTTCTTCTACAATTTAATTTTATTGCAAACCGCTCGTTTAGCAAATTTAGCTAAATTGGTTTCAGAATTTGACTCGTTATAAGATTTGGCGGTATACTTTTGGGGAATAAACGGAGTTGACTCTCTAAATAAATTTGTATTTGCCTGACTGCCGAAGTTAAGAAGGGTAATGTTTTTTGAGCGTACATAATGTATGTATGTATCTATGTAGGTATGTCTGTCAATTTCTTTGACACGCTCTAAATGGCTTAATGAATTTTAACTTATGAGGTGTCATTAGATTCGTATTAATTGTGGGAGTGACAAGGGTGTACAATATAGTAATGTAGGATCGACATGAAAAAAAATATGTTTTCTTTTTTTGTTTTAGGTAGGTGGGTTTTTGTATTTTAATAATATATTTTGCTTGCTTAAAAAATGATTTCTTAAATTGACGGCGATTAACGGAGAAAATCCTCTCAACCTACAAACAATTTCAGTCTCACTCTCTAGTAGGTAATGTTTGCTGAAAAGTAGAAGTTACTACTATATTACTTGTAAATAAAACATTCCATTGTGTAAGGTCTCTTTACATGATGGTAGCCGCAGGGTAAAGATACTAAGATTACACCACACGGTATTCAGGGCTGGGTAGTCAGGGAGGGCGTGGCCCCTTGCAAGGGCGTTGATTATTACACTGCACTGAACTCCAACCCCTCACTCTCTGTGTGCAACAATATATAAGCAACGTTTTTACATCTGTCAGATAGGCAAATAAAAAAACCTGTGTAAATGTTTTCCACGGAGGCAGGCGATCCTTCACTCCAGTATTTCGATTACTTACTCGTATGAACAGGCAGAGTGGGTTACTTTTTCAGACAAACATAAAAAATACTTATACTTTTTTTTTTCTTGTAAAATGTAAACAGTACTGATGTAAATTAATTAAAATTTTAAATGTCAGTTTATAGTAACAAGGTTAAAACTATTTACATCATTAATTAACAAACCATTGTGGCGTAGTACAAGAAAGGTCATATTAATTAAGTTTGACTTTCAGACTCAGGTTTTTAAAATATTTACAAAGAAAATCACCATGTATTACCGTCCCATACAAAAACATACTCGTATATCAAATATTTGTCTTTAATTTTAATTAAATAAAATAAAACATTCAAAAAACTATAAATTGTATGCTTCATAAAATACGGCTTGACAAGCATCTCCAAAAGACTGCTTTGATTTCGTAGTGGAAAGGCATGTAACTGTGCCTTCGAAAAAACAATACAAAACTTTGTAAAATGCCTAAAATATATTTGAAAAAAAAAACTAATAAAAAGCTACTATTGTGAGATAAAAAGAGAGAAAAATCAAGAAAAGGACAGATGAATTTACTTAAGGAATGACGTGAAAGAAAAAGTAGTGTGGTTGTTTCAATTCCAACATGAGTGTGTAATGTAGAGGAATTATAAACTATATAAATACACTAGCTGCGCCCCACGGCTTCTCCCGCCCGTAAAATATGTTTTGTTGTATCCCTCTGGAAGCAGACCGATTTGCGGGATAAAATGTAGCCTATATCCGTCTCCGGATCGACCGAACAGATTAATTAAAAAATCTGAATTTGATAGCTTAGATACTTATCTCAATAAAAACCAGTACAAACACCCTTTGCCACTTCAATGCCTATGTCTCATTATCACGATTTTAATCATCTCGAAGCTTTCACCCATAAACTCAATTTCCACTAGCTCGTTACGTAGCTGCTACGAGCCGGTACGATCCTCTACGAGTCGTAGCGTCGCGTAGCATGTCGTAGTTACGTAGCACTGTTCAATAAGTACCTACGTAATAAGTGCTCTGAAATGAGTTCCATTTCAAAGAATATGTATTGAGCGCTGCCCATTTTAAATATCTTTTTCATATTTTCATTTTCTTCATAGAAAAGTAAGTTAGTGTATTTTCGTAATCGTACTTAACCAAGTAACAAATGACAAACACATTAAATTTCTGAGGTTGAACTGGGCTGGTTTAGGTCATATTTTAGATGGTAATCATTTTCAAACAGATGTCGTTTATGCCTCATATTATATTATCAAGTTTAATAGTTATCTTAGTGAAATATAGAAGCTTAGAAAGGCTACCAACTAAACTGACCGTGAAACAAAGCTGAACTGAGGTATTAGGTTTAATTACCACCAAACTTTGTAGGCTACTATATTGTTCAAGCAGTATTACACACATATCACTTTCCTGAATAGGGTAAGCTGAGATGTGTTATATCAATGTAGTTTCTTAACATAATTTGCATCCACTACTATGAAGCACAACCCATCACTAAATGCAACACTACTTAAGTAGGTAATATTGCGAGAACAACGATATTCTGTATTAAATTAAATTCTATGAATTTAAACAAAAAAACCTGATATTGACCTATTGGGTAAATTTAAATAGAGAAATCTGGGTATACTTTCTCAAAATGATGTCAAGGACAACGATTTATTTACTTTCTTCAACAACCATTGCAACTGCCAAAAACAGTACAAAAAACGTGGTAGGTAATATTACCAGTTCATTAAACATTGTCGGCTCTGTGCGATGTTTCGGAAATCACATGGAAATGACACGTCAGGCTCTGACTGCATGTTGTCTAGTGAACACAATGAAGAGAATTTTCTGCGGTGCTTTAGCGACTGTTATATTTATTGAAGGCTTTATAGCTTGGTTTTACTGGATGAATACAAGTGCCTACAAATATTCTAGCTAGTTACTTTAAAGCTGAGAGTTGTTTTTTCGATTTCGAAAATCCGAAACTGAAAACAAAAAAAAAACAATTGCTCGGTGGGTTGATTAGTGGCCCTGGTGATCTACATAACGAGCGTAGGTTATAGTAAATTTAATTTATTTAAGGCAGGACCAATGACCAACAATCTGACGTCATCAGACTGATTGTGTTGTATTAACTTACTAAAAATCTTTGCTTTTAATGAAGATTTTAAATTTCAAAGACAAATAAATAAAATCTCATTAGTAGTAACTTTGTTTAAAATGAAAGCATCAAATATTTTAATATTATTATACCTGACATCAAAGTCATCTGCATACAAAAATACAACTTAATTTTATATTTCATCATATTGTCGTTCTTTTATCTCATACATTTTATGTCGCAGCTTTTCGTTTTATCTAATTAAATAAAAGACGAGTTTCCTTGTTTGAAATAAAATGGAAACATGAACCTATGTATCTCAAACAATTATTATTATTATTTCAAACGATATTGCTAATGGTCATGGATAATTTGGAACAACTGCTGTTGTAGAAGCGCAACAAAGGCACCACCAGAGTCATCATCTTAAGATTAGAAGCTAACATTCTTTTTCCAAAACTTTTCTTGCAAAAGAACATGCCGGGCACTTAAAATACATTGCAGAAAATTGTCTAATTGAAAGCGTAAACATATGACAACTGAATATACAATTATTAAAGCCATAAACTTCGATACATGATATCTGACTGTCTAATAACATATTTTCGAAAAAAATACAGATATTTCATAATTTGGAACAAGTACATAAACATTGATACAGATTACATAAATAACGATATTCAACCATAAATGTCTTAAAAATTAAGCCTCGCAGTAAAACCTTCATTTTTGGAAGATCATGACCATGACCCAATTGTTTAGGAACATGCAAACTAAAAGCTGCCTTGCTTTTACGCACCTGGCTTGGATGTACAAAACAATTTAATTGTTTTAAAATTTGTATTATTCAAATACTTAATTATATTGAGGGACATTTTAAGAAGTTGTTTATTTATCAAGGGTAAATTTGGAAAGTGTATAATCGAACTATAAAGTACGATTATTAGAGACTACGTCACTCAGTAACAGACTACAATTATCTAAGTATATTTGCCACAGATTTTTGGAGCACACATAGCTCGCAGAATGGCGACCACGAATCGGAAGACGTAGCGTGGGTAGACCCCTCACAAGGTGGACCGACGACCGTATACGGGTGGCGAGCAACCGATGGATGAGGATGGCTCACGACCGGCCAAGGTGGCGAAAATTAGGGGAGGCCTATGTCCAGCAGTGGACGCCTTTCGGCTGATATGATGGTGATGATGATGATGATATTTGCCACCGTCCTCCATGAGCAAGATTTTTCAATTCTGAGAACCAAGATTTAAAAATCTTAATAAATGAAACTTATAATAATATGACAAACTAGTCCAAAATTGTCTTATTATTATGAATTTCTGTGTCAACAATTTGTATTAAAAACAGAAACATTCGGTAATTTTTTCACTACATCAGTAAAAAGCGAAAAATTTTTAGTTTCAGACCAATCTCGTTCGTTTCTTTCTGGTCAAAGAATCCACAAAAACTCTACTGGGCTAGTCATTACTGACAAAAATGAACATGATCCACTCTTCAGCACAAAGCCAAAGGGTTAATAATTAGGAAACCAGAAACGAGCACAAGTCTTTAATAGAGATATTTTTAAATAGTGGCATGAACGAGTAGCGTTTAATTAATTCTTGTGTACGTGTCCGGTTTAAAATTAAGAGAGTTTTGGGACTTGATTATAAGAGTTTTGGGACGTGTAGATTTGGTACACATATTTAAAGTTTTACTGTCTCTTAATTATTTTTATAGTGGAATTTATCCTAATTTTTACCAGATTGAACAGTGTGAAAAGTTAATGAAAGCTTAAAAGTTATTAAAAATTGTACAGCACGTTACCTTACGTTTACTTTGAGAACTAAACTTTGACATAAATATTTGACGCCTTTAGTGAGGTAAAAATACTTATGTAATGGTTGAATTTAACATATTTTGTTTCTACACATATGAACGTAGTATAACAACGGCATTCAATGGTCGAATTAACAAAAAATGAAAATTGAACAGTGCCCCCAGTGTTCACTTTAAGAATTAAATTTCGACACATAATATTATAAGACGTCTTAAGTAAAGTAAAATCACCCATGGTTGAACTGTTCATTTATTCTACGTGTATCTATGTAGTATAACAATGGCATTCAATGAGGGATTCGACAAGGGGCGAAGGCGTTCAAAGAGCGGAAGATTACGCACCATTCCACATGAAACATGCTTCTGTGAACATATGCATTAAATACACGGCCATTTACGTTACCTGTTTTGTTCGAATATTTTGAGACAAACTGAAGGTTTTGCTTCTAAAGCGAAAAATATACATACGGCTTCGCTTTGTGGTAAACGTATCGGGTACCTCTATAATGCCTATTGCTGAGGGCATTTCTGCTGTCTATCACCATTTAACAAAGAAGCATGATATTTATATCTATATTAAGACTATTTTTAAAAACCTTAAAATCTTTTAAGACTTTATATTTTTTACTACGAGAAAATACATATTATCCTCCCACAGGAAAATTGCCTGACTGTATATGTTACTATACGCAATGCTATAGTGGTACAGGTGTTTACAAAAATCGGGCTATGGAAAATATATAAAATACTTTCTCCCTCTCTCTTCCTGGCTATTCGTCCTACGTGGTGGTGGGGTCACCCTACAATTCTCTAAATTAATTTAAATAATAACAGCTACCATGCCAGCAGTTAGCCACGATGGCTATTGGAACAGTCTTCTTCAATTTTTAACTTCCTCTGTGGTTCAGTAGTACTGTGTACGGACTGCCAAGCAGAGGTCGCGGGTTCGATTCCTGTTCAGTGCAACATTTGTGTGCATGAGCATGTCTTTTTGCATTGGTCTAGGTGTTTCGATGTATAATTTGTATGTATTTGCATTCTAGAACCCATAACACACGCTATAATATATACTTGCTTTGGGTCTGGAGCGAGGGCATGTGTGTAGTTTAAGTGATATTATTATTATTATTTTTCTTGCACTCACCAACTGCTTATTAGACAAAGTGAAGTTATTTTATTAGGACATTTGATACTGCTAACCCCGCAATACAAAACTGTTACAATCACCAATATGTTTAATTGAACGGTTTTTATATTTGTTAAAGTTATTTATTTAAATCACATTTTATAACCTTCATTTCATTTCATTTCATTAACCTTCCGCTTCCATTCATCGAATACCATCGATGTAATCTGTCCCCAGCGTCTCGTTCAATACGATCGGCAAAAAACTTAATAGCTAACTTATATTTACATAATTTATTCTAAGCACAATTTAAGGTTATAAATGTACTAAGATTTAAATTACAGTAACTATAGAATTCGTTTCGCTAGAAATCAGTTGAATCGAAAAACTCTGCCTTTCAAACCCCAACTATTCATCCAAAAAATATCTATAGCAGGACAAAAGCCTTTCCCAAACATATTTCGATGGTTTTTACAATAATAATTGCGGTAGTAGATCCACGCTGGTTTCAGCATGAATGGGCTGCATCGTCCGGGGAAGTACTACCCTTTCATGGAAGACCGACGTAAGAGTAGCAGTATCCGTACTGCTTCGTTTCGTCCCCATATCAGCAGTTTAAGACTATATCTTTTGGTATAGTGGCCACCACTTTTTGATTCCACTGACTGCTTACCATCAGACGGGATGGAATCACTTTGGTAGGCTAATATAAAAAAAAGATTAAAAAAGCCATTGCAATGTTTAATCTTTTTTCGTCTATACTAATATAAAGCGGAAGAGTTTTTTGTTTGTTTGTTTGTTTGAACGCGCTAATCTCTAAAACTACCAGTCGGATTTGAATATTTATTTTTGAGTTAGATAGCTTAGTTCTTGAGGGAGGTTATAGGCTATGTAACATTACGCTATTAGCGACGGGAGCAGAGCAGCAACCAAAGATGTAACTCAACGCGGGTGCAACCGCGCTACGGGAAGCTAGTATCATCACATGACGCCGCTGTCCACCCTGTGTTGTTTTAACATCTACATAAGTCATGATACACAAACAAAAGAAATAAATTAAATTATTAACTGTTTTGATACGTTTTTTTTTGGGTCCCCATGATGCCCAAAGTAAACAACTTTTAACGATGAGGCTGTTATTACTCTCTAAAACATATTCCTCTATCGAAAAGAGACTCTAACAGAGGTATTTCAAAAATATTTCTACTGAACAAAGTACGCATACTCGTATTTTCTATAGTCGAAATTAAGTCCCTAATACCTTATTGCCCGCTTAACATATATTATGTATTATAATATGTATATTTATTTTAGTTATTGTATAAGCTATACATCTTTACAAGATAGAACGATATACGTCACGAAATGCATACCAATATGACGTCACAATAAGCCCTAATAGTACAAAACAATGCTCATCACGATAACAATAGAATGACGTCATAACAATACAATACCTTAGACGAACAATACGCAGTATCTGTAAGATTGATCAATATAAAAATAATTAATTAACTGTCACATCTCTTGATAAACTTGATTTAATTTGAATTCAAGTTCGTTTTGAATTAGTAAATTACAATCTAAACAATGTTTCAGAAACTTGAGTTGGTATGTTATTTAGTTAGGAGGTGTATTGACAGTTACAGGAATTGGACTCATCTTGTATCACTTGGTCGAAGTGGGTGCGACTTAGGTTATGTACAAGAGGTTAGAGAGTTATAGGTTCTTTTCACATAGATCAAACCTGTCTCAATAATATTTTGCCGTGTCTGAGAATGATTTGTACTTAAAGACGAGTACACCAATGCAATATATATAATTAAATAAATGAATAGACTATGGTAATATTTTTTAACAAACATTCTTTATACAATGTTAGTCTTAATAATAAGTCTACATGCACTAAACAATACCTTAATAAGTCCAATAGAAGAGTCAGCTCTCTCCAGGCTGCAGATGCTGAACTGGATCGAAGGTAAGTCGAGGCGGTGAGACAGTTGACGTTGGAAGGTTTGGTGACGCGTTGGCACTATCGGCAGGGTTGTTTGGCGGAGAACCTGTGAATAAGAAGCTTTGTTAGCGAATGTATACCTATACTATTATATAAATCGGAAGAGTTTGTATGTTTGTTTGAACGCGCAAATCTCTGAAACTAACAGTTGTTTGAATAATTCTTTTTGGGTATGATAGCCCAGTTTTTGAGAAAAGCTACAAAACAACACACCACTGGTGACGGGAGCAGAGAAGTATACAAAGACGCGGGTGAAACCCCACTGCAATCTACTTGATATTATACAATTACATGATACTTTATGTATTTTGTAATTTCTTTTTTCTAGCTCCTTCATTTTACTTTTGTTATTGATTTGATTATATTCATTTTAGATTCTAAAATGATTATAATCAAAAGTAAAATGAAGGATGACCAAAGATTAGCAGTCTCTATCCCTGTGTGCATGAACATGACCATTTGCAGTGGGTTGGGTGTTTTAATACGTATATGTATTTACAATAGAAAATTTAAGTCAATTACTCCGCATTCTAGAGCACATATCACAAGTTTACTTTGGGTCTAGGTGCCATTGTGTAATTTTTGTGTTATTATTATTAGATAATTCTTTGATAATTTATTTATTTTTAACTCATACATGTTATTTTTGATTCAATTTGTTGCGGTGTCAAGAAAGTAAGTTTAGCAGTTCTTTGGAGATCCGAATGTTATTGTTCACTTTTCGGGATTTTACTGTTATACTTAGCTAGGCTTTCTGGGATAGTCACGTAAAAATTATTTTGTTAATCACATGAAGAGAACGGTCAAAAATAATCCCCTTTTAATAAAGGGTAAAAAAAATTGATCAAAAAAATACCATTAATACTACTTTGTTATCCTCTGCATTACATGTCGTCCGGTAGAAAATGCCCGCGGTATTAAGTCTGTCTATAATAATATTATAATCTTTTAAGAATAATAAAAAACTTCTGAATCAAATATTGTAATGTCGCATGTCAAACGTATTACAAGTCTTGTAAAACCTGTGTGGGAGCCTCTATTTCATATACCAGTACAAGTATTATGAAACATTGCAATTTTATAAAATATGAACGTATATGAAATGTGAGGTTATACGTAATTTTCTTTTTCACGAGAGTATTTCCTAAAAATAATTATTGCAAGAACGAAAAGTAAATGGACTATGGTAGTTTACCCATCATGTATACGTGAGTATACTTATTAAACGAATTGCATATTTTATTTATTGTGTCTATAGTAATTTAAGATTTAATTTCCAATGTAAAGAACAACTTATTTATGATGATGTCAACCCTTTTTATTTTAATAATATTTGTTTTTGCAACACCTTTAACTCTAAATATTTTTTATTCAAAATGGTTGCGAGTTTTTTCTAAGCAATGCACCTGAAGTGTTTTGTCATAACCATCATGCTTAGCAGATGGATAAACGTTGAAGTGAGAGTCTTATCACAGAATACTATTTCCCGTTCTGTGTTCGACATTAAAATAATCCTGCCACCGTCTTGTATGGTGGATTAAACCGCTATTATTCGGTTGCCTGGATACCATAATTAGTTAGAAGCACCTCGTGGGCGGTGAGCCGACATTATTGACGAGCTAAGAAGGCTTATTGCCTTACAAAATTCGCATCATGAAGAGTCTTTACAGTTCCGCAATTAGAAATATAATCAAAATCTAACTCTCAAGAGTCTATTAGAAATAACTGTTACTGAATTTTATCGTCATTGAAACAGCATAATTATGTTACATATATTGCACTTCAATGTAATAGAGATGAAAAATATAAAATATATATTTGTTAAAGTTTAGTTTTTAGTTTTAAATTTGTTATTTTTCTGTACTTATTAGTAGTTAATCTTTTTTCTTGTTTTTTGTATGTTGGGCAGAATAAAATACTTTCTTTCTTTCTTTCTTCTTTCTTTCTTCTGATGTAAGATGAAAATTGCTAATTGGCAATTTTAAACTGTACTTTAGTAAACAGAAGGTATACATTTCCATAGTCGTACTTAGTAAGTCTTTCTTTCACTGGAGGTGCGGTATGTAAATATATTTTGATATCTTATCGCTAAAGCTTTTAATGCGGCTGGCGAATATTCATAGGATTAAGGAGCTACGTTCGGCTGTAGTTTGTATTGTTGTTGTCCTTAAGTTAAAGCAAGCGATATACTACTTGTGTACTTGTAGTTTATGCATTGATGATGTTGTCATTTATTTTATTATACTAGGAAAATAAGTCCTCTTAATTCGGTTCAGTCACCATTTCCTTTCTTAACTGACGTCTCTTCCTTATGAATACCTGGATATCCTAAAATGCGAGCCATTAGACAAAAAATCAATGGTAGGTTAGACTTCTATATTTTTGTGGGAATCGGATGAGGTTGATAACAGTCAGAAAGGGCCGTAAAATCTAGCGGTCGTATGTTTTTTTTACAACTTTGATGGCAAACAAACATACGGCCCACCTGATGGTGAGTGGGAACCTGTGGTTAACCGTAACCTATAGATATGGCTGTGTTTTCCAAGCATCGCAGAAGTAATAATGCTTAGAAAATACAACAAGCCGTTGCCGACCACGGAGAAGGGGATGAGGAAGAGTACCAAGGGGGTATTTGGGCTGCCGGCGCTCTCACTTACCGAGCGAAACACTAATATTCTTTCCCGGTCGATCGAGCCCATTCATGCTGAAACCAGCGTGGATCTACTACCGTACATACTTCACTATCACAATTTCCAACCGAATGAAGGCGATAAGGCCATTATTTATATAAAGAACACAAGGCAACAGCTTCTTGCGATAATTTTTTTTAAGTAAACTAATTGTAATCAAACAGTACTTTCTACTGAAAACGTACACAAAAATAGTTTTATTTACGAAAATAAGCAAAAGCTCTTGCAGAGTGTTTGTAGATTGCAAGCTGTACTAAATGAAACTGTACAGTAAATAGCACTTATAAAACTGAGTGCTAGCCGACGATTAACTGTTGCGCTACGTAAACAACTCAGATGTAAAACTTCTAGATATGATAAAAGTTTATTACCAACTTTTTTTATTTAAATTTAACGATTTCGAGGTCTTTTATAAAAAAAAATATCTATGCTTAACTGTAAATCGTAGACAAATATTCACAATAATTAAAAAGCAAAATATTTAAATAGATTTTTGCCCGAATGACACAGTCAAGGAGGGTAATGTTTTGCGAGCGTATGTATGTATGCATTTATGTATGTATGTATGTGAGTATGTATGTCTATTTCTTTGGCACGCTCTACAGCCTAAATGGCTTAATGGATTTTAACGTATAAGGTTTCATTAGATTCGTATTGTTTGTGAGAGTGACATAGGGAATATACATTTTCAATGTAGCGTCAGCACGAGAAAAAAAATGGGTTTCTTTCTTTTCACTTTGTTTTAGACAGGTGGGCTTTTTGTTTCTTTGTTTTTTAATAATATATTTTGCTTGTTACGGTACAGATCGAACATGGAAGTAACTGACTCTAATAAAATATCAATGTAAGATATTAGTTTTGCGCTTCCTCTAAAGCTTTTGTCCCCTTAGATATATCGATTCGCAAAACATTTTAGGAACTAGCCTTATTTTTAAGTTCACATTATTTAGCAACAAGTGTTTAAATTTCGTAGTATCGCGATTAAGACATACGAAGAGTGTGTAAATAAATGTAAGTACAACACATACTTCTCAAATTACGGTTGGGTAAACCCAGTATCACTTGTGAACAAAGTTGAAAATAGCTTTGTGAGTTGTAATACTTAGGAACAGTAAACATCTCGACTGATTAAACACACCCCTAACCTGAGAAAACAATTGTTGTCCTTATAAAGCGTGTAAGTTATAAATATAATTTTATTATAACTACGTATATGATGCACTAGCTAAACCCCACGGCTTCGCCCGCGTCTAAAATGTGTTTGTCTCCCTCGTGAACAAGACCAATTTTCGAGACATGTTCGTTTCCGGTACCGAAACTATCTAAAAAATAATTTTCAATGATATCGGTTCAGCCGGTTAGGTGCTGAGTGGTTACAAACACACACACACTTTCGTATTTATAGTATTAGTAGAATATGAAGACCAGCGTTTTCTAACCCCAATGCTTTTCTTTTCAGTCTCATTAACTGCACTTACCAACATAATTATAAAATGTTTAAAGTAACTATTATACAAAAGTAAAGAACAAAATCATTTAGTCAAAAGCCGCAAAAATAGGTTTTTGTTCTTGATTAATCTAAAACAAAGAATAACTGTAAACAAAATTATTTAACAAAATTAAAATGAAGTTTAAGCTTTCATTAAAAAGGATCCAACAAAAAACATTGTGTGAAAGTCAGTGAGTTTTGCAAAAGTCATCTACCCGTGTACACACAGCCTTAAAATATTGTGCTAATTATAGCCTGATGACGCTTACGCATTCATTCGTAAACGACGAACGACTGGTTGTTAAGAGGACAGTGAGAACTTTAAGAATTCTTATAGGCTACAGATGTTTTGCTGGTTAGCATCTTTTGCTTTCACAGAAGATGGTGGTCATTCAATTTCATCCACACTTTTCTATTTCTATCATTGTTATACTATTGAAATCATTAACGAGAAGATTATTTTACACATGACGCTGGCAAATTGAGCTGACACAATTGTCGGCTCTGTTGCCATAATAAAAGGAGCAGAAGATGCTTAGATGAGTTTTGGAAATAGTTTTATTGCTCTTCGAAGACACTATAACAATGTATACGATAAGCTCTGCTATCTGTCTATTAGAGAAAAGTGTATAAGATGGGTAATGTCGTTTAATACGAATATAGAAAAATTTCAACTTTGAAACGTCACTCAAAACTGCGCTGTTCCCGAAAGGCGCTGATTCGAGACGGTCGATTTGTTGCCGCTCCAAGTAACTTGTCGGTCACTGTTATCATGTGTTGTTACCCGTGCAAAATTAAGATTACTAGTATCACACAAAATTTTGTCCCATTTGATAATAAAAAGCCTGTTTAAGACACTGCACCACCGAGACAATTTTTGCTTGGAAACATTATTAGATATAAACACGTAATTACTGTTAAATCTTGTCACAACAAATCTGTTAACAGTGTTATAGTGATAAGTACTACTAATTTTTTTTTTATTGGCCGACAGTAGCAGATAAGTAAACAGCCCACGTGATGGTAAACGTGTCTTGAGCGCCGGGGGCCCAACTTCCCCCCTTTCCCCTTCCCTTATCTCTCTCATTCCTTTCCCCTAACCCCATCCCCAGTCGCCATAGTGGTGGCCACCATACCAGCAGTTATAGACTATGGCTTTTGTGGGCACTGACTGCTTACCATCAGGCGGGGTGGAGTCACTTTGGTAGGCTAATATATAAATGAAAAATAAAAAAGAAACGGTAACTGTCGTTCATGGACGACTCAGGGTCCTTAGCATAGCTCCTACAAAGCCAGGGAGTTAGCAAAGCCGCTGCCTACCATCAAGGGAGTGGGGTAGGTGAAGGAGTTGTGGGGATTGAGTAAAAAGAAAAGGGAGGGAAATTCACTCACCAAACAAAACGCAATAGTACGGATACTACTACTCTTACATTGATCTTTTATGAGATGGTAGTACTTCGCCGGTTGATCCGGTCCATTCATGCTAAACCAGCGTGGAGCAACTACCGTATTATCGCTAATAAGTCTTCATTAGAGTACCGGTAGACACATTTTCAGGCAGGCCGCTTAAATAAACGCGAATAGTCTCCTAAGATTACTGTAGCTCTACCTCTCTTTGTCTAATACATGATGCTTCTTGAACCACAAGGGTCTTCAATTTATCGTAGTCCACTGCTGGACAAGGGCCTCTTCCAACTTGCACCATAACATTTAATAATCTTCCTTTCCCCATCCAGTCTACACCCTTTTGCTAGTCGTTTTCTTTCTAGCAGGAGAACAAAAACTCAATGCGTATTACTCCTAAGAAAATACGAGATATTAAAACACAGCCCAATTTATCTTTCATAATGTAAACATGTTCTTATTAAAATATAAGTTTTATAAATATTATGTATAATTTGGTGAGTTCTTTATAAGTATGAATTATAATAAGGTATTAATGTTTATCTTTAGTAAAGCCTCCGGCGTTTTTCGAAATGCGTAGGCTTTTTTTGGGAAGAAAACTGATTCACATAGCTATAATTACCTTTGTAATATTCATGTTCTTTATGTCTTTGTTTTTTTTTAAAGAAAGGTTGTTCTGCATTATAAACTCTTACTCTAGTGTACTTAATAAGCCTAAGCTATGCATAGACTAAGAACAATTTATTATCAAAGCTTTTTTAGGAAAATCAACCGGTTCTTTCTTGCACAGCTGAGATATCTTAAATGGTAGGCATTTTCAATTTTACATGATGACAGCAACACCTGTCTGATGTTTATATGGTCTATGAATTATGGTTATATATTAGGTATATAATACACCTTAAAGTCAATTAAAACCTCAACTTTGCCTTACGTTTAACTTGACTATAATGCCAAATGCATCAGTATTGCTTGTCTTTCTATCTACCCGAAGACGGAAATGGAATGGAACTTGCTAGTCTTCACGCTTGGCAGGCTTCAGAGATCAGAATCAGAGTAAGATGATACCATGAAAAGAAAAAAATCCATATTCTGGAATATAGACTACACGGCTAGCATGCTGTACTATGCCTTAATAATCTGTATAAAGTAAACCATTTTTACACTCTATTGACTCTTAAATTAAACGAAAATTCTTTAAGAACCGTAATTATTATTTCATACTTCTAGAAGGGTAAAAGTATCCTGGCCCTTTGTTAAGATAAAGTATAAAAAGAACAATAACTCTATATTGTATAAAAACGTCTACATTTGCTAAAACATTGAGACCCACTTCAATGATTACCAACAGATGGGATGTACCGTTTTGTGAAACTACTTTAAGGTAGCTTTTTATTAGTTTTATACTGTAATAAAGAACATCAAACTTATTTACTGTTCGATGTAGTACTCCCTAATAAAACTAATGAGATTACGTGACGAGACTACTACATATATGCATTTAAAATCTTTTATTTTTACACAAATAGGTCAATTTTATTACATTTTCAACATGTAACTTAGCCAAATTAGGTTAATAATTGTTAGATATTTATAACTGAAAAATAGGATTTTTAAATCTAGGAGTTTAGGCACAAGTTTATTATGTTTTTTACCCATTGAAAAAAGTTTTCTCTTATAATCAAACTCTAATTATAATTTTCACCTTGTTAATAATATGTATTGAGCTATGCGTAACAATGCAATAAAAACTGAAACGAGATTTTTAACCAACTTTAAAAAGGAGGAGGTTCTTTTGGATCGTATGTTTTTTGTGTCAGATAAGCATGTCGATAATTTTTACAGTTCAAAGATAGCATCGATTTTTATGTGTGACGGACGCAGATAGGCGTCGGCTCAAAAATACGTAGGCAATAAAATCCATTTGACATCTTTTATACACCTACGGCACCATAAAAAATAGACTTATGCTGTTGATATAGTGTCGATATGGTACGAGATTTAATGGGAACATTCGTCTTTCAGCTCAGATGACGGTGATGATAATTTTATGGTAGATATATCCAATCTCTACCATAAGTTTGCCTATCTTTCTTGTTGCACCTCTCAGTGTTAGTCGCATTCGAGACTAATATTTTAACATATGTACGAATGGCAGTATGTCTTAGATGTATTAAATAAAAAAGTATGTTTTTGATTAGAGTTGAACCAGATAAAATACTAAAAATTTAAGTATATTTTAGAGGCGTTGCACGTTGTGGAGTTTGACATGTTGTAGAGATATTCTCTGAACTAGGTATGAGCCAGGTGTATGTCCTTTATAGCTAGTGTATGTTCCAGAAAACATTTTTACTCTTTTGAGAACATACAATCCACACTGTAGTAATAATTAATGCCCTAAACATACCACAGCACTATTCAATCTTTACTACCAAGTAATAAAACACTTAGAAATGTCGTTTACCAAAACATCCATCATTTCCCAAAACTTTTAACAGTCTCAGCAATAATAGTCTCAGGGATACTTAGACCCATTGTTCCCTTTCTTCAAAGTTACATAGTTACATAAGATAGCGAAGCAATTTAACCCGTAAGGGTCAACTTGACCCTAACCCCATGAGAGGTCACTGAACAGCTGAGTAACGTTTGAGATCATTTATCATATGATTTTCAATATGAATTATTTGTATAGAAATTGAAATGTATTTTTTATGAGTTTGATATTTTATTACTTTTGTCTATTGAGGTTGTGTGGTATTAAGCTGGCGAAAATGGCAAGGGAATGATCATAATCTACGGGTAGACCAATGTTAAGTTTAGAAACTAGAGTGGCAACCGTTATTTAGTAAAAGAAATAACAGGAATAAACTGGCGACCTGAAAAAGGTAGGTACCTAGTACATATTGAATTTGAAAAGGGATATATTGTTATGTAAATTGATAGGAATGATGTTTATGTTTTGTGCTTCTAACTAGTATTAATATTTTTTTAAAGTAAGTAGATATTTTGACTTCTATATAATGATTGCTTTTATTTATTACTTAAATATTAATGGCCGTGTGCTCTCCTGTATAGAATAACCATCTAAGGGAATATCAGGCAAGACAACAACAGCGTTCCCTACGTATTAACATAATATCACTTTACAAAAGCCTTCCCCGAACGTTACTTTTATATAGATAATTGCAATGCAAAAGCAATTCTCAAGCTCTTTTCAAAAGGCGAGCCATTCTTATACCGCGCTGACTGCTTACCATCTAACATAGTTAGTTAGTTAGTATGTCAAAATTAATGAAAAGTTTAGGAAAGTATTGATTATTCTACTTGCTTTAAACAGATTGGCAATTACAGACTTATATTTATTCAAGTTCAGGTGAAACAGATTGTGGGGAGAGAAGGGAAAAAAGGGGACCGAGGTTTATTTAGCCTACTAGTAGCTCTATTTATAAATTACAAGCTTTTTCATTTTATTATATAGAGTAATAATAAACTACCATAAATTACGCCAAACCAGAAAAGTTTTTATGAAGCGATATACTTTTAAATTACTCATTTGGTTTATTGTTACAGTTTCTGTTTTGTTCACCTGTGTTCATTATGATATTGCTCAGTATTTCACATACAGTAACAGGACTTATGTCCTTGAAGGGGTAGACAGAGAGGTATATCACTTACGTTTTGCTACTTTCGGTCGAATGTAACAGAAGGCGAGCTTGTTGCATTTATTTTTAGAAATTCAGATGCCGAACTAATGCGTACTATTAATTATTCTTTATATCTCCAATAATGAAAATTTTTCGATTTTACTTTACCCAGGAATCGAAGCCGACACCTCTACGTAACGGTCCGTACACAATACCACTGAACCTCAAAGCAGGCTAAATATTTTATTTTGGTTTAAATTGTTGTAATTATTTAAAGAAATAATACCAAGATTATAGATATAATTTTAGTGATAAACTTATGGTAAGAAAACCTGAACTAATCACGAGAGAACCCAAGAGTTGATCTGACCTATTAAAACTAGCTTAGAAGATAAAAGTTAAATAGCACATTAGGTCTTAGAGATTAAGTGAGTGTCTTATATAAACTAGATTCCAACAATTTATTTGGCATACAATGGTTTTTACTGTAATAAAAATGTTTATCTCAGGTTTGAACTATAAGTTTCAAATAAACAGCAGTGTAAATGATTAGGCAATTGACGACTAAACATACATTTAGATTTTAACATCGATCCGTCTACGTCTAGTATTCAAACGAACAAATTGGAAGGATAAAGTATTGGAAGCAGAAATCCATTTTCATTGTCCTCAGTTCAAAGTCCAGGACAACACATCAGTTTAAAGTCATTTTCTGTTAGATATAAAACTGTTTTAAAGAGGAATGCATTCATATATGTCGCCCCGTTCTAAGAAAGAGGTGATAGGCGATTAAAACCTCCCTGTGCACTAGTAGGACACCTTGAGAGGCCGTCCAAACTCCATGCTACATTAGTAGTCCACTCAACGAGCGCCTGCAATTAGTACCTATTGAATATAGGCCTCCAAGACAAGGAAGGTTTGATTGAGGGTCTCATGTGTTTGCGTTTATATTTTGTTAGGCACAAATAAAAGTTAATACCTGTCTACCGATGGAAAATGACTGTAATTTTTTTTTCAATTAGAGTCAAACGTAAATTAAATCACCGTAATCTCGACATTACAAGATGGAATTGTACGATATTGGACAGAGTTAGAAGCTGATAATTTATTCAGCCTTCTCAACTGCCTACCTAATTAACGAAATGGATACAATTTTCAACAAATTTGATCTAGAAATTAACATTATTAAAACAAAAACGTTAGTTTTATCATTAATTAATAAAATAGCTGCAAGCATAAATTTTAAATAAAGTAAAATGTCTATAGAAGAAATCATATCATTTAAATATCTCAGTAATATTACTATCACAAACTCCATTATGTTATCATGCATTTGTCAGCGTGGTATAGCAATAGTACAGCTTCTCTGGTAATCAGAAAATCACCAATTTACAACAAAATAAAATAAATACAATAATAATGAAAAATAATACAAATTAATTTCATTTCTTAACATTTACACTGTATTCAAATAGAGCTAAAGAAAATCAGAAATGAGGAATCTAAAGCGTATTTGTACAGTTTTAATTATGCCCGCGTTCAGCTTGGTATCGCACTCAAAAGAACCACTGATTAAAAGTGTTCAAAGAAAGTAATAAGTATGGGATGAACTTGAAAGTATTAGGTAATAATCCCTCTGTGTTGTCTCTTAATACGTAAACGGATTTTAATCCATCTTATGGTACAGTTGAGGTTTTTTATGGTAAGGATTGACTTGGCAAAGACTTATCCTCTCAATGATGGAATGGTGGCCCCACTGACTGCTTACTATCAAACGAAGTAAAGTGACTTTGGTTGGCTAATATAAAAAAATAGAATACTTGTCGATGTATAGTGATAGATACATTAAACACATAAAACTGGTTTTAGTGGTATAGAAATATAGAGCCACGTTAATATTTATTATCCCATACAATACCTATTAAGTATAATAAAGTATGAGTATTAGTATTTTTACTTTCGTTCGATTTTTGTTCAATTATCTTTTCATTTTCATGATTTTTTATACTACTTTGATAGCAAACAAACTTACAGCCCACCTGATGGTAATAGGTAACCGTAATCCTAATGAGAAGGTTGTATTTGCCAAGCATTGCAGGAGTAATAATGGTTAGAAAACAAAACCAAGCCGGTGCCGACCACGAAGGACGGGATGAGGGAGGAAAAGGCAAAAGGAAGATGACCGAAGGGGTACTTGGGCTGCCGGCGCTCTCACTCACCAAACGAAATGCAATACAACGGATACTATTACTCTTACGTCGATCTTCTATGAAAGGGTAGTACTTCCCCGGTCAATCCATTCATGCTGAAACCACCGTGGATCTACTACCGTAAAATATTTTCTTAACATTATTTCTATAATACAGATCTAAATCTTAGAGCATTTTGTAGTCTAGTAATAGGTAATCTCTCTTCAAGACTATTGACATTCTCAAACATTGCCAAATGTAAAAAACTGCTCAATGCCGAGTTAGACTGGCGCAACCAAGGGTTCCGCAACCTTAAATCGTATTATATATTTTGTTCGCTTTGATATAAAACTTTGAATCTTTCAGAACTTGAAGAGCTTGCAGACAGACCCTCTTGAGGTACGGAACCCTACAAAATTGATTCATTTTGATGCTAGACAAAGCCTCTCCAGCCAATCTCACCGGTTAGCAACACAGCAAAATATTTTTTTATTTTTTTTAAAAACATCTCGTAAATCAACAAAGCATTGCAACTAACTTTATTTTAACAAAAAGGTTTTTTTGGTGAAATTGTAGAAAGTGTAGTAGTTTATACAAACATTTGCTAAAGGTAAACAAAAGTTGAGCCACTTCGTAGAAACGACTGAACAAACAATATATTAAAATAGTTTTCTTAGCAACTTACTGGAAATCAAATTTCATAACATTTATTATTTGTCTTAAATGCTGTGGACTTCTCAGACAAAATGTGTCGAATACTTCACTCAATTTGTGTGAAGGACAAGAAACATTTTAACGCTTTTATTACTGTTCTTAATTTACCAAGAATTTCAATGTTACACCTTGTATCGTGTTAAATTTTCATCATCGTTCAGTTGTTATTTCAAATATTTAGGGTCCTCGAAATACTTTTCTTTCCTTAATTTTGTATTAAGCATTAAAATTTCTTCTTGTTAAATTATTCACAAAGCCCACCAATTAATTGTTCTCAGGTTGTTTTGTACCTATGTGGTGAGCCATAAAGAGTATTCCACGTTAAATCTCTGATAATATCAATCCATCTCAATTTCTCTTATATCATAAACATAATAATCCTCAAAGGTTTGTCTAACAATATTTTCCTGTGATATCAGGACAACAGAAAGCTTTCCATTCCGTTGCCAAACAACGACAGGGTTCATATAGTGTAAATAAATTTATCAATTTTGTGGCAGAAGGAGTAAAGTGCGTTGATCCCTTGGATATACGTCGAAGAGAAAATTTCGTTAAACTATATTGTACATATTTTATATCGGATATATGTCGGATAATAGACATTGGTAATGGTCAACAATAATATTATACCTTTGCGTAAATGAACAAAAGAAAAATATGGCAGATATATCTTATATTTGCACCTTTTATTAGTGGTCTCAAGTCTTCTATTACAGGACTGTCAGTCAAACTTTAGTATAGCATCAAGGCTTGTAACAATTTTATATTATTATACTAACTAACAGTAATATACAAATCATGTATGTTATATTCATTTCGAGAAAAGCATAATAAGTTAGTGTTTTGCATTTGTGCATCGACAGCATATGTACACATGCTATGATACACTATTGTAACTCACTTTCACGTCGACGACTTTGCACGTTCGTGAGATTGGCGGTCATTGTTTAATAATAAGTTCTGGCTACCACACTACAAGAACAAAGAAGTCAAACTAGTAAGTACTATTTATTATCGAGCAAACTCCCTTTCACTAACTTTACCAATAAAAAACTTCATATCGAAATTGGGACAGAATCTAAACAAAGTTAAATATATGTTAGGAAAACATTAGACACATCTTTGTTGAATGAATACTTTAAACAAGGTCAGTAGAGTTCCCCGAATAATATTATAAATTGTAATTTGATTCCAAATGTTTTTGAAACATACGATCTTGAAAGTACAAGAACGTCTCTTACTTTGTGATTTGACTACCATATTTCAGCGTATTCTGCGTATCTTCAATAGTACGAATATTTGAAATATATATTATTATAAAAAACCAGAGATCCGTCTGTACTTAGCACGAGGGTATCTACTTTTATGAGCTCTCACTGATGTTGCGCTCACTGATGGATAAAAGCAACTTAGAGTGCAGCTAGCATATGAATGGGTGACCGCATAGTGGTATTTGATCTAAGCGTCTTCTTGCTTTGGAGGACACGTTAAAAGTCGATCCCGTTTATTACCAAGTTGATAACAGTGATTAGGTCGAACGCCTCTATAGGCGACCTGATCAAATCCTGACTCTAGGTTGACCACTAATCACTCGATATTTAATTATGTTTTTGGTGACAATACAAATCATTGAATTCTTGGCTTTTTTCTATACTTTATAGTAGAGAAAAGTCAAGAATTCTATTTAATTACATATGCAAATTATTATAATACATTATACTTATAAATCTTTCAAAGTCTTCAAAATTCTTTTTTTTTTATGAATATAGACACGGACAGAAAAAACAGCGACTTTATACAATTTAGAGATTGTACTTTGGTTTATTTCATTGGAAAACTGTTTGGTTCGTTTCCCTTTCCGATTTTCAATATTACAGTTTATAGCCGTTTCGATGATTTAATAATCTATAAAATAAAATTTTGCATTACCAAGAATTTTATTGCCTGACAGCATCAAATATTTATATTGAAAATTAAACAACGTCTGCTTATTTTCTATTTATACTTCACTTTGTATAAGTAAAATAACCACCAAGTATATTAGTATAACTAGCTACCCGCAGTGCAGTTTCACCCGCGTTTGTGGTTACTGCTCTGCTCCCGTCACCAGTAGCGTGGTGTTACATACATAAACCTTCTTCAAGATCTAGGCTATCATACGCAATAATTATTGAAACCCGACTGGTAGTCCCAGAGATTAGCGCGTTCAAATAAACAAACTCTTCCGTTATATATAATAATATAGATAGATGTGACCGCTTTTATATGGTACAGTATAAAATATTTTTAAAGTATCCTATATCACAAGATTGTCAATGACACATTAAAAATAGGTATGCTGTTTTTGTTTTCAACGAGACCGATTAGATTAGAAGCTGGAACTTTACCATCGCATATCTTTTCTTTTAACTTTGATCGAGGGCCTGTGAATGTGTGTCTGTCTTCTTACAAAGCCGTAATAGTGAGGGCCACCACGCCAACCGTTTTGAGATTTATATCCACCATTAATGGACTGCACTGACTTAATTGCTATGGTAAACTAGCAGCAAAGTGGCTCGAAAAGGTAACTTAATAGATTAGTTTACCTTTTTTGCCGGGTCCTTATGTTCCTGCACGTATTCCTGCTTCAAGGGTTCGGTCTGCAGGTCAGGGAGCGAGTGACTGATGCGTATAGCCGCTTGACGAGACAGCGAGTCGCAGTTGCTGTTCTCCGAGTCCCGACGCGTCCTGCACAAACTAAACATTGTATACGAACATTAGGAGTGATACTACTGGGTCACTAAAACTAGATACGCATGCTAGGTAATAGAGTATTTTGAAAAAAAGGATAGGCGGCAGGTTTACTAGTGATTTCTAATATTGTTAATCATACTTTATTCCGTTAAAAATAACTATATAAAAAAATCATTTTTCAAAAAGAGATGTTATAAAGTTGGTAAGTGACTACAGTGATCAACATAATTATGTGCAATAATTATGGCTGTATTTTGTAAAAATTGCAAGCAAGTTAAAAAATATTTATATATACGCGAGAACCTGCTATAAACTTGGCCCTGACTCATAATATGCTACCATGCATATTTTAACATGGTAAACTAAAAAGAATACTGAAGATTAACCCACCTGCCCATAAGCCAGCGCCAGGTTGCAGCACATTGGTAGCCTACTGCAGCCAAAAGTACGGCTGCCATGACAGTCAGCAGTAGAGCAGCTGCGTAGTCTACGGAGCTGCCGCGCACGTTCGCCGGACCCTCGAGGCTTTCAGCTGGCCACACACCTGACAAAATATAAGTGTAATGTATAATTGTGACTATTTACTACAGATATATAAAAATTTATACAATTTTATTATATTATATTTTATTTTTAGAATACTTCACTTTGGTAATATAAAAAATATATAAATATATATAATATATCTCTATTTAACTTATTGTTCTATCTCTTTCTTGCTTTGGAAATAAGTTTTTACACAGATCTACCTGCACCCGGCCAGTCAAGTGTTTGTAGAGTAATCTACAAACACTTGACTGCATTTTAGTACACACAACTCTTAAAACTCTGCGTCTAAACACACTACATACACTATATAAGCCACCCGCTTACCACCGGACGACTAAAGTGAAATGCTTGAGTGTGGTCTGTGTCCAGTAATGGACGTATTTCGGCTAAAATGTTGTCGATACGTACAAAAAAATGACAACGAATTAAATTCTATAAAAAAATTACACATCTCGATTAATGAAAAAATCAAAAGAAAAAATAAAGTATCATCATCAAAATAAAAACTCATTTAAAAATTTTTCTTTTAAATTTAAAAATTTCTTTGTTTTTTTACCAAACAATTTTAGAAGAGTTTTCGCATTAAGTTGCTTCAAAGTGTTAAAGGTAAAGGATAAGCTTCTTCATTTATAACACCTGCTAAATTAAATAGGTATTTTTAGCATTTTATTACAATACTAGATGCGCACCATGGCTTCGCCTGCGCGTAAAATATGTTTGTACCCCTCGAGAACCAGACCGATTTTCTGCACCTCCGCTACGGCACTGAAGCTACCTACATACCAATTTTCATCAAAATAAATTCAGCCGTTTTGGCGCTGAATGGTTACAAACACACATACACACACAAACTTTCGTATTTATAATATTAGTAGAATACTTATTATCATAATATTTTTGTAAGAAAAGGCTCTGCGTAAAATATTAGGTTTATTAGTATATATTAAATAATAATATATATTTTACTATCGTGTACAAAAATATGTGAGTGTGACCGTCAATATTTAGATAACACCTTTTTTATAATACTTACATAAAATAAAAAAAGAGGGACCCATGTTTATTGCCAGTTCTATCTTTTTATCCGAGCTCGAAAATTGAGCTATCATACGCAAAAAAAAATATTCAAATCCAACTGGTAATTCCACAGATTAGCGCGCGTTCAAACATCAAACTATTTCTCTTTATATAATAATATAGATAAGTATAATAATTATCTAAACAAATACATAGATGAGTTTCAATCTGTCTTTTAATAAAAAGCGTTTTGAAAAGATATAAAACAATGACAAAATTTATTCAACCAATTGATACATCGAGTCCAAATTTTTCTAAAAGTTTGCAAGCAAATGTTTAATACTCATCGCAATTACATAATATCAATTTAACAAATAACAAAAATAAGTCGCAATATGTATAAGGCTGTTATAAAAGATGCTTAACTGCAAACTATTTCAGTTTGTAAAGGTCCACAGGTGACTATCAATGAATAGTTGTGTCGTTCTTAAGTTACGTATTCATCTTATTATTCTCACCTTCAAAATACAAAGTTAAAATATTATTACGTAATGCTAGGTTTGGCTATCTTCAGTTCTATTTATTTAGATTTAATATAATTACCTAATTATTATCATACCAATGGAATAGCCAATAGCCAACATCGATCCATCGGTCTGGCTGCATTGCTTTGCGCAAAATACAATTCAAATAAAAATTTCAATACTTAGTAGTTTTTTTTTTGTTAACTTTGTAACTATTCCCAGATATTACCTACAGTTCCAAAAAGCAATAGAAATCAAAAGCAATATTTTAATAAATATAAAACCACTAAGACATCACGACTTTTATTAATATTTTAAGCGGAAAAACTAACAGTGTTATGCTTACGATTTGTGTAAATAATTATCTACTGTACAACAAACATTATTAATTAATGACTGTAATGTATGGTTATATGCAGTTATGCAGGTAGCTTCTCTGTTTAAGAAATGAACCATCAGTCTTGGAACATAATCCTTCTACCGGCCCTTCCCGTCATAACAAACAAGGTGCCCGACCTTGTAATCATGATATTGAAATAACGAACTAAGTACAAAGATATCGCATTAACAAAACCGTATCTACAAGAGGCTATTACGTGAAGTAATTAAACTGGACGAAGAAAGAGGTAGTTTTTGGTAATAAAATTGTTAGCAACGTTATAAGAAATATATTGCTTGGATATAATAATGAATGACATTCCCGAGGTTACAAATTATCTAAGGTGCTTATCAACTTCATTCCAATGTCAAAAAAAGCTCATTTCTTTTAACTAAGTTTCTTTTAAAAATAATGGCATTACATTGTGTTGTCAAAATATCACACTCTAATAAGTTTCTGAAAGGCTGATTAAGGAAAAAATAATTAATCACGTGTTAAATCTCATGTCAAGTACTATTTGAGTTGCTAAAAGCATGAATAATTAGTTTAATTTGATCTAGGTAGTAATTAGTTCAAATGAAACTAATTATCCATGCTTTTAGCATGCTTTTAGGTACCTACTTCATATGAGATTTAAAAGGTTATTAGTTAATTTTTCGTTGATCAACCTTTCAGAAACTGGGGTTCAGAATATCATAACACAGGCCAGAACGGATTGCGTACTATATTTCAAGTAATTCATATTTCACATGACTTGATAAATTCAAAAAACTAAATAATTATCTTGAATCACAGGCGTTGTCTAAATCATGTTTACTGTTATACCAAATCACATCAAACGAAAGTAATGTAAGAAATGTAACAATAAAAACATCAAACTGTAGGTATTTGTTAATGAAACATAAAACGATTCCAAATTACAAAGAAAACAGTATTTTTTTATTTCAATGAATCTTTATGAAAATTAGAAAAGGTAAGTTTCGTTAATTAAGACTCACAAAAGATAAATTTATATTATGCTGCCTGAAAAGAAATTTTGGAAATTAGAATACGGTACGGTACCTATTAAAAACAAATGTTTAACTTCTCAAAACAAATAATATAGTGGCATATGATGAATAATAGTACTTTACTATGCCTATGACAAACAAAATGCAGCAGAAAATAACAAATGGTCTTAAACTTCTGCAAAAATGGCATGATGAGAAGCGATACAGAATATATCGCTTACACAGGTAGGATAGGACGGTACTTCTAATTTATTTTCTCACTATAATGTTACATATCCTCACGAGGTCTACTATTAATAAGCACACATGCTCAATCACTTCAACAAAAGCCTATCCTAAGTGGTTTGCATACACTTCGTTGGTGCTATTTTGGTTAAGATGTCCATCTTATGAAAATCTATCCTCACGACTCATGGTCGCTAGTTGCAGCCCGGTTATTGTATATTTTTCCCCTCTGTAAGATAACTTACATTCTACTTTTCTTATGTCAGTTCTTTCTTGAAGCCCGGTTATTGTATATTTTTCCCCTCTGTAAGATAACTTACATTCTACTTTTCTTATGTCAGTTCTTTCTTGAAGCCCGGTTATTGTATATTTTTCCCCTCTGTAAGATAACTTACATTCTACTTTTCTTTTGTCAGTTCTTTCTATAGCTAGATGGAAGTCTTTGAGAAAAAGAGCATATATTCCCGAGTAGCTAATTTTAAAATCTATTTACGTACTGTCTATCTAACAAGTAGCAGAATCAGAATGTACTTACATTTGATTAAGTTAGGAGGTCGGACGTTCGATTCCCACCCAAAACAAACTTTTGTCTGATGAGCATGATTGTTTGTTATGTGTCTGGGTGTAATTTATCTATAATATGTATGTATTTACAAAAAAAAAAGTATATATGTAGTATATCAGTTGTTTAGTACCCATAACACAAGCAAATATAATTGCTTCATTTGGGGCTAAATGGCGCTGTGAATGAAAAAAAAAATATATTTTATAAGTACCATTGAGCGAACACGTGTGTCGATTTTAACGTCTACTCAATCAAATAATACATTATAGAAAGATGACAAGCTATCTTAATGAAAATCCTTTTATTAACATTAGTGTAATATATAAAAATAGGAATCTCATCTCTCTCTGATGTAACTCTCATGTGTGTATGTTTTTTTTATTTTTTAGGAAGGTATTTTATTTGAAGACAAGAATTCAAGAATTTAGCAATGGAGACCGAATTCCTTTTCAACCTAAAATCCGTCGGGAACATCTTGTAGGATCTAGTCTAGTGCTCTTGGATTCAGGATAAGTTCTTTAAGGTTTGTGATGAACTACTATGAGAATTTCAAAAAAAACTACACAAAACGCCATCTATCACCTAAGTAAGCATATATGATTATTTATTTTGTATTGCTGACAGTGGCAGACGAGCAAACAGCCCACGTGATGTTAAGTGGTAACTGTCGCTCATGGACGACTCAGAGTCCCTTGGATTGCTCCTGCAATGCCAGGAACTCTGCGAAGCCGCTACCTACCGTGGAAGGAGTAGGTGAAAGTAAGTGTGACAGGATTGAGGGAGGTGAGGAAAAAAGAAATTGTACCTCTAGTACTCTCACTCATCGACTGATACGCAATAGTATGGATACTATTACTCTTACGTCGATCTTTTATGAGAGGGTTTTTTTTAAACTAAATATGGGTAAATTATGGGTGACCTGAACAAACCCTAACACTAGGTTGACCACTAACCACTCGATAAGAAGACGTTGTACTTATAGTCGTAAGAGTAAATGGTTTAATAGAAAGAGCCTCAATCAACACTTTAAGAGGATCGTATTATGTTAAAGTAGGAAAGAAATGTAAAGAGGTTTATTAGTATAACATTCCTTTGATTTTCAAGAATACATACTCATTTTAATCTCACACAATTTCTACACATAACTTTATTTGTGAAACGGGTCTACTCGTACTACTAGTTCGCCGAATCCCGAGCTTCAAGGCGAAGACGTCGCCTGGCTATATCAGTCAGCCCGTGACCATAGTCGGTGTAATTCGACGTTGTGTAAAGAGGTATGGCACCTTAAAGTAATTTTCTAACACTTTCAACGTTCAAACAATCGAAAAATCTATTAAAACTATAATATATACTTATTACAAATTGTACTTTAAGTCTACTACTACTACTACTACACAATTCAACACTAAATAAGACTTCTACCTTAGACTTCAATTGTTTGACTTTACGACATATGCGTCTAGTATAGTATAGTAATCGTTCATTTATAGGTGTTAACGACCTTAAAATATATCCACAAACTTTATTACCCTTTGTCTAACATCAAACCCAAGAGTTCTTTCATTTAAATAATTCTTGTGTGCAATATTAAGTCTCGTTAAGAATGTTGCAGAAAATGCAGTAACAATAACGTTTAATTAAATATTTTCTTTAATATCAAGTACAACATTAAATATAGGCACTTATTGAAGAAAATAAATTAGTACTTAACTTGCAAAAGTGCAGATGGTGTAGTGGAGGAGACATCGCTTAGCTTTCGATAAAATATTAATAAAAGGCAGGGCCAGTTATATTTTTAATTTCTTTATTTTTGAAATCCTCTAACATACTCTGTTGAAAACCAATTATTTCGAAAATAAAAACATTGCTAGTGATATCGCCGTCTATTCTGCACGCTAGGTAATTAGATATATAGTTTGAATGAAAAGTTTAATCTAAGAACCTAAATAAAGGTGTTGTATTGTGTACAGGCAATATACAATTATAAAAAATATTTATTTTAACTCCAGAGTTGTTGTGATTGGTTAATTAATAAGTATAGAATATTAAACTGACAAATTCTCAAAATCAGTAAAGAATTCTTCTAAAATAATAAATTTTCTCCTATCCCACTAAAATATTGTACAAGCTTCGAGTTAAATTGCCGATGTGAGATACGGTTTATGTGCAACAGTTTTTACATGGGAATAGTGTAAAAAGTTTATTTTTAGCGCATATCGTAAACGTAGCATTTTAGTGCAGTCAGTTTTGAAATAAAAGTGTTAAAAATTAAGGTCGTAAAGGTAGATTCAAAAGGTAACTTTTAATGGAGAATTAGTTAAGTTATATTATAATAGCATCGCCATGGCCTATAAGTTAAGATATGTGCCTGTTTACAAGTTGTTTAAATTCATATTCACTTGCTAAGCGTAGCTTGGATAGCATAAAAAAAAAGATAAGAGAAAATTATCACAAAAAAGCTTGCGTTAAGTCTGAAATTAATAATAATATCACAACAACTACACACAATGCCATCTAAGCCCAAATTAAGCAAATTTTATAGCTTGTGTTATGGGTTCTAGAATGCGGATATACATACTTAAATACTTTATTTTTTGCAAATACACACTTATTTTAAATAAAAACACGCAGACCAATGCAAATGCACACAATTATTGGGACTGAGCGGGAAATTATCAATTCTCATAAAGCAAGTTCAGTAAACAATGCGCGTTTTTCTCAATTTGGTTTCACATTTTATTTATATACTCTTTATTAAACTTCCTATCATAATTATATCATGCCTTGCCTTTGCTATCAAAATTTTATCATGCCTACAAGACAAAAGGCACAATGAAACGGACCAGACAGCCCGGGGAAATATTCTTTCACTGCATAGAAAACTATAACTATAGCAACAACATCTGAATAATGCCTTTAGTTAGCACCCAGTGAAAGAAAAGTAATACTTTATTTTACAAAACTGTAGAATATCAAACAATGTTACACCAAAGTTGTATTCATTGTTTATGTATCCGAATTAATGATAAAAGTAAATAATAGTCCTTATCTAAATCAGTTTTAAAAGATCGTTAATATCCCTTTGAATACGCAACTTTATACCTACAAAATATAATTAAAGACTTTATTTGTTGAATTTTTACCTCCGACGTAGAAAGGTTGTTATAAGTTAGACGTAAAATAAAATAGCCGGGTGCTTGTTTATGAAGTAACAGATTTTAGAAGGTCGGCTATGATGAAGTCTTTAGATTATATAAACGTCAATCACCTTAAATTCATACTACTAGATGTATAATGGTTTCATTTTGTCTTCTTTACTCTTCTTAGGGTGCGGTAACTCATGAAAAACTTAGCCTTATATGATGATTTTATTATCTCCTTCAACCCTTGTCTATCAAGCACGATGCCTTTTATACATAATTATGATCCCTTGAAGCGGCATAAAAAGCTTCTAAGTCAATGCAATAAAAAACACAGATATTTTTATAATATTCAGAATAAGGTGTCGGCTATTATTAAATAATTTAAGACACTGAATTACATTTCGATATCGAAAATAAATGTCAGTAGACTTTATTGTGGAATAAAATTCCGAGTGAACTCCCAAGTCAAGTAACATACGTCTACATTATATTATATACAATAGGTATTAAACCGACAAGCGATGTCTGGAAATTACCACATAACTACCTTTATCCCTTATATCGATGGGTATAACAGTTGAAATCAGTATATAAAACAAGTATTTGGATAAAGAGGTGTAATGCTATTTCATGGCGAATTTCGGTTTATCCCCCATTCATCCGGATGAGTTTCCATTTCTAAAGACAATTTTAAGAAAGCTACGAACAATTCATAACCTCAACCGCATAAATGAGAAATAAACCCGAATTTCAATGAATTTCTAGAAACGGTAAACTAAACTACAAAACTTTTTATCATTTTGTTTAGTGGAAGAAGTATAACACCGATATATACCAATATGGAATGTTTTAGAGACTGTCTAGACTCCATACAAGAAAGAAAATGTCAACTCGAATGTTCATTTTCTTATCTTGCGGTATATTGTAAATATTGGTGAAAATGCGAATATAAGAATAAGTTTAAAGAGTTTCGCAAAGTTTGTCAATTCCCGTCTAAGACAAAAGGGTTATTAACCTCTGTTGAATTCTTTTGTGTAAAAATTAGGAAGTAAAAACAAAAATTAATGTTAATGCTCAAACGAAAGTTAACTTTCAACTTTATTTTTTGTCGCTAAAATTTGTATTATAGAACATGAAAATTTATGGAAGTCTTGAAAATGAGTTATGTTTTGGTAGTTAGGTAATTTATTTTTAAAATTCCATCAACGACTCTCAGTTTTATTATTTTATTTTTAACTAGTGACCCCGCATAGACTTCGCACAAGTGTACTTATATGTTTTTAAAACATCATTACTAATCTTTGAAACTCTAGACTTTTTTGTACATTATAGTGTGTAGTGATTTCTCAAGTATTTCTCTGAACAATAACAAACCAAAAAAAAAATTTTTTATAAGAGGTTTAGGAGAGCAGAGAAAGAAAGAAGAAAACAACGAATTTCTTATAAATAGTTTACACAAGATAAGGTAAATAACTATTATATAAGATTATTTTAAATTAATAATATTATTATTTTCAAGTTAAGTTAGTTACTGTGCTAGGTTACTCTAACAAGAGAAGAACAGACGAACCAATCACCTTAAAAGTTCTCTGAAAATACTCAAGAAAATTAAAAGTAACCTCAAAATTAATCACTACAGCATTTAGACAAATTTGAATCCCCTAGGAAATTTGCACGAGATTAAATTTTGTGGAACCGGCCTTTCTAAAATGTTAAAGTTATTCAACGGTTGTTCAACCCGTTCCTTACTTTACTTCGATAGTTAAATGGATTTTCACAGAATATAGTAAATATACCAGTTTTGAATGTTCATTACTGCTGTGTTGAAACTTGTACATTAATATAGATTATAAATTATCCATAGATGTAGTAAAAATAATAGGACTCCACTCACTAGGTGGACCAACGACTTTGTAAGGGTGGCGGGCAACCGATGGATGAGGGCGAATTAGGACCCGCCAATGTAGCGAAAATTGGGAGAGGCCATATTTTCAACACTGGACGTTTTTCGGCTAATATAATGAAGGTATAGTATAATCCAGATAGCTCGCTTTGCTGCCCTTGCAAAAACTCTTTTACTTAGCTCCTTTCTTGAAGAACCATGTGTAGTAATCTCTTGGTGAAACCTTTAACTTATATTAAGAACTAGTCTCAATCAGAACCGGTGCGACTAAAAGACGAGTTAAGAAAAGGCTCCAAATGGTGCTGAAAGTCAATAAGATCTTATCACTAAAAGTCTTTACAATAACAAAAAACCTTATTCGACTTGAAAAGCCACAAAAACAACAAAAAGCTACAAAAAAATCACGACTTGATAAAGTTACATTTTTTGTCCATTACATTTTATCTATACGTCTGGACTCTTCTTACGGGCGCGCTTTCTATCTTTAAAATTAATGTGATTCATGTTCAAAAACTCAAACGCCAGGTAAGTTCAGGTAAACTTGATAGACTTTCTGTCGCTACGAGGTGGATAGACTACCTGGGTAAGAATGGCGGTCAACCGATAGATGGCTGTTCACGACCGGTCAAAGTTAGGAGAGGCCTACATCTAGAAGTGGACGCTTTTAGGCTTATAATGATGATGATGATCCGATGCGTAAACTTGCCTGTCCGATTCAGAAAAGCCCATTTCCAACGGTTGCGAATAATGTCGCAGATAGGCAGGAGAAATGTTGTCACAAACCAGACTTAATTTTCTCTATAACTCTCATCCACGCAACATATCTTGTTAATCTCCTAAGCTTACATATTTATGAGTGTTACTTGGGCTTTTTTTTTTTTTTTTTTTTTTTTTTTTTTTTTTCTGTGATGCGGCTGTAATGTCACTGCGACCATGAATGGTCTATTGTGATCGCCGCTTTATCAAGCTAGAGTTCACCACTAAACCCTGCAGCTATGATATATTGCAGTATTTGCTTAGGGGTGAGCTCCTTAATTTCTTCAGGGCCCAGAGTGTGTTTCCCTAGAAGAAACTGACGCCTGTGTATGAGCGGGCCACATTCCCCCAGAAGATGGAGGGGCGTTTCATCTGCCTCTTTACATCGCCTGCAGGTGCGTGTTTCGCTTAGCCTTAGATTATGCATGTGCTTGTTACTTGTTGCATTGGGCTTAGTTCACGAAGTATTTACAAGAACTGGCCAAGCAAATAATTCTTAAAGAAACGAGCGCCACGTTAGTTACAAAGTACGTCTGGTGAACCCTTCATAAACATAAACCTAATCAATACAAGTTTATTTACAAGGTAATAGGATTGAATTGCACCACCTTTTTCTATTAAGAAGCAGGTTAGTTTTACAACCCACATAGAACACTGTACAGGGTATTTAACAATATTTTGACGACCTCTGTGGTTCGGTGGTACTGTATATGGAGTGCCACGCAGAGGTTGCGGGTTCGATTCCCGCGTAGTGCAAATATTTGTGTGCATAAACATATCTGTTTGTGGTCTGGGTGTTACTATGTATGCATATATATAAGGCATAATACATTTTATTAGGGTTCTTTTACCACCCATGCCCTACATTGTCATGCTCACTAAAATGTCATTGCTTGTGGTGTCGTATTGGCCGGGTCATCACCTTCCCTCTAATATGGCGAGGGTGATGATGGCTGGCCCGTGCGTCATGCTCGTGAACGGGTGCTACTTGGGATGACTGGTCAATCTTGGCATGGCTTACATTTAATATTCAATCCAGTATTACCTTGTCGTTCAATGTGACCAGGGGGTGCATTTACCAATTTAATTAAAATACGTAGTCAAATTACCATACTAGTTGAAACTAAATAATTGAATTCCTTGTTTTCTTTCTTTAATCTTAGTATTATATTAATTAGTTAATTTGTAATAATTACTTTGTATGGTTCTTTGGTTGCGTTGAGTGTTTAAATTGTAACTCATTCAAATAACTGTAATTATCTGGCGATTGAAAAGAGTGGCGTGAGTTTCTTGCCAGTTCTTCTCACAGCTCTACCTCGTCAGCGAACTGGCTGTAGGTCAATTGGCTGACAAAATGTAATGTTGACTTTTCATAAGCATCATACTTTATGATCTAAATGAAATAAATGCTTTGACTTTGACTTTGACTTATGTATTTACAAAAAAAAGTATTTAAGTATGTTTAACCGCATACTAGAACCCATATCACAAGCTATATAATATATGCTTACTTTGGTCTAGATGGCGTTGTGTGTAGTTGTCGGGATATTAATTATCATAAAAAATAAAAATTGAAAAGCCAGTTGTTACCTCTTTAAGGCTGAATATGTGTACTTGTAGACATAAATCTCTACCAAAAGGTGTTCCATAGTTATCACCCTTGACAGATGAATTGGTGAAGGCAGTAAGGTTATTAGGTTACTGCCTTGTATTTTTCCAGTATTTGCCTCCCATTAGAAGAGATAGTATGAATTCTTAAATGGTAAACAAAAGTACTGTTGGTTATGACTGTGGTATCTTTAACCATATTTTATTATATTAATACACAATAGTTACTTTGGTCATTGTGAAACCCGGACTTAAAATAAATCTATGAAAGAAATTACCAGTCCGTTTTAAGGAAACATATCTATCTTCATGGCTTTTTGTATAGGGCTTTAATCCTAGAATGAGATATTAATAGGCCAGGATAATTGGGCTCCAAATAGATAATCTAATATACTCGTATTTTCTTAATGGCTTATATCATATTTTTTCAATTAATTGACTTAATTTCGATGTTTACATTTTATGGTCTAGACATTTAACCCAGACAGTTAGACCTAATTTATCAATGTCAACATTTACCAATAAGTTTCAAATAAATTAGAATTGTTGTTATTAACAACTTATAATTTAGTTTTTGAAGAAATCTGTTTTATTGAACGCACTTCAAAAGTTGCAAGTTCGAGAAGTATCGAGCTTTAGTAGCGCTTGAAGTATTGATAAATGTTTTTGAGGAGTTAACTTTATTATTAAATATTAGTTGTACCTTCTACAATGAATACCAAAAAGAGAGTATTAATTTCACGAAAATGAGGTTTTTCTTCAAACAAGAGAAAAGGAAGAGGTTTTTCACTATTGTTATATCAAAATCTTCTTCGATACAGGACTTATTTCATATTTAGTAAATTGTTTCAAAGTTATAATAGCAAGATAATCAATTTTATCACTACGCTTAACATACAGTATCTTAGTAAATTTTCAGTATAGCTCAGAGTCTATGTATCTTACTTCTTTCTTTTTAAATTTTAATCTTATACCTATATTTTATTTTTCGTGTACAGTTACAGACTGGGTTTACATAGATCATTGAAATTCACGTTTTACTAGTAGTTAGTGATTTCAGTTGAAAAATATGTGGTCGTAAAGCCTAGCCGTCACAGCCTCGACTGATTTATAACTATTGTGGTCGACAGAGCCGGAGTAAAATGTTCACTGAAATTTATAGTTTATTTTACATTGTATTTTTGACTTTTTAGTTTTATTAAACCATGTTGTGACTCAGAACAAATAAGCTCAAGTGACAATGGAGTTTCCATTTCTATTGAAGAATTTTAAATAGATATAAAATATAGCAAGTTCTGCAGAGGAGACTGTTTTAATTTTTTTTTTTAAATGTAATACTGGTTTCAGAATAGTTCAATTTTCATTTACTAGCGACATTTTCCTGTCATGCACGCAGATACTGCTTTTTACGACATTATAACAAATCGTTGAATTTCTTAGCTTTTCTTTACTACAATATGCATGTATTACACTTATAGACGTTTCGGCAAAACCGTTCTAAATGATCATCAAAACTGTATAAAATTCCGTAGCGTGGTTCAAAAGAACATATCGAAAAAAACCGATAGGAAAAACAGAGACTGCTATTCTTGGGATGAGCAAACTATGCACCGAAATCACTATTAGAAACATCCTTATAAATTACTACGAATATAAAATCGGTAATACGTCCCTGTATGGCACAGTCGTAAACATAAACCTTTCATTGCTGCTGCGTCAATATGAAAAAAAAACGGTCAAGTGCGAGTGGGGTTCACGCACCGTGAGTTCCGTACAAACTTGTAGTCAATATAAATAGCAGGAACGTATACATATATTATATAACAATTGTTTATTTGTTTCAACGCGCTAATCTCTAAAACTACCAGTCAGATTTAAAAAATTCTTTTCGCGTATGATAGCCCGAAAGGAAGGTCTTCTACTGGAGACGGGAGCAGAACAGTAAGCAAAAACGCAGGTGAAACCGCGCCGCGGCAAAATACATACATTTTATTGCGCTGACTAAAACATAGAAATTGAAGTTTTCACAGCCTCAAGAGGTTGAATACAAGAGTATTCGATATACATTTGAGCTTGATACCTCTACGCGTTTTTGAGAAAAAGGTCTTGACAGACAGACGGATAACAAAGTGATCCTGTAAAGGCTAGAGCATACCACGGTCGCAGCGCGCCGCATTGCAAAATAGCGTCAAAGCAGAATAGTAGTAGGTTGATGATGCCTATAAAATGTACTAAATAGATGAAAGGATTTTTGTTATGCCATGCGGCCCGCCGTAATTTTCACGAGCCTTAAGAGTTCCGCCTCTTGAGCTAAAGAGCCCTAAAAAGATCCTAAATTAAGAGACGCAATATCATGAAAGTTACTCTGTGTATTGTCATGTACATAGTATTACGGTAGTAGATCCACGCTGACTTCAGCATGAATGGGCCGGATCGTTCGGGGAAGTACTACCCTCTCATAGAAGATCGACTTAAGAGTAGTAGTATCCGTACTACTGCGTTTCGTTCGGTGAGTGAGAGCGCCGAAGGCCCAATTTCCCCCCTTTCCTCTTTCCTCACCTCCCTCATTCCCTTCCCCTAACCCCATCCCCAGCCGCCATAGTGGAGACCACCATACCAGCAGTTTCAAGACGATGGCTTTTAGTATAGTGGCCGCCTCTTCTGGATTCCACTGACTGCTTACCATCAGGCGGGGTGGAGTCACTTTGGTAGGCTAGAATATAAAAAAAAAAAAAAAAAAAAAAAAAATTAATGAAGATGGATTTTATCATTATTTTGATTTGAGACAAGTCGGTAATGAAATATTCATGCTTTATAGTTTCATATTGTTTTAAATACGTCATATCGATCACTGTAAGATAAAGGTTTTGACATTTGTTTTAAAGGTCAGATGTACTTCAAGACACAATGTTGCTGTAGGTACTTAGTCATAATGGTGTGAACGGACCCTTTGGAAGTAGGCTTCGTATTTAAGAATTTAAGCCTTTATAATCATTTCGGAGTGAGTGGTTTTAACATAAATAAGAATACTCAATGGCAACGTAAGATCATTAACTTACTGTTGAGGTTCTGTAAGAAAATTTCATTTATGGAGGAATTTATTATTTCTAAATTAAAAACGTTTTCTAAAATCACTAGTCTATAGTCAAAAAAATTTATTAATATCATAAATATGGATACTGTCTCGTGAGATGGAGCGTGCTTTTATCGATTGTACCTGTTAATTTTTATATCGACCACAAAACAATTTCACTTTTATGACTTGTCTCAACTCGTTTTATTATTATAAGGCCTTCCTTTCTCTTCCTAGCATTATTCCCACGTATTGGTGGGGTCTGCTTTTCACGTCTTTCTTCTCCACTCCACTCTGTTGGACGTTTCATCTGCGGTAACATCTTTTTTGATGACGTCTGTCCAACTCACTTTCGGTCTTCCGTATTATTACAAGCCCTATATATGTTTATTTAATTTTATAAAGCACTAAGCAATAAGCTCTGTTTTAAAAAGAAAGAATTTTTTCTTTAAACTGCTACAACAATAATTAACTGCTCTGACAGCTAGGTAGGTTAAAAACATCTACTTAACCAATGCAATATCGATGTTCTTTTTAATAAATACATGTCAATCTGTCATCAACAATATTGGCTGCCACTTGTTATAACTATCAATCAAACAGTTACACGCACAAGTTGTTAGAAGTGCGAACAAAGCAGTCGTAACAACACGTGTTCAAACAATGTCGTATCTCGTAGCAATGATAGTTTATTCACGTTAATGTCTAGTCATAAGAGACTGTACATGATTTAAATGTATTCTATTAGAATTAATAAATTGACGAGTACGAAACCCACAAACATTTTGTATGAAGAAATGATTTTCTATCAGTTTATTCGTTCTTCAATGTTTATATTAGTTATTCTTCTATTCGGGACGGAGACAAAACCAACAAATTAAAACCATAAAATTTGGTCCAGCCGTTTTCGAGATATGTGTTCGAACAAACCCGATTTTGTTTTATATATTATGACATAGCAAATATATAAATATGCAAATATATATTCACTTTATTAAATCAATATAACTAATACAAATTAAAAAAACCTGAACCTTTATTTCGTTGTACGTCTGTCTGTCAAGATTAATTTTGAATACGTACGGTACCTTCAAGCACAAAATTAAAAGTCAACGTCATAAAAAATACAGCCTTTTTTATTGCATATTTCATTCATTACTAAGGAAATTAAAAACCTATAGGGCACTTCCTTTTGACCTATAATCATTAAATTTGAAGCAAAATCTTACAACTATTGACATTAATTTTAGCTTCGTATCTAAATGGGTTTTTGAGTAAAAGGGTCTGTACAAACAGACCGATGAATAACGAAGTAGCATCCTAGAAAAGTGAACCGTATAAATAGGTACCGTAAGTGAGAAAAGTATTTGAGCGAAAAAAGACCTTAGTTCATCCCGCTAAGAACTTTGGAAAAATCATTTATACCAACCTTTTAGTCAAGAGCAAGTTCTTACTGACAGGTCCTTCATACAAAACAAGGAAGTCGCTCACATGTAACCACAGATATAATATACGTTTGGGTAAAAGCGATATAAATAAAGATGTCCATATTCCCGATATTCGAAATCAAGAAAAATGTACGTTAAAAGAAAAATTGCAAGTGTATTGAAAGATCTTAACGTAAACGAAATATATTTCAAAGAAGAAATGATTTATCTTCATCAAACATTTAGAATTAAACCAATACTTATGTAATATATATTTCTAAATAGTATAAAGCCGTTGTTTCTTTCCTGTTTGTTTATCCGCTAATGGATTCACTATGGTTTAGTAATATTTTTGTATATTATTTTTTAGAGAGGTCGAGAAAATCGAGAAAGTTCAGTGTATCTGCTAAGAATTAATGTGCGTTCGTCTCACCGCCACCGCACTGGTGACAGCGTGAAATATTTGTCTGAGACACGTGCGAGACAAAAGTACCACCCTTTCACAAAGGAATCTAAAGGGTCTCGAACCAAGTAGTTCAGTGCTTCATACTTATGTCGCTCAAATAAAAGCTGGAACTATTAAATAAAGCATGTGTTTCCTTTTCTTCTAAATTGACAAGGGCGTGTAAAAGCATCTCTTGAAGCCGCTATACTGGCTACCATGATTGCAGTTGGTGTCCAGTAGTCCTAAACTATACTAATTGCGTGCCACCGACATGAAGAAATTTAAGACGTACTAACATGAGTCAGAATTTAGTTCCTAAATTAATCACTAGTAGCGCTGTTTTTTGACAGTTTTTGACGTAGCGCGATGTTTTATAACCTACAACCTTCCTCTAGAACTTAACAAACGAAAAAAAAATATTCAAATCCGAGTAAAAGTAGTTAAAGAGATTTGCGCGTTCAAACAAACAAACTTTTCCGCTTTATACAATAGTATAATATTAACCACTTATTATCGTATCCTATTTTGTCACCTACATTGCAAAAAATACATACATATACGTTCATACGCTGCAAATATATCATCAATGTCAACTTTAGAGACATCTGCATATAAAATGTCCATTTTAAAATAAACTTTAATCATATTAAGTAAAAAAATACTGAATATTTTTGTAGCTTCAGCGCGTATATATCAATTTAAAATACGAATATTTAAATAACACATCTGTTTGTCTGCGAATAATGTTCGAAGTTCATGTTACCCAGCGGGTATGGCATATAATAGGTTATTGACATTAGTTCATGCAAAATCGTTCAACTTTTTATAAATTACAATTAATTAATTACAATAATTTATCGTAATTCATTTTTTCTACAAACTAATGAAAAAATTAGAAAACCAATATGGTTAGTATTTAAATGCACGTTTAATAGGTATTTTTCTATAAGCTTAAAGATGACTAAATGGTGGACAGGAGGCCTTGTTGAAGGGTTTGCTTCAGTTTCCATGCTTGTTAAACAAGTGATTACAGTAAGATTATATTCAGTACCTATAGAGTTAAGTGTACCGATAGAGTTACCCATTAAGTTAAGTGTATTGCCTGTGTCACTTTGCATGCTACTTGAAATTGTAACTTACAAAAATTGTAATAACCTGGGGTTCAAAAAGAGTGGACTGAGTTTCTTGCCAGTTTTTCTCGTGCCCTACTCTACGTCAGCAAACTGGGTTTAGGTTAATTGGCTGACATTTTGTAATTTTTAACGTATATAAGTGTTAATTTAATTAATCTAAATTAATAAATATATTTTCATTTTTACTTTTAGTACACAGGTAACACTGCTGCTGATAACATAGTGCTCTTTTAATTGTGTATTATAACATTGATCACAAGAGATAAGGCAGTTTTACAATTTAATACTCTATTTCAAGTATTTGAGACAAACCTCAGAAACAGATTAGGTCACAAAGCTAAAATGAATTAAATGGTCAATGACCTGTTAACTGACCTTAGCAGATCATTCACACAACGATTTATGATACCCTTTCATATATAAATTGTGCTTTTATTGCCTATTCATAAAATGGTCTGAATTTTCGAGTACCTCTGTACTATAAGAAGAGTGCTTAAATGCCTTGGATTCCATGTTCAAACGAAACAGTTTGTTAAGTTACGATGTACTTTGTGTCTAATTAAATATTTTAATTTTCCCGCGACTCTGGAAGTGCTTACTAGTGCAGGAGATATCCTTTCTTGATTGCAGTAGTCACAAGCTATTCCACTCTGTTATCAAGCCAGTCAAATGTCAATAATAATACTTAGCAATGTATATTGTACTAAACATCATATCTTTCAATCTCTACTCAAAAAATCAAGCTAATCACATACAAATAAAAATGCCCGCAAATACAACTCAAGTTGGGACGTTTTAAATTTCTTTGTGCCTTCAGCTTCAAAATATAAAGGTCAATTAACTTTCTAACATCTCTTTGCATTTGAATATAAATAAGGGCTAACAAAGGGAATTTTCAGGTTGAATATTTTTATCGAGTGTTCATTTGTATAGGGGTTCTATGTAGGTATTAAACAATACAGAATAATTTTAGCAGATAATGATGATGGCTTTTCGGATAGTCTTCACCTGATCTGGACATTACTGGCTGCTAATCAGTCAAAGAGTATAGGAATTTTGATAATCTAATATATAAAAAATGAACATAAATACACCCCGACTTTTAAAATAATTATTTGAGAATCACAGAAAATTGTCTCAAGTAGAAATCGAACGCAAAAACTGACCTTAACAATGGCAGAGCGTCTATCTTTACCGATACACCACACGTGCAGTTACAATTACATTGTAATATTACTACAATGTCCTTCACAAGCCTTTACCCTAAAGGCAATATCGGGCCGCTTTAAATATTGTGTCATAAGCAATATACAAGGTCGGCACTCCTCAGGCTTTCATGAAAGGAATTTAATATCCGACTACTGACAGACAATTCGCCTTTTGACGCAATTTTTAAACGTGAAGATAGAATGAAATTGATTTGTTGCATACCTTTATTAAAGTGACATTATAACTTGTTTTACAACTAGATTTTGCTTGAATTCGTTCACGTGCATTAACAGAATATTATATTAATCCCGTAGGGATATCTGAAACATTACTTCTGGATAATGAAGCTTTCTAATAGGATGCAGTTAGTAGTTTAGGAGTTATTATTACACTAAAACATACAAAAGATTTAATTGACCATATGATTACTTATTAAATAATTATGTAAGCACGAAACACACGTTTTCTTCTATTTTTCTAGATCTACCAATTCATTCAATACCAATTATAATATATTATCTTAAATTATCTAAATTACATTTTCCACTTTCTAGTTTTATATAATGCATGCTGTGGAACTCTGATAATAGCTTAAGAATCTCATGTCATATTACAACCATATCATGTACTCTGTAAAATAAGCTGTTGAGTTTCCTATAAATAAATAAATAAATATTTTAAGGAGAGGCCGGTTCACAAAATTTACTATATCACATGATTGTAATGCTCGCACGTCTATCAATAAGGTTGATATTCGCATAGGTTTAAATTATTACTTCGGCAAGTTGACGAACCCGAAATCATTACAAATTACGTACATTTTACTTGATTTTTGTTTTACTTTACGGTTAATTAAAAATTTAACCGGTTATTGTGTTAGAACAATAAATACGCTGAACTTTTTGCAAAAAAATCATATCACTCTCATTGACAATCATAAAATTAACAACATTATAGTTAATTTATATGGTGATATTTAGGATTTTTTTACAGAGTTACTAAGCCATTTTTAATAATCTGTTCGATTATGATGTTTCTTTTTTTCTTTTTCAATCTACAGTATTTTTGTGTAGACGAATATTAATTAACTTCTTTACATTGAAAGCTCAAACATACATCTTCTTGTCAACTTCGTAAACGCTCCTCGCTTACTATTATTATTGTAATTGTTTTTTTTTACTAATACCATACTCTTACTAAAGTTATTAGTAAGTTTTACCAGTGCAAGGCTGAATGCTAAAATATTTCAATATCGTACACGTACAAGTTTACTCTTAAAGAATTTGTACTAATTAGCCCAACATAAAAGATATAGATAGAGCATTGAATAGCCACATTAAACAAACACATAGCTAATGATATAAAAATATAAATGTCATCAAATAATTGTAAAGTCATCCTTGACATTAGTGAGTAATCTTCTATATCTATATCTATACTTATAATAAATCTGTACATTGAATATATTTAAAAAAATACTATCAGGGGGTAATATTTATTCGATACTGATGCCAAAAATGTAATTTAGAAAATTTTTGTCTGTCTGTCTGTCTGTCTGTATGTGCAGGCATGAATCAAAAACCACTGAACGGATTTTTATCAAACTCACTACATTTATAGATCATACTCCTGGCCAGGTTATAGGCTACTTTTTGTCCCGAAAAAAAACCGGGTATCCCGGATATCCTTAAAAATGTCACAAAAATATTTATTAATATGTGTTACAAGGTGAATATCTACAAGTGACTATACACTATACATAGCGGATAGAAACACCTATAGAATAAAAAAAGAATTTTTAAAATCCGTCCATAAATACCAGATATTTTTGAAAATGAAAGTGTTATGTATACGAGGCGCGTAGCAACCGCGCCGCGCCGGTGCAGTTCGATGGCGGTTTGCACTTATGTATCGAAGCAAGCTAGCTTCGTGTAACATTTAATGTTTGTTTTATTAAAATTGGTTCATTAACTTAAATTTAGTTTGTAAAACTACTATTAGATTTTTATAATGATGCGTTTATATGAATTTAAGCACAACATTTTAAAATAGGTAATGTATAGTTTTCGAGACATAAATATGTCCAATTTAAGTTAAACTTTCATCAATATGGTAGACCATATTAATTAGGGACCATATTACTGATAATAAATACATCTAGATGTACGTACATCTTGAAGGTGAACTAAAGATGTATTACAACCCTGACACCATGACGGAATGTTCAGAAAATCTATGACAAACTACTTACTCTGTATTCTTTCAACTTTGTGAAACAGATGCGTTTGTAAAACAGTTTTAATTATCTCATTATTAATTAATATTACATATAAGCTATACCAATTTTTTTGTAACTGTAAACCTATGAGAGAAATAAATAAATTTATTATTGTTATTATTATTAAACAATAGGGTAGTTATAATCGTAAAACACGTGGATCAGCTGTGAATGGTGAACCAGTTAGATGTTTTTAAACAACTTAATGAAATAATTTTCACGTTTCATCTAAATCACTGAAAATGTTGGTACAATGCGCCTACTTTTGTAAACTGTTCATGTTGCTTATTTTCTTGAGCATAGATGATATCGACCTTACATACGGGCATTTACTAGAAGATAATCAACATAGGAATGATGACGCTTTGTTTGAAACATGTATAACTGAAAATCCATGTCGACTCCGTCATTTGAAATCAGTTTTGCTGGTGTATTGTGTTATTTCAAATTCAGTTCAGTGGTGGTATAAATTATTATACTGACCATATTGGGTAAAGATACTGTGGGAGAAAAAGAAAATAAAGAGGACCGAGGAGGTAATTATGCCTTCCAAGCACTCATTTTCGGACAAAAGTAACACTTTACGTCATCATTTACACATTTTACATCTCCAGTCAATCCGTCCCGTATATGCTAAAAGATCTACTACCGTGAAATGTTTGCTGGCTATACAATATACAGAACAATTTATTCAAGTAATATGCTATGCAGATAAACCGAGATTAGACGATGGAAATAAATTATGATTCAGTGTAATTAGTCGAAATTTTACTTAGTGGTGTCTCGAGAGACCATTCATCTATATTTAAAAAATGCTTTGTCCTGAACATCCTCTTTTTTTTATATTATAGGCTACCAAAGTGACTCCACCCCGCCTGATGGTAAGCAGTCAGTGGAATCCAGACGTAGGGGCCACTATACTAAAAGCCATCGTCTTAAACTGCTGGTACGGTGGTCTCCACTATGGCGGCTGGGAATGGGGTTAGGGGAAGGGAATGAGGGAGCTGAGGAAAGAGGAAAGGGGGGAAATTGGGCCTCCGGCGCTCTCACTCACCGAACGAAACGCAGTAGTACGGATACTACTACTCTTAAGTCGATCTTCTATGAGAGGATAGTACTTCCCCGGACGATCCGGCCCATTCATGCCGAAATCAGCGTGGATCTACTACCGTTCTTCCGCCTTGCGATCATAAGACCAAACAACTTCAAAAATGGTATCTGCCGCAAGTTTTATTTTTACCGTTACCTATAATATCATCTGTTATATTTTCATTTGTTGTTTAGCCTGTTTTTAGTCGACGTGTTTGCGAAAATAAATCGACACGGAGTCGGGTCGAGTTTGTTATATTAGGAACAATCAGGCGCAGCTTAGAGCGAACAGTTTTAATAGACTTGCCAGGTGCGATAGGGACACAGGACGTTGATGCTGATCAGCTGGGTCAAAAGGTGGTGCTGTCTATTTTTTACCTGCCTATTTTAGGTGGTCCTGCCTATTACGCTATATGATAACAGTAATATAATATACATAGTAACTACACACAACGCCATCTAGACCCAAAGTAACCATATATTATAGTTTGTGTTATGGGTTCTAGAAATGCGGATATACATACTTAAATACTTATCTACAGTGTTTGTTAGGCACGTACCTACGGCGCGCTTATTAGGTATGTTGTTGCGCAATATAAATCCACCAAAATTATGCAATGGAACCAGATTGCAAGTGAAAACAAATGTAGTTAATCGAGGCAACTGTACTGACCGGTTGTTCTCCAGGAGAGTCTGTAGATATTCATAGGATTTCCCTAACACCATCAAATACCCCTTCGAATTCAAGAGAGTGCAGTTTCCTATCAACGTCTGCTTCGCAATGACCATAAACAAAGCTCAAGGTCAAACTCATACGGTAGCGGGCGAAGACTTGAGAGCAAGCTGCTTCTCCCACGGCCCGTTTAATATGGCATGCTCAGAGTAAGCGCACAGAGTAGTCTGGTAATTGTAGCACCCGACGGAAAACCAAAATACCCAAATTGGGTAAGGGCCCGTGGTCCCACCAATTTGTTCTACAGGTAATTTGTTTGGTGGCACTAGGGTATACCACTACGTACCCGTGGTCCTACTGTGCTAAGGGCGGATTAATATAGCAATATTTAACCTTTAAATCTCATCACTATAGTACAGATTATTATGTAATATGTAATCAAACGTTCAAACATAATAATTTATATATGTTTTTAACAAAAAATAATATCGTAGTAAAACAATTAAAAAACCTTTTAGAATCATTTTCTACTTCTACGCGGACGAAGTCGCGGGCAAAAGCTAGTCAACTAAAATAAAACTATTTGTCATACAACATTAGCTAAGCAAGCTCTTACTTCGCAGTTTTATTATTACGCTAAAATTAAAATAACTAACTGTATGCCAAGGGCATTCGCTAAAAAGTTTCAGCACGTGAAATGAGAATTAAGTAATAGTTATAAATTGAAAAGGTTCCCAAGGGAAGGCTTTGATCTTTTTTAGTTTATGGTTTTTTACCGGCATTTCACAGAAGGACAGAATTTGGAATAACTGCGAATTAAGGGAAACTGATTTAGTTTTACGAATAAGGTCTCTCCCATAGGAAGACATGATGAAAATGTTATATGAAGACAGGACTCTTAACTAAATACCAAAACTGTTTCATCTATTAATATTTGTTTGAGTCTACTCTGTATTCATTATTTATATTATACGTTTGAAATTTTTTCCACTGAGGGCTTGTTTCCTAGTACAGGAGTAGTCCTTTAAAATCCAGTTAATACTTTAGGTTGCGATTTACTTAAGTGTAGAGCTTACTAATCCATAGTCATTACTTAGTGAAAACTAGGAATAAAGCAGTTGATAAATTAAACTAAGAGGGTTTATAAGTTAGAAGATAAAGCTATCTCTTATAGGATAAGAGGGCATTGCCCTTTTGTGTCATTGTCCTTAGAAATACAAAGATATATTATGAAGTTGACGTAAGCACTTATGTATGAGATTTTATAACTCATTTTGCTGTTATTTCAGCATTATGTTAAGAGTAGCGAAGTTAAAATGAGTACTGTACGGAATAAAGCTCATGAATATGGTTTAAATGTTTACTTTATGTGTAATGTTTATGAGATATAAAATGTTATACCTGATATGGTTTATACAGATACGCAAAAAAGGAACACCTTTAAAATGGAAAATAGAGCATGCTTTTATTATATAAGAATTTTTTTGAAAAATACCTACTCTTTTAGAAGGTATAGCCATTCAAATTTGGAGAACACTCATAAAGTAAAAGATTTTAAACAACAGGTATTATTTTTTTTGTTAAGTAATTTATTAAATATATCCTTCATAGTAAAGATATTACTGTTCTAAATTATATTAAGTCCTTATCACAGTTAACGATTGCTTACTAAAAGCCCTAAAGAAATAACTTAAATAGTTTATACGAACATACTATCGACCGTGAAGGCTTAAAACAATATTTTATTCAGAGGGTAATTTACTTCGTCCGGGACAGATAGCGACTAATGGGACAACAATGAAAAAGATTAATTTTTATTTGTGATGTTTAGTATAAAAAATGGCAAAACGTGGGTGGTTAAACACCCCTGCCTACCCCTTCGGGGGTAAAAGGCGTGAAGCTATTTACGTATGTATATTATCAAGTCCTGACAGGCCACCCGTTATAGTGTTTGGGGGTAGGTTGCTGGTCGCCTACCATTTCAGGACAGTGCGAAATAACTACTAAAATTTTCCAGACAGACCGGTGAGAGGTATCTGATTCAAATATTCATTCATCTGGTCATATTAATATCTGTTCGGTAACGGAATAAGATTTATGGAGCAGCAATGCTTGGGAAAGTTGCTAGGTGCCGCCTTAGATGGACATGCACGGACCAAATAGGCGATGTGTTGACAAAGGGCACAATTACAGGCACCCGTAACCGACGTGTGTATGAAAAGCTTAATGAATGTTGAAGAGGAAAAGAAGGTATGTTTGGATCATAACAAATGGCGTTTGTATATAATATAATAATATACACATAGACCTCACGCAATTCCCATCACTTGGGCAGGTCGTTAGTCACCTCACTGTTGCCTTGCCCAATATCAGTTATTATTTATTTAAACAATAGACAGCAAAAATGTTATTGTTCCTAAATTACATTGGTACCTCACTCGCAATCAGTGTGCATAAGAGTATCTATATATGTATAATATTACCTTTTATTTGTATTTGTTTTAAAATTCTTGTAAACATGTAAATGATAAACGAAAACAATCTGTAAAATGGTATGCGTATATCAAAAAATGTCTCATTTCTTTATCGGAATATTTACATAAATGCTAAAAGACTGTATAATATAAAAGCAAACAATAATCAAGAAAATGTAAAAGAAACACAAATTATGATAATTATTATAAACTCCGTTGGAGTTTTCTCAACATTTGAACACAAATACTTTTACATTTAACTCCGAGATTAAAAGCTCAATTAGCGAATTCCTCGGGAAGGCTTTTAGTACGATTTATAACAAGAATAATAGAATAATGAATACAGAATTTTTTATTTTCATTATTTCCTTCTACTATGGGACTTTTTTCTCACAAGGGCACATACATTTATGTCAATCCGTCCGTACCCTTACCTTGTTATATGCTACATATTATAGGCTTATTATATGTATTTTAAGAATAAACAATTTTAATATTGTTCAAATTGGCTAAAAAAAAAAATAATCGTTAGTTTTCAGTTGTGCATCCTCCACCATCTCGTCAACCTTGGTGGTGTGATGCAACCGGGACACGTGCAGCTGCGTCGTAGGTGTTGCTGGACGCAGCAGCATTTAGTCCAGATAATGATATGCTTTTTGTTTTACACTAACACAGATACAGACTTTTTAATGTCATCCAAAACCATCCTAAAAGCCATCATGTAATATTTTTTGGAATAGCATCTCCCAGTATAGTAACTTTGAGAGACGATTGTTTAAGATCTGCTAAAAAGACATAACATCAAAATTGCAAATGTAGTGGTACCGTATTACTGAGCCATTTTTTACTAATTAATATATCTCAGTTTTCTAAAAAAGTTTAAATAAAGAAAAATGGATTTATGTCAAAATTGTTTCGTGAACATTGAAGGTACAAGTAATATTTTATGTTCCGATATTTTAAGCCTTAAATTACGAGATAATATTATGATGAGACACGACCATCAAGTAAACACACGAGCCTCGAGAGAGTAACGGAAGATTGATCAAAGTTAATGATCTGAGAAAATAATAATATACAACCGAAAACACATTTATATTCTATGTTTATATTAAACTTCGACCTGACTCGCATTCGTATAGGTACTAAGACTTGTATTATACAAGAAACCTTTCGGTAGAAGTTCGCTCAACGATAGCATAAAGATCCATTGCAAAGTTTACAAGAAATTAGCGCGAACAAACAAAAGAAAACTTTTTGCTTTATTCTACTCGTATTGCTAATGCTAAAGGGCTTAATGCTTGCCACATTTTCAACATTTGTATAAATTTATTAAATTAATACAAAGTTGAAAATAATCATTCAATTACATGGCAGGCATTTAGCCCGAACCCTTTTTGCCGGGTTACAAGGCGACTAATGATAATTATTTTAGGAAAAATACATCAATCCTCAGCATTGTGTCCGGAATATGTTAATAGGCTTGTTGCCCGTTAAATAGGATGTAATATAGGTTGCGAAATGTGGGTGTAATGTTCGTACCCTTCGAGAAAAGCGATGTGTTGGTACGTTAATATTATACTATCTGTATGCAGCGCGGGTTCACTTGAATTTAGTTACCTACGTCATTTGTTACTTCTCCCTTCCCGTGAGTTTCAAATATACAGTTATGTCCTGAATCTGTCTTATTGGTAGGTAATTGAATGCGATTGATCACCTTCTTGCTTACGATGATGGCGTAGTATGATATTTCTAAGGAGTTAGGGAGAATCTGTGTACTTAGACGGTGCACAAACATATTTTCAAGCCTTCTTTCGAGGGTTTTATCATGAATGTGGAGTACCTACCGAGGTCTGAATATTTTGTTATCAAAAGTGAACTGTGTGTTAAGTGTTAATAAGTTACTCATTTATGTAACTAATTACTACATCGCTTTCCATAATAATAATACCATCCTGTTTACTGTCCCACTGCAGGGCAAAGGCCTCTTCTCATAGAGAAGGTATGAACATTAATCACCACGCTTGCTCAAAGCTGATTGGCAATATCAGACTTTTAAGTCCAGGTTTCCTCACGATGTTTTCCTTCACCGTCAGTCAGAAATGTCTAAGATAAACTTAGAAAGTACAAATAATTTGAGAAATCACATTGGTACTTGCACGGATTCGAGCTTTCTACCTCGTGTTTACGAAGCGAGTGCGGTGGCCACTGAGCCATTTCGACTTTCGACTTTTCACATCGCTTTCCATTCTACGAGTATAACACAAATAAGAATTAAACAATGTAATTCCGAGACTCAAATACCCACAGATCAGGAGTCTAATAATCGACTATCAAAGTATCATTAACAATATTGCAACATAACAATTTCTTTGTTGTCGATATTCGAAAAGCTCACCTTAATTTATCACTGTCGGTATAGAAAGGTATTTTCCATAGAGATCTTTCATAGAATTCGCAAGCTGTTGTTAAAATTTATTTATAATTCTAATATTGTATATATTTACTCCTGAACAACTAAAGGAAAATGTATGGTAACTCTTTGTTAGTAATAGGGCTTATAATATTTTATTTCGTTATAGATAAATTTGTACTGAAATTTCGTGAGCTATTTTTATTGTTGTCTAGCTAGAAATTATTTATTGCGTAGGAGGAAGACGAAGCGGAATACCTTTTTATATATTAAAGTACCAAATTTACACCTTAAATTAAGTAATAATATCACAGGACTTTAGAAACGAGAAACTTCCAGTTGACTATGCCCGTACCATCTCGACAGCCGCTGCTAACATGTATATGATAGGCATAGTTAACAAAAAGAGATTTACCCCCAGTTTCTCAAAGGCCGATCAACGGAAAATTAGCTAATCACATGTGAAGTACCAATTGGGTTGCTGAAAGCATAATTATTTTGTTTAATTTGATCTATTTAGTAACTAATTAGATCAAATTAAACTAATTATCCATGCTTTTAGCATGCTTTTAGGTACTTCACATGAGATTTAACAGGTGATGAGTTAATTTTTCGTTAATCAGCTTTTCAGAAACTGGGAGCCTCTAAACATAGAAATTTATAAATGTTCAATCAACAAACATAATAATATTAATATAAAATCATTCAATACAAAGAAAATATGAGTACCTATGTGTACGTCTGTAAAGGTGCGTTCATTTAACGAGGAGGACCTAGTTTAAATCCTAAAAAATATTGTCAATAATACTATCAAAAAAGTCTTTTAGCCTCTCCTAAATTATTATCACGAGATTGAAGGTTAAAAAATAGTTCATCAAGCCAACCAAGTGCAAATTGATTGGGAATGGATCTGAACTGAAATGCGGACTTGGCAACGTAATCAGTTATCTCTAGTTTATATTTTAATATCAAACTAAGGAAACAAAGAACGAAAGTATGTTTATTTAGAAGGTATTATATAAAAATGTAAGCTTATAATAATAATATAATATTCTACCACATTCATACAGCGCCATCTAGCCCCAAAATAAGCAATTATATTTGCTTGTGTTATGGGTACTAAACAACTGATATACTACTTATATACATTTTTTTTGTAAATACATACATATTATAGATAAATTACACCCAGACACAAAACAAACAATCATGCTCATCGCACAAAGATTTGTCCTGGGTGGGAATCGAACCCACGACCTCCGGGCTTAGCAGTCAGGGTCACTAACCACTAGACCAACAGGCCAGTCAAATTATAATTGGCTTTTTAATACTATACTAAGTATAGCTATTCTTTTACAAATTTAATAAATAAAAGGTTTATTATTAATATCTTACTAATAAACACAAAGTAGCAATGGACAACTATTAGGTGTTTTGTCTTTTAATATAAAGTTCAAAACTATAAAAACCAAACGAGAACCAACAAAGTAGCTAATCAGTCGCTATTATTTTATTTTTTTATTATAAGTAAAAGGGCCTTTATATGGTAAACAATGCTACACAAGACTCGAATTATTTTAAACTTTGATTAGAATCATTATAAATTATCTACAACAACCTAAAATACCAGCCAGTAACAAAATAAAAATGACTTTCGCCAAAAGAGCAAAATAGAAAAAAGAAAATAAATAAATACCAACATTGTCTGATTCAAAACATATAATAACACTGACCACTATCATTCACAACTTACATGCAACCTTGAATAGATCGAACAGAAATCTAAATAATTTACATGTTTCTAGTAACTGCAGCCTACTCTTTAAATATTCAAAACCCATTCATTTCTTAGTATTCAATATCGTCATTGGATCACCACTATTTTTACCACAAATCATTTTCCTAGAACATTCAATAGTTATTTATTTATCACACACATTATTATTATAACAAGGCACTACGCTAATGCTATAGTTAGAAAATTCGCAAAAGTACCTATGAAGATGTCGTTTTAGTTTCTTGACGTAGCCCACCCAGAGCAACTGTCCGAAGAGCACCTGCGCAACTAGCACCTAGCCTAGACCACGTTGAGCACCTACCAATGTATTTTTGGCAGGTGCTATCGCTGTTAAAAATGTTAATAGGTGTTAAAAATATTCTGTGCATATGTACTGCTCTTACAGCTCTTACACTCCCCTGAAACATCACCATGATATTAAAAGTCTCCAAAAAAATAAACTTTTGGGCGTTCATTTTTTTGCGTGCTAAAAACAAAATATTATATTTTGAAAAAAACTAAGCTGACATACAAAACTTCTAAGACTATCTAACTATCTTAATAAAAAAAACGTGTTATGAACAGCAATATACAGATTATCTCATCTCCCATATTGTGAACACGTACATCAGAGATGCGGGCGACTTTAGCCACGATATTTTGTAGGTCGCGTGAAAATCGCGCCTTAAATGTGAAGCGTACACAGGTTTATTGGATTATGACGTCACAATACCATTATGACTAACATCCGTGAAAATGAAAACGTTACACATTTTATTAAGTTTATTATAATATTAAGTCATAAGTCGAAGTGGCCCAGTTGATAAGGCACCCAATTTGTAAACACGAGGTAGTGGGTTCGAATCCGGGCAAGTACCAATGTGATTTTTCAAATCATATATACTTTCTAAGTTTATCTTGGACATTCCTGACCGATGGTGAAGGAAATAATCGTGAGGAAACCTGGACTCAAAAGTCTGAAATTGCCAATCGCCTAGAGCAAGCGTGGTGATTAATGCTCATACCTTCTCTATATGAGAAGAGGTCTCTGCCCTGCAGTGGGACAATAAACAGGCTGGTATTATGAAGTCATGAAATACAGAGTCATGGTACGTAGCGTTTGCTAAAAATTGTTAACTGCCAAATATTTTCCTGTGCTCAAGAATTTTCAATAAAATATTTTATTTTTAATTGTTTAAGGCGTATTTTGGCTCACTTTAACGTTCACTAGGATCGTTTAAATAATCGCCATTTTGATTAACAAGCTTAACAGTAAAGCAACGAATAAAATTGAGATTCAATTTAATTTATTTAACTCAATCAATTACACCGATCACTTAATTATTAATAGAATTACTTAATCAAAAGTTATGAGCCATGGAATAGGCTCTGCCGCTTATAATAGAATTCAAAACCAATTAGTTAATTATTAATAATACACATTTGCCTTATAAAGGGTTAAAGCAATGTTATGCTTCCAAATTTAAGTGCTGAGCTTAAAATTTCTGTCATTTAATTAAACACTGGCCACTGTTATTAGTTATGTCATTTTTATAAATAAAAACAAAACGAGCAGATAAAAAATGACTATACCTACATTGAATTTTAAAACTATCGTATTATAGCATGTTGGTGTTGTTTATGTATCGCATAATAAGAAATGTAATTTTGTAAAAGTTAATACCTAAATTAATCTACTTTATAATATTTATTATTTTGTATTAGATTGTATTAATGCGTGCTCTTCAAATATAAATTATTATAATGTTAAAATAATGTAAACTTAAAGGCCCCTTACAGGACAGGCTAGTCTAGTGTAATGCCTCCTCTACACAATTGCCCAGTGCTGGACCAGCGATTCGGCCGTACGATGGTTGAAACGCAACTACAGATGGCAGCGTTTAATTATTATCTCGTCGTCGCTGGCCTACGCCTCTGATGTGCTGCCGAAAACCGATACCGACGCCATTCCACGACCATCGCACGCGCCATAAGCCATCCGACACCACTATGCCCTCATAGTGGAGCATCGCGATGACCCCTCGTGTAGAGGAGCCTTATGAGGTCTTAGCACACTAGTAGGTATGTAACAGGTTATGTTTTTATTATAGTCTAATTGTTATTGTCAAATTTAACACTGGTCATAAACTTTATTTAAAAAAAAGCGACAGATAATAAACCCAACAACGAAACATGCATCGATTGACGTCAAACCAATGAAAGAGGTTTCAATGTCACAGTAGCCTATCGCAACGAGCTTTACGTTTGAACGGAGTTGATCATGACCGAGAACTGGGTCAACGGTGCCTGGGTGATCTTGACCCGCTGGAGTCCTTGTACCCCGTACCCACCCGGGTACAAGGCTACAGTTCGGGCTTCGGCCTGCGCAACGCGTACCAGGAAAATAGACAAAGGAAATTTTGGGTTAAAATATAAAATATTACTTTTTTAATATTATGGAAGGTTGGAATATTGATGATGTGATTGTTTACATGACTGTGATGAATCAAATTTGTTAGATAGGGTATCTATCTCAAAAATATGATTTATGATCAGGTTGGTACGATTTACGATAAGGTCGCGTATTATTGTTTATACTAAAAAAAAAGAAATGTAATCTTGTGTAAAATAAAGGCTAAAACAAATGAATAAATAGATAGTCGTAAGATATACTTAATAGAACGATACTTCATTTACGAATATACTACAGTCAGAGTTTAGATTTGCGTGTTTTATTTTTGTAAGGTTTCGCTTTTTTTGTCAATGAAACGAAACATTGAGGAGATAATAAAAAAAAAACTTTGAAAAAGAAGACCTCTTGTACTAATACTTTTTCTATAAAGGGGTTTATTGTTTTAAAGAACTTTTCCATTTCTATTCCGGGTTTTAGTCTTGCTTTTGGTCTATGGATTGTATAATAAACAGTTATAATAAATACATCAAGCCATTTAATTTTTTACTACGTAAAGGACTTGTATGTAGCAATGGGCTCGATTCCTATAAGCACCATAGGAAACAATATAGCTAGTAAATCGTAGGTTTTAAACATTTCTATTCACTTCATAATGCCATATTTTTTTATAATATTATTACAATGTAATATTATTCAAATATTTAACCGGCCATAACAATAAGTAATTGCTATAAAGTTATAGGTATGATTTAATAGTTATTTATAAAAACAAAAATGTTTTTAATGTCCTATTAATATTTTTTTAAGTAAATGATAATACCGTACTTTTATGTAAGAAATAATGAGCTACATTGTATTAGATTTTTCTCATTGTACCTGCTGCAGTAGTTAACATTTTTTTTTTATTTATTGTAATCAGAACGACAATAAATTATAGTCATTACACTTATTAAATAAATAACACAGAAAAAATTAAATACATAAAATAACAACTTTTACTCTGTCGTCTCGCAATATATCATTATTAATCTACTAGCTGCTCGCAGCAGGTCTTTAGTTACTGCTTCGCTCCCGTAGGTCGTAGCGTGATGTTACATAGCGTATAAGTAAAAAGGAAAGAAGAAAATAATTGTCAGGTACCTTCTAAAGGTGAATGAATACGCGACATCTCCGTAGCTTAATCCCCTTAGTAATTTGTGATCTAGCTATATAAGCACATAAATTACTTTTTCAATATAGCAAATTTATCTTAAACCAATGTATATAATAAAAACATAATTAGAAAAAAATAGAACTTTGAAACTTTAATAATTAAAAGTAAAATTTTAAATATAAACTTTCTTTTTCGTTTCATCACTTAGAATGTTAATTAAATTTTTTTTTACCAATTTATTGATATCGTGCATGAAACTTTTTAATTTAGATTTACGAAAACTTGCATTTTATTACAGAACCCAATATCGTACCCTAACGAACAAGACAATTTTATGCCTACTTTTTACTTTTTTGTGGTTTATTATTTATCTTTACTATATACAGATATAATTCAAGGTTTGCTTTCATATCTAACTAGCTTTTGCTACATGGTGTAAAAGGAACTTTTAAATCATGATTGTTATCAAACCAACATAATTTTTAAATTATTATGTAGATATGCACATATAATAATATTTCTAGATTGCAGAGTTCTCCAATAAGGTCCCAAAGCCTTGTAAAGAGATATTAGATTTTTCTTACCAAATATTTATTACCCGTATTAGCCCGGCGCGATGGCACTGTGTAATGTGGTAAATACTAACAGGCTACCGTTACTTGGAACATAGCTGATGACACGTATCTATTAAACTCCTCTGTCTACCTCTTAAAGAACAAATATGATTCTATGTTACATGTGTAAACGAAGTTGTTAATAAAGTTAAGTATTATGAAACTCATTAGTATTATCCAGTTAATCTTCTAAATTATGCGTGAGATTAGCTAATACGTGTATAATTTTGATGTGTATTAGTTCGAAAAGTATTAATTTGTTGGGCCTTATATATGTCGCAGGCATATTGTATAATTCGTCTGTTTACATACTGCCTCTGCATTTTGTAAACGCTCGCAGTCATCGGCGATGTAATATGGCAAAGGCAAATTGGGTTAGGTTAAGTTAGAACTCTGACCCCCTGCTATAAACGAATTTTATTTGTTGTTTAAACATGCCTAATTAGCTATACCTACACATTGCTGTTAACACATCCGACGTTCTGTAATATGCCGAGGCAGATTGTAAACAGCGAATTGATACAATTTGCCTGCGACATACACATGTTGTTTTAAGGGTTTAACGTTAAGCTTGATAGATAAAACAGCAACATAGTCAAGTTAAATCGATTACTTTGTAGAATATACTGACTCACTTTCTACGGAGCCACATAGGGCAAGGTGCAAGCTTTGGAGAGAAGGAGCATCACTACCTAACCCTAATATCATACCCAACGAGAATCTCTCGCCTGAATATAAATAGCCGTGGCCGATCTGGCAGTCCCTGAAAAGACTGCAAACTCAGGTCCGCCGAGGCAAGGAAAACTAATTCTTATAATTATGTCAGTTTTACATTAAATGCACGGTAACGTTGTTTGATTTGTTTTACGATTTAGTTTGATAGGTGAAATTCTTTAAAATCATCACGTAAATTTAATTAAAACATGGGCACGGACATTATTAAATTATGTAATTGAATAATTACTGTACCCGTCCATACTATGCAGCCAGATACTATGAAATCTCATCTTAGGAAAAATATTTTATTTATACAAAATATGCAAATCAACCTTTATCTATGACGTCACAAAATACTTCATGTAGAACTTGTTTACATTTTACCATTAAAATATGACCAACGAGTATAAAATTAATACCATTGCGATATATGTCAAAAAAATATTCGCATTACATCACACGTGAAATTTATTTGACGTTCCCAATACGGTGCAAATAATATTTCTTTAAAGACTTTTTACGACTATGAATTGCTACCTTAAAATGAAATCACAACCTAAAATAAAAAAGGACAAAAAATGAATAAAAAAACCAAAAAAAACTTTATTATTCAATATTCTTGCGTTAAATATACCTATTACAGGTATATTTAACTCAAAACTTTTACAAGATTTTCCCATTACTATATTTCATAAGCAACCGATGGAACATTATTGGTTCGTTCACCCTACCGGCTCTACCAATCAGATTTTAATATTTCTTCTAATTTATGACTTAAACCAATATTAAGAAGCCGTTTCTTTCTGGGTTTTAATAATGGAGAAGTCAACGATCTCAGAACGTGTATATCTGAACACCGAGTTGAAGAATAGGGTTAAACTTCTTATATCGGGCCGTGATAAACCAGCCACATTTTATTGTAGTGCTAGTTTTAGTGACTGCAATAAAATAATAATTTTGGTTTTAAAAATATTTTTTTCAGTAGTGCTTTGCCAGACGCCAGAGGAAAGCGAGAAAAATTATAAAATTTAGTTGACAGAGTAAATTCTGTACATTTAGGTGTTGTTTTTGTTCAGCGCCTACAATTGTAGGCGCTGAACACCCTTCTAATATTATAAGTGCGAAAGTATGTGTGTGTATGTATGTTACCAGTCAGCGCCTAAACGCCTGTACCGATTTCGATGAAAATTGGTATGTATATAGATTAGGTGCCGGAGACGGACATAGGCAAAGCCGTGGTGCGCAGCTATTTTTTTCATAAACCTATACATATTATTAAAAGTAACTTTATATGTACCCCTTTTTTTCCACTACCGGAGTAAGCAGCTACTATAAAACGCTTCACTACAGTCCAACACCGTCCGTATACTTGGCTAGAGCGACCTCTACTAATTTTTCTAGGCATTATATTTTACTTTGCTAGGCATTTCTTTTTAAGTTTTTTTTTATATTAAAAGCAGGTATGGTTATAGTAGCATTTACTATGGTAACTGCTTACCATCAAAGAGACAGTATGCCCTCCTGGTGCTAACTCTTGGTGTTGTTAACATATACTGGGTGATTCAAGAGACGTGATTAACACTAAATACATATACAGTAAACATTACAACAAATATTGATTAAATTATATAAAGTTAAATATTGATAAAATATTGATAGAAAATAATATAATAATAAAATTAATATAATCTATATACATATATAATATAATAATAACTAAAACATATATAATAAACTAACCTAGATGATATTATGACACTATTTCAGACATTAAAAAGTAGGAAACAATAGATGAATATAATTATAATAATATGGTAGTATATTACATAGGAAATCTAGTATTTTTATTAAATTAAAGCCCTCTTCCTCTCCTCTTTTCTAACTTTGCTGTGCCCGACAGGGTCCATAATGATGCCATGCAATATATCTTTAACATCTTATCTACATTGTGGAACGCAAATAAAATATTGAGTATTGAGTATTGAGTATTAGTGGATCGTTTACCAACGTAATTAAGTTAAAAGACCACACCTTTTACATTTGTTTTACTTTTTGTTTAATTTAATTTAATTCTCTAAAATTATGGTCACCCTATACTAACTAATTTATATTGATATCAAACCTCTTTAACTGTAATGACATCACTTAATAATAAAACACTTAAAAAAATTGTAGAGTGACCATGCCTATCGTGCAAAATTAAATACTTTATTTTTTTAACGTTAAAAATTACGTTAATCACACTAATACTAGAATGATGGAGTAGCTTATAGTTAACTGAATTCGTAGGGTTCATCCTGCTTACTTTTCCTGAATAAGGCGTCGTTATGTAATATAGTTACCATGCATTAGCTAATGCAAAAGCAATAGAACATCAAAAGCGGAATAACATAAGTTATCTCCCAAATTTATTACCATAAATAAAACATATTTTCATAAATAACGAGCCTTCTTCACATCAAGGTCTAATAAATATAAAACAGTATCGATGTGTCATACAGGAAACGGAAACAAGGTCGGAGGCTGCGCGGGACTCGATCGTGACCCACTTCCGGGTCAAGATCACACGGAAGTGACGTGACAGGGGTACTTTGTTCATGCGCATTAAGCATTCATTTTGATCCTGAATGAATTGTTTTTGTTCAGAGGTTGTTATGTGTTTGAAGAATTAATGTAATGAGATTTTTAGTAAATGAATAATGTAATAATTATGATCGCTTGGATATTATGGATTTAGTTCATCATTACACGAATTGCCTAAACGGGAGTGTAGAGGTGAAATACACATTGCCCTCAAACAATATTTTTAGGTTGCTTTTTCCATATAAAAAAAACTCGAACCGGTTTTAACCTACTCTGGATCGAGACCGTTCTAAATAATATAGTGACATAGAGTATTAGTATATTATATTATTTAAATGACGTTAAATGACGAAATGGACATTAAAGCTTTTTGCATATTTACATAAAAAAAATCTATAAGTACTGAAGTTAAGTTAAGGTTTTTTGATATTAAAAATACTTACACTTGGAAAAAGGATCATCATAGCTCATCAAACAGTACCCTTATATCTGCGTGACCTACAGCTTGACAGGAAGAAAATACCTTTGTAAATAACCCTTGTATTGCATAAAGTAATAAATAAATAAATGGGATATTTTCCACCCGTCACCCTTGATCCTAAATCAATACGTCTGTAAGCCATCGTTTGTACGCCAATGGAAGGTCAGCTCGTAATATAGGGACTGACAGCTGATATCAGTCCGAGAAATCTCAATTTGGAATGTTGTTGGACGAAAATTTTATTAGTATAACGGTAGAATTTTTACATATAAAGTGAAAAATAAAATGGAAAAAAAGGCCTGAGTTAATAATTATTGTAACATCTAAGTAGGTATACAACTATGTTCCAAAACGTGTGGGGGAGCCCTGGTAACCCAAGTAAAATCTTACCTTGGGTGCCAGAGCCCAACTTAACATTTGTGTGAATTGTACTGTTGTATTATCTAAATGTATTTTATTTATTTATTTATTTATTATAATAAAGAGTACATAATAAACTTATAAGATAATACAAAGTCCCACAAAACTGTATAAACAGTTTGACTGTAGGATCAATTTATGTAACTAGGTATATGTAGGTTGTACTCTATTCAAAATGTATATAAAGTAAGTGCTGTTTTATATATATAGTAACTAGTAAAGGATCTTTATGGTAACGTGCTTATGAGGTATTTCTTTAATTCAGTTTTAAATTTATTTTTGACATTTTCGTCTGTGATGACCGCTGGTAAACTGTTATATAAATAAGGTATACGTTTTGCTAGTGTCCTATCTCCGTACGCATTAGTCACTCTAGGTACCTACATCAAATTTACCAGAGGTCATCGCTCTAGTATTATAATTATTATTTACATTTATTAACAAGGAATTATGCTCTCGAATGCCATGGTTGTTAGTTGCAAGAAGATATTTGTGTTTTAAACTGACCGGTAAAATTTTACAAATTTTGAACAGCTTGTTGTAATCGTTTTTGCATTTGCTTTTAGTTTTCTTATCCACTAGTAATTTTAGGAATCTAATTTGAATATTCTCCAGCTTATCAATATAGGTTTTAAATGTAAGTCCATAGCAATCTAGAGCATAGTCCAAAATAGATTCAACCAAACAGTTGTACAAGAGTTTCAAGGTACTAGTGGGAACTCGATAACTAAGATGATAAAATTTACTAAGTATTACTCTATGCTTATTACATATGAGATCTACATGTTCATTCCAAGAATTTGTGCGAATTTTTATGGTAATAAACGAATTATTATTTATTATTATCTTATATCTAGGTAACAAAAATGTTTAATAAAAAAGTATTATTTATTAATAAAATTGAAATTTAGACAAACAGACAATTTTTATATTGTATTAGCTGACCCGGCAAATTTCGTTCCGCCTAACAGTTGATCAACATTACTTTATTTTTCTAAAATAAAAGATTTTTTCTAAAATAAACGTAGCCTAAGTTACTCCTTATTACATCAGCTACCTGCCAATAAAAGTCCTTTCAAAATCGGTTCAGCCATTTCAGAGATTAGCCGGAACAAACAGACAGACAGACAGAAAAAAATTTAAAAAAATGTTATTTTGGTGTATGTACCGCAGTGGCGAAGCGTCCATACAACACGATTCCTGCCGGCTTCCCTTTTAAAATATGCCCTGACCTCCTTATACCTATTACTGCTTGCGTGTCTACTCAAAGTCTAACTAGCCTTCCGAAACTCAAAATATTTTAGTCCCACCCTTCCACTTTTCCCTCCTCGGAAAAATGACTCTTCGCTACTGATGTACCGTATATAATAATACATGTAGTAAAAACGGTTATTTCAATGTTACAAACAGACACTCCAATTTTATTATATGTATAGATTACTGACTCCACTCTGCCTGGTAAATAAGCAGACAGTTCATAAAAAGAATTTTATTGCCTCAGCCGCTGACTTGTATAAAAACATTTCAAGGTTTTATTAAACCTTGAAACTTCAGCTTTAAATTGAAACAGTTTGCTAACATACTCTAGTAGTTCAGTAGCTGAGTGCTATATTTAGCTTATCATAGGTGGATAGATGCACGCGTGGGAGTCACTCTACGCAACGGGGCAACAGCCACGCCTACAGTATGAGAAACTCGCTAGCAGTACTATAAATCATTTGTTTTGATGGATATTCCTTATTTATCTGGTAAAAGAAAATAGTGATTGAGATCGGACAGAGTCACCTGCACCTACTCTCACATACACTCTCACACATACCCTTACACACTCTCACACACACACACACACACACACACACACACACATACACACACACACACTGACTGAAACAGATTTATATTTTATTTAATACTTCAATATTTTGTTAATTTTATTATTTAAGTCAAGAACCAATTCCATTCAGGCAGTTTGCCAGAGACATTTTTACAAACTATCAAAAAAGAGACGTTTTAATATTTTACGAAATATTTTTTAACGGTGAGAAAAACAAACAAATAACTCATGCTAGAGGATCACATCTTTTACTATAACTACAAAGATTTGTTCACTCAGCAGGGTACAAATAAATGTCCCAACTTTATGTCAAAACAAATGGTAAACACAGTTTCCCCTCTATTTTATAGATAAATCTGTTATAGTACACTACGTTATTGCTCGTAAGGCTTATAGCAGTACATTAGAACAATTCTGTTTATATCATACACTTATGACACGACTAACTGTTGTCCGCAACTCCGCCCGCGTGAAATAATAATCTATCTCTATACCAAATTTTATCTATATCTGTTCAGTGGTTTAAGCGTGAAAGCGTAACAGACAGACAGACAGATAGACAGACAGAGTTACTTTCGCATTTATAATATTAGTATGGATAATATTGTATGAAAGACGGATTTATTGTCACAAGTATTCTCTCTGTGTTTGAGAGATTGATATGTCTAACAGTGAACTCATAGAAAATATTATTTTATTCCAATCAAATATTGCTTTAATAGTTTAGTTGCAATGTGTGAGAAAACCCACACAAGTCTCGGATTTGATACCGTATTTGTTATTTATTTTTTACTGTAAATTGTGTCCTGTTACTTACTACCCAACTTGCTAGCGAAACCTAAATGTTATACACTTCTATCTATACTCTCCAGGGCAATGTCTATGTTGTGTCCAGAAATAAAAACAAACTCACTAGCCTGCAATAAAATTACTAATTATTTTAGTTACTCGTAGACTCTCTACGTCGTAGACGCTCTTCTTAGTAGCCTAGCTCTACGTCGTAGCAGTACTACGGAGAATATCTTGTTTCTAGTAACAACAGATGGCGTTGTCACTCGAATAGTTACCGTCAGATAATATTTAGCAAACGACAACCAATTATCGCTCTGTTATTGGTTAGTGGCTGTATTTAGTTTATTTTATACTAAGATGATGATAGTTCAGTTTCAGATAATATTGTTTTACGTTGATAGCTCATTAGTGGGTGTCTTTCTGCAAGGTTGTTTATACATATTATCTCTTATGTAAGTTCACAGCACAAAAAAACAAAAGTTTTAAAAATATTTCTCGCTTTTTATTTATTTAACATGGGCATCATGTTTTCTTTGAAGGGGCAGGACAGAATTAGTGTATGAAAACATCGGCTACAATTTATCACTTCAAACTGATTTCGAGTTTTAGTTTAAATAGTAGTTAATCATACTCCTAGACAATCCCTTCACTGTATATGTCACCAAAATTTAAATAAAAAAAAGATAAAAAAAAACAACCTAAATAATGACAAACGCAGAATCAAAAAATATCAAACAATAAACTTTGAATGTCAAGACCTGATTAGCACAAACATTTATACTAACTAATATTATAAAGAGAAACGGTTTAATTTTTTGTATGTTTGTTTGTTTGTTTGCAACTAAATGATGCAATACGACACTATTACCTACTATGATATTTTTTGAAGGAGTTTGTTGTGAGATCAAATGAAACTTTTAATACTGAAGCGAAGCGAGGATGTATCTCTAGTAATTCATAAAGAAAATGAAAAATTTAATCAAAATAAATAATATCTCTTTATGTTATAACTAATTCTTAAAAAAATTATATTATTTTATGTAACCAAATTAATATTTAATTGAAGTTATGAATTTACACAACTCAACCTTATCACTATCAGTAATCGTCCGGCTATTCAGTAATTATTTATTTACGGGGCACAAACAACCATCCATCAAGGCACACCCCGAAAAATCACCTTACCGCCCTTGTATCCTTATAATGGGGCCAAGATCACTTAAACAACCTCCTTATTTTCAAGGATATCAATCTGTGCTATTTTTTTTTCTTAATATTACTACTAACTTTGATGAAAAGAGGCGAATAATGGTAAAACGAAGATTTATAATTTGCTATTTCGTCTTGAACTACGAATTTTTGGTGCCACCCAAAAAACACACACACACACACACACCACAGTGGTGACACGTATATGGTATTATAAAGAACAAAGATTAGATTTTTTGTATATTTGTTTGTTTGCAACGATTTAACTAAAAATCTACGTTACCGATTTGAAAAATGCTCTCACCTTTAGAAATCAATTAATTGAGCGGATAACATATGCTATATTTTAATATGTTTAATTTTTTATAGTCATTTTCAGAATTTCGATATTTTAAGCGCCTTCGTAAATCTGATTGATGTTATACGACACTATTGCTATGATATTTTTCGTAGGAGTTTGTTGTGATATCGAATAAAACTTTAGATACCGAAGCGAACCGAGGGCGGACGTCTAGTTATATTATAAAACTGTCTGTTCAACACTCAGGCTCTCAGACTAATCTTTATGGAATGCTCTCTGAATTTTAAAAGGAAACAACAGATGCTTTTGCCACAGTTTTTAATTACAATTTCTTTAAAAATAGGTAACGCATATAAATAAGTACGCAATCTGCCAATTTTTAATTAAAACAGTCTAATATTTGGTACCCAGTGGGTTCCTAAAGATGAACGTCTTTGCCGTGGTAAGTAAAAACCAGATGATTAAGCAAAAAAACTGCATAAATTGTCATCAAACAGTGAAGAAATTTATAGGTGCAACTTTTGTCCAGCAGTAGGATAGTCTGAATAAAAAAAATCGAATTTGCGTATCATACAAATTATGGTACCGCCTGATCGTAAATAACCGTCATTAAAGATTTCTAAACTAGAACTCCTGAAGACAAATCAATTAACATTCTCTTTAACCCTGTGTAACGTAATGAACATCTTTATTTTTTAATCGTGGCTTCTGTAAGTCAGTGTACTCAGATCCTTTAGAACTCTTGTTTTAACCTAAATGGTATAGCATAATAAAAAACGTTTTAATTGATTAAGTATTTAAAACAGTCAGTATTAAATTAAATTGTCTGAACAACTGACAATTTGTTTCTTCTACTTTACCAAATTAGTGAAGGTTTCACAGGTCACAAATCACAAAGGATTAATTTGTCATTTTTGTAAAATTCACCTAGCTTTTGTAGTGGAAAAATGTCCGACATCAAAGAGAGATGGTTTAAATGTCTATGCAAAAACTGGACAATGTTTTCATCAAACGGAGAGGTTAATTGAATATGAGTCGTTTTGTTTACGGTCTAGATCAGGGCCGTCCAGGCTAGATCCCGAGTCATTTAATTACTAAATATATAGGAAGGCTGCACAAATAAAAAACACATTATTAGGAAGATACTTTTTTAGCCTTTATATCTAGGTACCAATAAAATTGGAAAAAAGTTAAGAATTTATTCTTTCGTTATAATATTACAAACACACTACGGGCCGCACACAAATAAACCGCGAGCAGCATGCGGCCCGCGTGCCTTGCTTTGGACAGCCCTGGTCTAGATAATACAACCACTCTATCTCTAGCTGTATCTTAAAATGCGACTTAAGAAATACCGGGTAACGTATACCAGCTTTACCTACGTACTCTATTACTACTATTCTATTATTATTCCGAAGTTATTCCGAAGTACGTTGAAAGTCGATCCCAACTGTTACCATGTTAACAGTTGTTACGTCAAGTCGGATGCCTTTATAGTAAATTAAGAGTGACTTAAATAAATCTTGACACTAGGTTGACCAGTAACCACTCGATAAGTAAGTAATATTCCAAGCAGTGACCCCACCCTTTAGTAGAGGCTTATGTCTAAAAGTACAGCCAGGCAGATACCTGAATACATAAACATAATAATAAGTATAGAAGTATAATAAAAGGATTTTTTGTCCACAAAGGCCACAAAATTTTGAAGACACTATATCAGAAGTCAGAAGCCAATAAAAATGAAAATGAAATTCTTTATTTGTAAATATAGGTAATGCCTGGAATGTACAATATTATACTTAGTATATAAAGCGAAAAAGTTTGTTTATTTGAACGCGCTAATCTACAAGGTACTACTAGGATCTATCAGTTAGATTTGAATAATTCTGTCTGCGCATGATAGTCCAGTTCTGAAGGAAGGTTAATGTAACATCACGCTACTGGCGACGCGAGCAGAGCAGTAACTAATGACGTGGTTACAATAGTTATAAAACGTTTCCATATAATATGTTTTGCATTGAAACCTAAAAATTAGGTACATTAAGTCAAATATTCTATTAATATTTAAATGTAGTCAATATAACAAATATAAATCTAACCTGTCACACAAATAAGTTTCAAAGGTATATAACAGTTTAGTTAAATTGGCAATATTTATTTATTTATTTATTTATTTGTTTATAAATATATTGAAAGTTTGGTATATAAAGAAAAGTAAATAGGCGAATAAATTTCTGTTTGTCAAGTCGTTAAGTCGGGTTATATAACCGGCGATTACCAACTAAACAAAATATTGTTCGAAATAAACTTGAAAGCGTATTAAGATCGATTACGTACTAAAATAAATAATATTAATTGTTGAGCAAGGTTTAAAATATCTAGAAAGCTTAGTTTACTCCATACATGAAGTGAATACCGTTAGACCAAAAACTGAATGTAATTTTTTGTTTAAGAAAATTTTTAGTAACAGTCTGGTGACATTATTGTAGAAGTAGATTGTATAAAGAAAACTAATCAACATAATATTATAAATCTCCTCAAAATTTCAACATACAAAAAAGTTGTTCATATAAATGATTAAAACATAACGTAGACAAATTGCCGCTTATTTCATGGCCATTAGAAGGTGGGTAGCAATTTAGAGTATATCCGTCATTGTCAAGAGAGATACTGCCATAATTGTCAGTGTTGTCGACTACAGGCCTCACAAAACAGTACACCTTTGTAATAAATACTTAGCAATAATAGTTATAATTAATGAAACCTATTACTTTTTACTACATGTTTCTTCAGATTTTGTATTATACAACTTGATATGTAAGCATGTTTATATTCGGTATTTCTTTTGCCATAAAATTAAAGGACTAATTACCCTCTCGGTCTTTTTCCTTACCTTGTCTTCTAAGTCGATTTCTTATCCATATCCCTATTACTTATATAAAATCAAAGAGGTAACTTCGGTATACCTCTAAGTAAACAAACTTTGTAATTGAACTAGTAGACGGCTAACTCAGTTACTGTTACTTAATATAAATGTATTATCTTAGATCAGATGGGTTACAGCCTGTAGGGACGCTCAATCTTCAATACAGCATTCTGTGGTTTTATGTTACAAACATAATTTCAGTTTGGAAGAATTTGGATTGATTGATTTTTTTAGGTTCTCGGCATTGGCTTAGATTCACCTATTACCTTTCATATTATTACTAGTATACCACTTCAAAATCAAGTGAAAAGCAAGCAATCTGCTTACTAATAAACAATAATACTGTCTGGAATTTTATAACTTAAAAAAAAACCGATGTTCTGTTAAAATTAACAAATATAATAATAAATTTTCAATCAGTTTTTAATTGGCTGTAGAACTATTGTTGTAAATAAAACTAATATTATTCTGTGGCATAAAATTTTAATTTACACTGTCTAAAATACTAATAATAAACATACGTAAATACATCAAACAATGACTCTCAAACTTTTGTTTTATTTGAAATTTATTAACACAGCATAGAATCACGCCTGCATGGTCTTCCCCTAAGGGGAACGTAGGTAAGGGTTTTGCGAGTTATGCCAGCAACTTAACAGAAGCGAACGAGCCTATTCTATTTAAAGGACACCATTCTAGACTCCGTAGAGAGAATATTGATCAACAGGTAAACTCAATATCACTGGTGAGTGACATACACATAAAGTTTATCTTACATTAAATTTATTCATGTTCCAGTCACAGTATCTTCGTAGTTTTATTACACATCTATAGATATTAAGTCCTAATTTCTCAAACATAGAGTCTAGTTTCTAGCCCTCAGTTTCTTGAGATATTTAAAGACGCAAATATCATAACATTAACTGGCCTGTTGGTCTAGTGGTTAGTGACCCTGACTGCTAAGCCGGAGAGCCTGACTGCTATTTACAAAAAAAAAAAAATGTATATAAGTAGTATATCAGTTGTTTAGTACCCATAACACAAGCAAATATAATTGCTTAATTTGGGGCTAGATGGCGCTGTGTGAATGTGGTAGAATATTAAAAATATTAAAATTAAAAAACATTAGTAAAGAGACTAGAAACTCTTTTTTCAAACCTGTTCAAACGAAAACACATCATCTTAAGAACTCGCATTAACAAATTAATATTCCAAATTCATCTATTTTTAAATATTACGTTAATAATTTTTATTATTGATTAGAACATGTAACATTTTAATGGAATATTAAAATTACGAAAATGCTGTGTTGCAAATTAAAATAGTTCTTGTTATATTTTTAAACGAGAATATTATATTCTGATATAAATTTGTTCAACATTTTAGTAGCGAGCTGTTCAATTGTTTTGCAGAATTTTATAAATTAATCTCTTACACGTGGACTGTTGAGCTATAGAGAACAGTATTTTATATACGGAATAAACAGTTCTAGGAATTGACCTACAATATTATTATGTTTGTATTAAATATTTTTATTGATATGAAATATCACTATATTCATATGTAATAAATTAATAATGTAGTAATTGCTCGTTATCAACTTATTCATCTGATATACTATAAAATCACAAACATTATATTTATAGACCAGTAATATTAAGTGTTATGATTAGCTCTGTTTAATTTTGGTAGCATTTTTATATCAGAAATAATGCTGTATTTTGCATAAAAGTATTATACACAAAATAACTATGTATATTATACACTAGTACATAATGAACTTTAACTTAAGTAAGTGTACAATAATGTTAGTATACGCATTTCATGGTTGTTTCTTAAGTATTCAACTATTAATCAAAGATGTTATAGCAGTTAATAAACAAGTTTTTTTTATTACCTACAGTGGCAGTTGAGCTTACAGCCCACCTGATGGTAAATGGTAACAGTCGTTCATGGACTTCAGCTATGCCAGGGGCTTCGCGAATCCGCTGTTCACCGTGATATTATTGCTCTCTTAAAACATAGTTTGAAAACGGACATGACATAGCGTTCGGGAATCACTGCATTCCTAATTTACTTCACAACTTGATCATTACTCGCTTTACGAGTGTGTATTATTGTATATACAAGTATTAACATAGTAGCTGTACATAGCAACTGCTTTTTCTTTTAATTCCGTCGACAGAAGTTAAAAGTATTTTTTTTATATTTCTGTGGCAAACAAGCAAATCTCCTAGTCGTAAATGACCACTATAGACATGGCTATGTTCTGTAAACAATTCAAAATACAAGCAAGCCATTGCTGACCGCTGGCAAGAAAAGGATGGTAGAGGAAAAGGAAATAATTGACTAAAAAAAATTTAAATCCAGTGCGGCGCTCACACTCAACGAACGTTAAAATGTTACAATTGTAACATTAGAACATTGAAAACTTATATTACAATTATACAGCACGTTCGTCAAAAACTGCATGTTCGTCAAAAACAAGCACCCGTAACAGACATATGTGTGGAATGGCGTTCCATAGTCTCTGCTTACAACATTAATGGAAAACAGGCGTGTAGTTATGTATGTATGTATGATTAAGAAGTGAGGATTCACAAACAGGCATTATTGAACAAAAAGTTCGAATTCTATCGAAAAACTCAAATATACTATTGAATAAATTAGTCCGAGTATAGCCATCCAAGATATAAAAAGTTGCATTTGTTTCGAACAAATGGTTTCCTACATAAAAAAAATATATTTATGTATCTTTATACAAACTAAAACGTCAAATAATAGATACAATATTACTATTATAAATATGTAATTGGTTTCAAAAGCTGTGTAAATCAAATAAATAAATAAACTTATTAATGAAGAGCTACTTGAGTAACCTCGTGGCGAACAATAACAATATATAAACATACTATTCGTAGTCACATAATAAGGCTACAACGCGCTAACACGGAAAAGTTCTTTCCTCAAAGATATACAATTGCTACGTAATGCTTTCTTCGATATTGCTACGAATAAAACCTCTATACAAACATGTTAATGCTAGCAACCTTAATCAGCAACAATGCAAAATTTGTTATTGGTTCTTGAGCAACATGACATTCTTTTAATTGAAAGAAATATGGAGCACACACAGGTGATATAAAAAATTAAAAATATTCAAACTTGCAATAAACCAAAAACAAAAAATGGCCAAAACCCTAATACCTATCTAGTAGAAAAATTAATTTCAGAATTCATATTATTTTTATCCATATAAATAATATTGAAAGAGATTGTTTTAGCGATGTGTACCATAGACATGCGTGCCATAGAATCAATAAAAGGGATTGCATTTACCTATAAGATTGTCCGTTGTGCTTTTAATGTTTGTACTTATATCAAAAAGAATAATAATCTAAGAATAATATCTAATACTAAGAACTTTCGTAAATATTTATGAGCTTATTATTTTAGTATCAGCCTTGAACTTAGGATTATATGGTATCTATTCAAGCATTTTTATAAATTTGGGTTTGTGAAAAATTACTTCAAGATTATGTTTTTAATACTGTTAGCGTATGTTCATCTATTTATGTTCAACTCTCTAAATCAGAACATTATTATATTTTATTTTCAAAACCACATAATTCACAATGACTTAAAACAATTAGTTCTTAGTTAAAAAGAAATTTCATTAAATTTTTAACGTAAATCACTACATAGTTTCAATATTTAAGAAAATAAAATATTTATTTTAACTACAAATTTAATAAAATTCTAAATCTAATAAATTAAAAAATTATAGGTATCTTGAAAATTAAATTCGTAAAATGCACGTTCAAAAACCGAACCTAAGCAAACATAGCAACAAGGCTACTGACCTTTTTATTGTAAAAGCGCGTACCAGGGTGAGGGTAACAAAATATTTTACGACCCGTAATCTTTTGGAAATTAATAATAATATGTATACACAACACTGTTAACTTTGCAATTTATATCGTATAACTAATAATTCAGTAGCAATTTATTCGTATCATGCAACGGATATTCTAACGCAATACTTTGATAGCAAAATCCGGCATTGATAAATTCAACTTTATCAGTTTTAATTCAAACTGAAACCATAACAGTGGATAATAATATATACTAATATATTTTTTCTTTCGTCTGCAAACAAGACCTCGTTATTTTTACTCTGAGTGTAATTACATTTTCGAGGCCCTTGTTTTTTTTTAAACTGAAATAATTGCTTTATTAACACCCGCGTTACAAAGTGAAAATTGTACTTCGAATTAAATAAAAGCACACAATTTTTGCAGATATTTTTAAACTCACTAATGAATTTTATTTAGTTTTTACATATATTCCACTATTTTCGTTTAATAACCACAATAATATTTTATATACACAGATTTTTTGAAATCACATTTCAAAATTATAAGAATTATTTTTATTTTTCAAGTCACCATTTTCATTCAAAAATCACAAGAAAAATACATCCAAGTAATAAAAATACAAACCAAAGACTATTTTTTTAATTTTGGAAGAATTATTTTTATAGATAATTTTAAAAAGATAGCACTAACCTTCGGCTGCTCTCGCTTCCCTGGAATCGTCAACGATCAACAGGTGGGGTCGTCTCGGTCGCTCGAGCTCTTGCTCGGCGGGTAGCACAGTCGTACCGACTTGGGAAACGCCCATCGCGTCCGGCGGTCTGGGCGCGAATGTCGTTTCTCCGCTTCGGAAACAATCGGGACGCACCTCCACGCAGGTTAAACGAAGCTGCAGTTACAGGGTTGCGCTTTATAAGCACGCTTCGATTTTATTCGATTGGGTTCGTAACCGATAGACGTTTACTACGCTCTTACTACTACCTCCCACAGCGCGTGCCGTTTTGACAACGTTGCGAAGTTTATTGCACTGTTTCACGTTTCGTTTAAATATTTCACCGAATACTCTAGATGATTAAAGAACTATCTGGTATACTTTTCTAGGAACTGCGATTGAACAAAGTATTTTCATTTTTTGGGTTGCAATTTAAATGTTTCTTTTGAACTTAAATTTAAGTCTTTTCATATTGTCATAGTTTACGTACACTGTCTATACTAACTGTCTTACTTGTGTTGCCTCCTAGTTACGAGTATTTAATTATATGCTGCTCTATATACGATAGAAAGGCTCATTCCCTTTACAATCATTTTCTTTTGTGTTATTTTAATACTGTCGAGTTTATAAGCTATTCGCTCTTTGTACAATATTCTTTTAGATTGCAATTCAGCTTAACTTCAAGGCAGAGGCCTTGATCATAACTTTAATTTATTTTATAGTCATATGCTTTACTTGTCTTATATTATGTTCGTATATTTTACATCTACATGAATCTTGTTTAATTTATTACAAATATTAGTTAAAAAGTCCAATAATAGGTAATACTATTCTATTTTTTTTTTACTATAGGTACCTACGTATGTGATGTCAGTGATGTGATATATGTACATAGAATATTAATTATTATTTTGTCAATTCCTTCTTTTTCCTTTATCAAAACACAGCTGCCACAAATAAAATTTCGTAAGTCTAAAATTAATTATAAAAGGGAGAAACTTTATACCTTTCCGTATCTAGACGTCCAGATAAAATTAAAGATTATGACGCCTGAAACAAATTGGTTACGTATGGTAATAGACGTCTGCATTTAGGTACTAGAAAATATGCTTCTCTCGGCTCTTTGGTTTATTAGACAGTTTAGCGGTGAACGTTCTAAGTCCATGTTAATAATAAAATAACGTTATCATATAAGAGTGTTTACGTCTCATGAGTGGCATCGTCACAATTTAGTGTCATATTTTATGGGTTTTCAATTTTTATCATTCAAACTTAGCTATATTTTAAAAATATGTTTTGCTAACATGCTAGAATCAGATGAAAGCTGTTAAAAAATTAAGTAACCTAACGTTTACAGTTCTATTTATATGCAAATTGTACAATTGAAACTTAAGTTACGTTATTTTCAAAGTAAAATACTTAAGCATTATAATTACTTACTTTTTATACAGCTTTCATCAGATTCTAGCATGTTAGCAGAACATATTATTAAAATATAGCTGAGATTAAGTGATAAAAATTGAAAACCACGAAATCTGACACTAAATTAAAACGTTTCCACTCATGACGCATAAACGCTCTTAAAATAGTACAAAACTTGATTTTGCTAAAATATTTTAAGAACAGGAGAAAGGCTTAATCATTTTTCTTAAAACATGATGTAATCATCCAAAAAACTCTTCTAACTAAATGGTGACAGAAGCAGCCCAGCTCACCTACACCTCTGCTAAATAAATTACGCTGTGACTTCGTCTGATGGATTAACTGCAAAAATTTGGAGTCGCGGTCAAAAAAATTACAGACAGAATAAAAAAAAACGCCTTTAATTCATAAGTGTAGCCAACATTTGCAAATAAATTCAATAAATTTAGAATTATAAATGTTTGGAAATATAAGTAATGTTTCTAGTTTTACAATCGCGCTCATACGTAACGTTATTGAAAAAGCGGTCCTAATTAGATCTAAGGTACAATATGCCTAAATAATTAATAAATGAAACGTATAATTAAATCAATTTACTCTGACGTGTTAAACACGACATCTTATTTCATTAATTTTGCAAATAATGTTTAGATATTTGTTACAATAGCTATCATATTCTTGGAACATTATTCAGAACAAATAACATGTTAGGCTCGTGCCAGACTTACGGAGTATCAAATGTGTTTTTATATTCTCAAACATTCGATCGAACACCTATAAAGCGACATATTTTAGTAGATTTTTCTATGAATAATCACGTAAAACAATTGAAAACGTTCTTTCATCTAATATACATTTTTATGACTGCCATGGTGGTTCAAAGTTTACTATGTATGGATTGCCACACAGAGATCACGCGTTCGATTCTCGGGTTAGTTAAATGTTATTGAGTTTTATATCAAGAACTTATAAGTTTTCAGAAAAATGTATGATACCGCTTGTAAAGACAATACAAAGAAACTAACTAAAACTATTATTTTAACGACAACGAGAAACTATGTCAGTACTACTACGTTTGGCATTACCTATTTAATTCTATAATAAAATTTTGAGATTAACCCATATATCGAATTAATTCCTAATTTTCTGTCATACTGTACCGTTCCTAATCGAATAGTCGGGACATTAACTCTTATCTCGGTTCACGCGTGTCTGCCGCCGCCCTAACAAGGTCGTTCCAAGTAATAAATAGAAGCCAATAAACTTGAGTCATAAGGTTATCTATAAGTATATCGATATTTGTACGATTAGGAAAGTTTCCCAGTCGTGTCAGAGTTCGATTGGTTAACGAAACTCTTATTTATCTTACTAACTTCAGATCTTAGTGTTTGTTTGGACTATCATAAAGTTGGCTAGTTATCTAAACAATAGCATGTTGTTGTGAATAATTGGCTCTGTTATTGTTTTGAGACTGTCCCTGCAACCCCACGTCTGCCTCGGTATTAAAAAATATTGATATTGAATTGTTGAAATACATGTTTGTAAATATACCGTATTAATCTACAATGTGATATGCGTAGGTTACAATACCCGCGGGAAACGTGTCTATTATCACGGTAAATTTTACAAACACAATTAACTCAGACACCACAATATTTTTGTATAAATTAGACACAATTATGCATATTTTCACCAGATGGCAAGTTATGTCTAAAGGTTGTTCCCGTACTAGAAAACAAAGTCTGTGTGTTTACAAACATACAGAGCCAATTTTCACTGCCTATATGATGTGCACGAGGTCGTGGGTTCGATCCCCACACGGGACTAAACTTTGCGACATCCATAAACATTTGTTTAGGGTCTGGGTGTACTTTGTGTCCATTAATTGTATGTTTGTTAAGACACAGGGCTTAGTGCGGGAATTGTCTTTTTAAAAAAGAAAGTAAAATTATCTTAAAGAAAGTAAAATGATATTATATATATTTTTAAAAAAGAAAATATTTATAAAAAAGTAGTTTAGAGAGAGTTCTTCCAAAAGAACTATTTGCTGATCACAAATACTTGTGTAATCAAATACATGCTATTAAATACATGCTATCGTAAGCATTCGTGCAGTAATGTGAGTGTATCCTCTACGTATATTTTTGAGCTAAATATTTATTTACAACAATTGTTTAGAACTTTTGCTTATATTGAAGTGCAAGTAGTGCAACCGATAAGTTTCTTTTGCAAAAAGTCTTTTGTCGTGCAATTAAGCTGCGTCCAGCTTAATGGTACGTCTCGAATGTTGAGTAGACTTTGCTAAATATCTAAAAGTTCATTAACACCTTTGTAGCACTTAAGCATATATCATTGTTGTCATTACAAAAAAGGGGCAAGTGCGAGTCTGTCTCGCACACCGAGGGTTTCGTAAAAAACTTCGTAGACAATTCGGTACGGAGCTGAGGCATTCATAAATCGAGCGTCAGACTATTTTTCGAATGAAAAATGTTTTCCCATACATCGATGTATATTAAAGCATTTTGTTGTACGTCAGGATTACTTTTTCAATTGCAAACTATAAATGTTACTACAAAATGGCGAGTCGCTACCCGCGCACCCACTGCCTTTTTCCAGAAAACAGATATATTTTAGCCATAGATTTATTACGGCTTTAAGGGACCATTATAATTTTAAATAATGGTTTTAGCAGGTAATGGACAACGAAGTGATCCTTAAGAGTTTCGTTTTTTCTTTAAAGCTACGTAATCCTAAAAATCAAGTGGAAATAAAAATCTACTAAATGGCCCTTTTAATAAGAGCCGTTGCAATTTACTGCACTCGCGTCTAGAAATTGCGGCGGCAAAAGTTGGTAAACTGATGTTGTGAGATATAAGTTTTAGATTGTAGTATTAGACAGTAATAATAGCATTATTAATATTCACAATAATAAATTAAAATCCAATCTTCGGTCTAATACGAATTGTTAGGTATTTTGATACCATTGTGAACAAGCAACCTGGTATTATGTGGTATGGCCTATGGACATAGTTTAGTTCTCTAAGTACAGAAATAATGCTAAGAAAAGGCAATCCGTAGCTGACCGAGAAGATTTGGAGGAAAAAGAAAAAGAAGAATGAGTACCGAGGAGCCTTTGCGATACTCTCACTCACCTAACAAATACATTGATATTTTACGAAAGAATATATACTTAAAAAGACAGTCGTTACCTTTTAATTGTAGTAGTAAGTAGGAAACGCTAAGAACTCTAGACTCAAACCTTCTTAAGGCGAGGCCGGTTCACAATATTTACTATGTCACGAGATTGTCACGCTTTAATTATTACTTCCGCAAGTAATAAAAGGAAACACCGCAGCTGGTAGTTCGTTCCAGAGCCTGCGCGTAAGTGGGAAAAATGAACGCTGGAAACGAACCGTGCTAGACAATATCGTGTCCAGGTAGTATGGATGAACTTTGCTGCGATGTCGAGTGGTGCGATGATAGAAAGGAGACGAGTGCACCAAGTCAAACAGTTCCTCAGAGCACTCTCCGTGAAACATACAATAGAGCACGCATAGAGAGCCAAAGTCCCTCCGCTGCTCTAGTGACTTCAGTTTGTCCGTGGGGTGGGATCACCGACGTAAACCAACCAACCAGCAACCAACAAAAAGGGATAAACGTCCAGAGGTCAACAGACAACTTGCTTTTTTGCCCTACATTAAAGGTGTGACTGATAAGATAGGAGACCTGCTTAAACAATACAGCATCAGTACAGTCTTTACACCTGGGGCCAAAGTAAACAGCATGGTAGGCACGCCAAAAAAAGTTTTGCCCCTACAAACACCGGGCGTTTATAAGATCAGCTGCAGCTGCGGTAGTTCGTAAATAGGCCAGACTACGCGGACTATTGCTGAAAGGGTCAGAGAACATATCGCCGCTGTAAGGAACCGACAGACCAGCAAATCAGCGATTGCCGGACATATTCTGCAAACGGACACCAATCACTGGATTGAATTTCATCATATGCAAGTCCTCTCCACTGATCGTACCTACTACTCTCGGGTGGTACGAAAAGCTATTGAAATTAAGAAACATACAAACTTCAATAGGGAAGACGGCTTAAAGCTCTCGGCTACGTGGAATCCAGTGATTCAAATTACTCAACCTCGCTTTGCACAGTTGGTTAACGCTCGGAATACGGACTGCATACAGAATAAGGACACTGTGAGTGTGTTTTGTGATAGAACGTGGCAAGATAAAAATGTGGGGTAGATCTAGAATCTACTTCGCATACGGAGTCAAGACATCGCCACATCAGTCTGCTTGTGACCACGGCCGGTGTAACCTGGTCGAAACGTCAAGCAAAATAAGGTTTGTACATACCTAATGATCGCGTGAATTTCCGTATATTTAGATTTACAATATCATGCAACGCGATAGTTTAAAAGTAAATATTTTATATCACCAAACTTCTATTACATACCTGTACGGGTAATGTACACTTCTTGATAATGTGATAGAAATGATAGATGATATAAATTGCACACTTGTTTATTGGTTACCGAAATAGTTATAAACTTGATTAATTATATGCTAAATTATGATAAATGATTTATATGCTAATGAGTACACAATACGCTTGCTGAAAGTGAACTGATTTATGAATAGTTACAAAATCGTCACATTGACGGTAAAATGTAAAACGCGGCAAATGTACGGTCGTTGGCCGGTACAATACCCATATTACAATTTGTAGTACAATGCCTCTGTTAAATTTGCGGTGACTTAATACATCTAAAGCCTTTAGTGGTAGTGCAAACAGGTGGTATAGCTAAAACACACACATAAAGTGATCCTACCCTCGTAAGTGCTTATTAAGATATTAGTTGATTTATCTTTGATATTATTCTGAAGTGCACTTTGCAACTGATTTAGGGTTGGAACACATGTTAGTAATTTTTTGTTATATTAGCCTACCGAAGTGAATCCACTCCACCTGATGGTAAGCAGTCAGTGGAATCCAGAAGTGGTGGCCACTATACCAACAGCCATCGTCTTAAACTGCTGGTGTAGTGGCCTCCACTATGGCGGCTGGGAATGGGTTTAGGGGAAGGGAATGAGGGAGATGAGGAAAGAAGAAAGGAGGGAAATTGGGCCTCCGGCGCTCTCACTCAACGGACGAAACGCACTAGTACGGATACTACTACACTTACGTCGATCTTCTATGAGAGGGTAGTACTTCTCCGGACGATCCGGCCCATTCATGCTGAAACCAGCGTGGATCTACTACCGTGAAGCTACCGTAAAGTTACCTTCTTGTTGCACACAAGTTTACGGTAGCTTTATTATAGTTTAGTTGTTTGTATTTTTAACAATTGATTGTATCTGTAGATATAGCTCACATAGGTCCCTTAATATTACTTGTCCGTGGTGCTCTCTTTTAATAGGTCATAATCCTATACAGATTAAATTTGTCTCCCGCTTTGCAATGGAGGGAAGTGGACATTTTATTTCCAACTCCTCCTTTTACTTGTGATTAAATTCGTTGCGAGGTCCAAGACAGTAGGCTTAGTAGTCCCCGGGACTTCCGAATGTCAAAGCTTGATGTTTCTTCTTGGATATAACTGTTAATCGTGGCTTACAGGAGTCACAGTGATGAGCATGTAGGTGGGATTGTCCCAATGTATCTGTAGTAATTATGTGCAGTCATTTGATACAAATATTTATTTTGAGAATCTGGATGTAGTTTGTGTCCGTTAATTATGATAAAAGTTTCAAATGTTCAAAGTATAAGTTTACAGTTCAATCAATTGTTAAAGGTAGTATTAGTTAGTAGTAGTATTAGGTTCGGCAATCACTTATGAAGCACAAAATCTCGAAAACTACTTGATAGCTAAAATTTGCCAGCGACATCCTTTAAGAGTATTTATCCGGGTGAAACCCGAAGCGGACCGCCCGTCATGAGGTTAAGTTAAAATTTTACAGAAATAAAGTGCACCTGATACTAAATAAATGCAAGAAGTAGCTTTCTGCCTATTAATATTGACAACTTTTCTCTAAATATGTACTCTGAAGCCAGTTAACTTAAAATTAGGCTAAAAAGTTTTTTATTGCTAAAATTTATACTACCACCATATAAAATTAAATACTTGAATTATTAGTTACAAATTAAAGTTATTATCACTTCAAAGTTTAAACTTAAAAGCAGATAAATCTTACACTTAAATTAATCTTGTGAATTTTATAATAACAGTCTCGTAAATTATACTAATGGATATAAATGTTTCTACAAAAAAGAAAATTTTACACAAACATCCGAAAGCTTTTACAAAGATACTGTTACTAACTTAATGCTACACACTGCAACTTCGATTTAAAGAATTTATGTATAAAGATCTTACAATTCACTTAGACACAAAGAACGTTCGAATCTTTAGTATACTTTTGTAATACCCTCTGTAATAATGGGCCCAGACGTTATTAACCCCATAACAAATACCATTTTGCAATATTGCTAACATGGCGGCTGCTACTATGGCGAGTATAAGATATGAAGATACTTTTTAACGCCTTGCTTCAAAAACCAGAGGTATAAATTTGATGTAAACATATTATTGTGCTAATGAATAGTTAAAGCTGTTAATTGGGCCACTTAATTTAAATTACTAAAAAGTTTGTTGACCCTTTAGATTTCACACTGGTGACACTTTAGTTTCGCACGTGTGGCTTTGGACAGGAAGGGAGGGGATAGTACCAATGAGGGTGTTTAGGAAAATTTTCGCCTACAGTTGGCGCCACTTTGGTAAAAGGTCTTCCATTTTGACAGCGCTATCAAAACAAATATTTTTCAGTACTCACTTTAAAAATTTCAATTTAAAAATGCATAATTCACGTTCTTAGGGACAAAAGATGGCGGATTCTAAAATGGCACCCACAAGGTGGCAGCACTGATGAGTTAGGTCTAGCTGTCAATCGCTTTTTGAAAGTTAACTTCTGATTGGCCCAATGTGACAGTTGAAGTGGCGCCAACTGGAGGCGAAAATTTTCTTAAACACCCTCATTATAAGCTTTATTGTATTTTCAAATACAAAGGTACTATAACGCTTAGTGTTCTATAACACTAAGCGTTATAGTACCTTTGTATTTATACAAATTTTAAACAGAGTAATGAATATCTTGTACAGCTATCTGTACAAGATATTCATTACTCTGTTTAAAATTTGTATACAACTGATAATGCAAATAATTTATAATTAAAATAACAGACGAGTAGGTATATTTATATTGTGTTAACACTCAACTGAACAGAGGCCCTAGACAAGTGTCAAATATTACTATTCTATTCATAGAATAGATTATAAAATGTATTGGATTGGCATAAGCTAACGCCAAAGCTTATGTCAATCCTATACATTTTTTTATCTATTCTATGAATAGAATAGAAAACTTTGCCACTTGTCTAGGGCCTCAGACCCTCGAATCAACAACTTCTGCACTAGGAAACAAATCCTGTGTATAACTTCATCATCATCATCATGTCAGCCAAAAGACGAAGAATTTGACATTTTTAGCAATAGCTGATATTTCAAAACTCGGTATGTAACCTCTCTTACAGTTCAACATCTTTCGCTAACGTGTAACACAATCTTATCAGTATCGATTGATTAGTTCCCAAGGTCGGAGTAAACATACAAACTGACAAAGCAATGACATGCAGCCTTTGTGTGCTCCGTGACTGTTTGTATAGGTTGTGTACATGATATCAGTGTTCTTGTCAATATATTAAATTGTAATAACTGTCTTTAATGTAATTGACAGCTCCTGGGTCTCAGGTTTAATACATTGTTAAAACAGGCATTCGACTTTTCTCAAATAATAATAATAATAATATCACAACAAATAAACAACGCCATCTAGACCCAAAGTAAGCATATATTACAGTTTGTTCTAGAATGTGGATAAGCATACTTAATTTTTTTTTTGTAACACCACGCAAACCAATGCAAATAGTCATGTTCATGCACAAATATTTGCACCTGCGACCACAAATATCTCAACCGAATCCGAATTTCCTTTATCTATCGGTTGGCTACCTTCTTTAGCTGGTCATCCCGATCACCGATGCATCGGTCTACCTTATGAGAACGTAAGCGTGAAAACCCTGGCGATGATGTACGTATTAATACTAAATCGATTTATCTTCCTTAGGGTAGATTATTATGAAATACATCATAACCTAATTATTAAACTAAGTGCAGCATCATAGGCAGCTTAATTATTGATGCATATTTAAGCTTTCATATTATGAACTCGCTTCAATAAACCATTTTAAATACGTATATTTTTAAAAACTTGTGTACCTCTATAAATACGTAGCTACGATTTACGCTACGTCGTAGTGCTACGGCGTAGTATCGTAGACTATGTAATTATTACATTTTATCCTTGTAAGCTGGGTTATACGTCTCTTTCAATCAAAATGGCTTACTTCTTTAGGTACCCTTTTACGTAGATAGTATGTAAGTAACGAATTCTATTGAGTTTTGTTTGAGAGAAAGAACTACCTTTTCGGTTCACTACTCTCGTCACGAACGGTAGAGGTTTCATTGTGTTTTATTACAATTATTTTTAAGATGTCTAGAAAACACGGTTATGCCTGTAGGCTACGTAATCACATACAAAAAGGTTGTATGGAAGAGATTGAAAAACCGAATGTTGTGCTGTTTTGTTATCTATTTTGTAAATAATATTAATATGTACGCAATTAAGAAAGTTCTATTCTATCTAGATATTATCAGGTTTTCCATTTATGTCGTATACAAAAATCCGTTTCTCCTTTGCAACGCAAAATAAATACAATAGTGTGAATAAAATATTTAAAAGTAAACTATTGATGTTATTATTTATTTATGAGTTTGGTGTTAAATTTGATGACGTTCAAATTTATGAGTTTTTACTAGTGTATCACTGTCTCGTGTGTTTACTATATTATTAACTTATTATAAACTTTAATATTAATGACACCACACACAATGACGTAGGCTCTGGAACGAACTGCCAGCTGCGGTGTTTCCCGAGCGCTCTGACATGTTCTTTTTCAAACGAGGCTTAAAGAGAGCATTAATATAACGGTAGGCAGCGGCTTCGCAGAGCTCCTGGCATTGTAGAAGTCTATGAGCGACAGTTACCACTTACCATCAGGTGTGCTCGTATGCCACTGTAGGCAATAAAAAAACATGATTCAGTGTTTCAGTTTATATTCGGATTTTTAAGCTATAATAATAATTTGAAGGAGTGAAAAAGGATGGTACTACACCAATCTATCGATCGTCGATCGACGACATCGATCAATGATAGAATGGATTCTTCGAGGCCGTTACTCGCTGCCCGATATCGACTGATACCATCGACCAGCAATCGATCGATTGGTTAGTCAAATGGTATCCGTCGATCATTTAGAGCAACCACACCAGTCGATCAACTTCGATTGACGTTATAAATAGATTGACCGAAAAAAAAAGGAATACCATATCATAGTACCGATGTAAAGCAATAGTATCTGTTATTTTTAATGCCATTTGCTGAGACAGTGTCAAAGCCTTCCCTTGATTCCCTTACTTCCCTCAATCTTTTTTCTTTTCTCCTCCTTCATTGCTTCACTGACTTGGTTGTGTTTCCTTAGCATTTTTCCTGTGACACTTAAAGAACAATACAGCATCAGATGAGTCGATTAAACTGTGATTATCATATGATTCTTGCATTATATTTATTTAAGGAAAAATTAAAATTAAATATTACCCAAATTATTTTAATCTTCTTCAAATCGTCTACATATTTTAGTGAACATTAGTGAAAATTATTATTCACACATTTTAAAGAAAATCAAAATAACATTTACTTTTAAATAATAGCTTTTATTCCTTTTGTGAAGAAATTATTTAAAGGTTTCTTTTTTGCTTGTGCATCCTGGTGGAAATTATTCTGACGGGAGGTCAACGTAAAAACCTTTTATATACGGTTATTGTTCCTTTTAGAGCTGATATTTTTTAACCATAAATGTAGTCAAGTATACAACATAACATTTATGTTGCCAATGATAGTAACATCATCACCAGAAACCACAATGTCACAAACCGAAGGATGAAACGACTAAACCGAAGGTTGAGGGCGGTTATTAATACAAACTTGAGATTTTTACGCAATTTACTTTAAACTTTTCAAGTGTTTCTCTACTATATTATACGTGTTACATACATATAAACGTTTCCCTTGAATCACTCTTTCTATTAAAAAAAACCGTAGTGCGTAGTTTTAAAGATCTAAGCATACACAGTGACAGACATACAGCGGCAAGCGACATTGTTTTATACTATGTAGTTATGTTATTTCTGTACCTAACTTTAATTTTAATATACACATAACTAAGTACCAATTACAATTAAAAAGAAATTAAGGTCACACGTGAGATCAAAAACAGCGCAATTTTTGTTAAATCGTTTTACGAGAAAACCAATATAAATGAGCTTCGTTTAAGCTTTATCAAAAGACAGCGAGAGACCAAATTATACAAGTTGTTGTCAGCTCTTGTTATCGGAAAACACTGCCAACTGATTAACCTTTACAAATGGAGATCGAATAAAAATACGTGAAACATGATAGAGACACGTGAAGCATTAAGTTAATGAGAGTGAGAGGTGACAAGGCTTCACGTGTTGTGGAAACGTTTAGAGAATGTCTCGTTTTGTAGGGATCGGAAATCGTATTTTTATTTTTAACCGACTCCAAAAAAAGGAGGAAGTTACTTAATTCGACCGTATATATATATATTTTTTTTTTATATATTATAAAGCTGCTAAGCTAAAAAAAGTGCATCTAAAAAACATCGCTTATGGACAGGTGAAATTTTCTTCAAAAGCACTTTTTTGGCGTCGCTTCTATGAATTTTACATTAATATTTTAATAATTAATTTTGATTATATTTGATATGAAGAATTGTAAGTGAAGTTTTCTTTGATGATGTATTATTCTAAGCTTTTGTTTGTCCATGGCATTGTATGTTCTCCCTTATCGCTTCCAAATGAATGATTTAATTCAAATGGAATTTTTGTGAAGCCATCTTTTCTAAAATATTTTTTGTTAAAAGTAAAAAGTTTTGAGTTGAACGCTACCAAATATCAAGACTGGTTATGAAACTAAGGGTTTATAATAAAATACGAGTGACTAATAGTAGTGGCATGCTTCTTATTCACGAGGTTCAGTTTCAAGTCAAAACCGGTAGTCTTAATTACCAACTTTACTACCTCGATGACTCAATAAAAGTATATGCGACTGTTGCGCAAAAGATTGTAGGCTTTATTTCTTTTGAATCTTTGTGTGATTCATAAATATTTTACCGTAATCAGACTATGAGAAAATATATTTTGACCACGTCACGAACAGTCAAAAGGAGACAGATACCCTTCCATATGCTTCCATACATGTTTGGGCCCAACATGAAAAAGTATTTAAATTGTCTCGATTAATAACTAGTGTAATAACAAACATTCTTTGAAAATTTCAAATTATTTGGAAATCTTAATTAAGAGTTATAAACATTTTTATTTTCATTACCTAGGGTAAAGCGCCCAAATATCGCCGCTGTCAACATTTTTCGGCATTTAACTTTAGGTTTCCTGATATTCTTGGTTGGGCTTATATATGTAATTGTGATATTTTTAGACAATGCATTAATGTATTATTTTTATTTCACTTTAATTTTATATTATTTTCATAATTTACTATTTCAATACTTAGTACAGATGTTTAATTAATGCAAAAAGCGTTTGTGAAGATAGGCGTGTACAAGGACAGTTTACCCATACTGTCATTTCTGTCAACACAGATTTACATTACCTGCACAGACTTACAACTTATCAATTGATGGGGTAATCGAAGGTCAATTCGTAATTTAAGAAAATGGTTTTTAAAAAATTCAAAAATATGCTATGATTAGCGATTAATTCGTTCTATTTCAATTTTTTATCTTAGTTTAGCATATATCGGTGATCAATATTTGTAATCGATACATCAGAATCATTCGCGTTGACCTCAAATTAGTCAACACAATATGTTGACTAATTTGATTTTAAGATTGTAAATTGAGCTGGTTTTTGGATATACATATTATATAGTAAAATATAACCATTTTTAAGCTATATTTAATTTCATTACATTTGGGCCCAAAAATCCCCGTCTCCTTTAGTGTACAGGTAGTCAGTTATTGTTCATTATATTAAACAGATATTTTTGTTTTGCATAGAGAAGGAATTACAGTACACTGCTTAGTAAAGAGGACATGAATTCCAATGTAACCGTAGTGTGCCAGGTAGGCTTGGCAGGCGCATTAGTGCCTGTAGACCTCCTTAAGAGAATCCTGCTGTGTAATGTAGTGCAGGTACGTGTAGATCTTTGAGGTACTGATATAATGATGACGACCACCATAAAGGCGCAATTACATTGACCGTTAGCGCCCGCATGCGATTTTTGTAACGCATGCCATAGGGCCCGCATGTGAACAACCTCTTACATTGGTCGTTAGAGCCCGCAAGTCGTAAGCGCCCGCAGGCCGTTCGCCCAATTTCATTGGCAGTTAGCTTCGAGAGAATAACATATTAAGCAGACGTCCAGAGTCCCCGCATGCTTAATACCGACCAAGTTAACGACCGATGAATTTCATTGGTCGTTGGCCAGAATGCGGGGAGCCCCCTCATACGGTTAAAGATTGAGTAAACGACTAATGTAAATGCGCCATAACTGCTAAACCATTGTATCAACATTTTAGACCATTTCATAATGTACTATAATAATATTCAAAGATATTGTTCGTAAAATGACGTCAGTATCAACGTCAAGCTAACAAAGTAAAATTATACAACAATTCAGGAACGTCTAGTTTACGACTAAGGTCTTGTCTAAGAAACACAATGCCGAAGGGAATAGTCTACAGCCGACAACAAACGGTTCGAAATACTTACGAAAATGAACTTTACGCCGTTGTGATAAACGTGTAATTAGTTACTGGGAAACTAATTGTGTTTGTTAGACAAGAGATTGCAGAGACTAGGAAAATATACTCTAACGTAGTACAATAAGTTTATTTAGAGTACATCGGCTATATTTGTTGTGATTTGTAGAAGATATACGTTTCGGCAATATACAAAGTATCAACCTAGCTTTCTTTACGTTTTACATTGTTTCTTTACGTTTGTATCTTGTTGTGTGAGCCAATAAATATATACATAAACACTAACATCATAAAAAAATGTGAGTTTATATGATGTTGCATGACTGCTTCTCGCCTTCTTCATTTTTATCTTTTATTAGGTGTAGCAACTGAGCCAACTAATATGTCTATTTTTATCAAGTATAAATTAATCTTCTCGTTTATAAATTTTATGTTATTTAGACTGTTAAAAATTAAAAATTATTGATTGTCCGTCGTTTTAATCCCATTTTAATAAATAAATTACCATCATTTTCGTATTGCGTTTTTATTAAAAATGTTTTATGAGTCCTATTACTACCAGTTCTCATTTTCATGAACAGCCTAAAATTTAAGCCAGTGTGTAATTTTTGGTCATATTCCTCAAGTACGAAATTCTATGAACACATTAAAGGCCGCGGCATACGTAACAATAATACTTCGGACGGGACGTAAACGAGACGGAGACGTCACTGCCTCGTTTATTTATTTTATTTATTTACTAGCTGCACCCCACAGCTTCGCCCGCGCGTAAAATGTGGTTTGTTGTATCCTACGGGAACCACACCAGTTTTCGTCATAAAAAGTAGCCTATGTCCGTCTCCGGCACCAAATCTATCTACATACCAATTCTTATCGAAATCGGTTCAGTCGTGCTTAGGTGCTGAGTGGTAACAAACATACACACAAATTTTCGCATTTATAATATTATAATAGGATTTATTGTTAGCTTGGTCCCATCAGTGCCACGATCTCGTCCAATCCGTGTCGCCGTGTCATATAATTATGCTCTTTCATATGCATTTAGTTAAGTGTATGACGGATACGAATGATATTATCGAAATTGGCCATCCTGTCGTACGTATACCGCGGCCATAGGTTAGTAAACTCATTCTATCTATATGAACTTAATAGTTTTCATTAATTTCGTACCTAAATTAAACAACCAATCAGAATTCACTTAATTTCTAAGCGTATTGTCAATATTTTTAATTGGACGAGTTTTAATTAAATAAATAATTCCAAAATAAAAAATAAACATTCATGTATTTTTTAATTTGAGTAGGATTCAAATAAAGTAGACATCTCGCTAGTGCTTTTTATGTAAAGACCTCTGCTGAACTTGTCAATAAATTTACGGATTTTTGAACTTATGTGAGTGAACTTCAGGTTATTGTGTATGATAAAAGAAAAAGAAATATTCCGTGAATAGTTAATTCTTTGAAGAATAAACAAAACCACTAAAAATGTCATAGATGTGACAATTTTAATTTTTATTTATTACAAGAATTATATATAAGAAAGAGTGTCCATTTTGAAGAATTGAAAGTTTTCTACGGACGTATTTATTTTGGAGAATATTCAATGTCAAAGTCAAACTCATTTATTCACATAGGTTAATTAAATTAACACTTATGAACGTTAAAGGTTACAAAGTGTCAGCCAATTATTATTGACCTATAGCCAGTTCGCTGACGAGGTAGAGCCATGAGAAGAACTGGTAAGAAACTCAGGCCACTCTTTTTAATCGCTAGGTTATTACAATTTTGGTAAGTTACGATTTCAAGTAGCATGCAAAGTGACACAGGCAATACTTAACCACTTATTCCACTAAGAGTAAGCGTTGTAACATTTAAAACAACAAATAAAGCCAAAACAGAAATGTTCAAGTTTGAAAAAGTCATAAACAGTCTTACATTACATTTAAAATTAAACTATATCGGAAGCGGAAAAGTTTGTTTGTTTGTTTGAACGCGCTAATCTCTGGAACTACCAGTAGGATGTAAAAAATTCGTAAGCAAAGACGCGAGTGAAACTGCGCCGCGGAAAGGTAGTTAGTATTTAGCTGCTTAGTAACTGTATTGTTTAAGTATTTCCGAAATAAATCCTTATATCAGGTACTTCTGCTATTACTAAAAAATTTACCTTACGGGCCATTAAATAAAACTCATATTTATTCGCTACAATGGTGTTGAATCGTTAAGATGTAAGTCAACGTTTAGGCTTATATAAACCATCGAAGGTTGGAAAAATAACACGAAATTTAATTGGCAATAAAGTATTAGAACTTAAGAGGATAAAAAGCAATTAGCTTTAGCCTGAGAGAACTTCATCCTTGTTAGGTATACTTGCTACCGTTATTATATCTTATAAAGGTATACCTTTTCAAACACTGTTTCAATTTAGATTCCTTAAATAGAAAATACTTATCGCCGATAGCAAAATTCTGAAAACGTAAAAAGCTTATGAGAATTGATAATTATTTAATAATAATAATAATAATATAATAATAATAATATTCTACCACATTCACACAGCGCCATCTAGCCCCAAATTAAGCTATTATATTTGCTTGTGTTATGGGTACTAAACAACTGATATACTACTTAACTATTTTTTTTTTTGTAAATACATACATATTATAGATAAATTACACCCAGACACAGAACAAACAATCATGCTCATCACACAAAGATTTGTCCTGGGTGGGAATCGAACCCACGACCTCCGGCTTAGCAGTCAGGGTCACTAACCACTAGACCAACAGGCCAATAAGACATTAGAGACCGGACTAGTCGGTAATATGTGGTGGTTTCGCACATATAATAATTATAATAACGGCCTGTCACTGTCCCACTGCAGAGCAAAAGCCTCTTCTCATATATAGAAGGCATGAGCATTTATAACCACCACGCTAGCTCAAGGCAGATTGGCAATTTCAGACTTTTAAGTCCAGGTTTCCTCACGATGTTTTCCTTCACCGTCAGTCAGAAATGTCCAAGATAAACTTAGAAAATACATATGATTTTAAAAATCACATTGGTATTTGCCCAGATTTGAACCTACTACCTCGTGTTTTAATAAGCCGGTGCCTTATCCACTGGGCCATTTCGACTTTCGCACATAAGTACATAGAATATATTTTTTGTTTGTGATATTCCACCATGAGGACTGATGATGAGTTCCACTTGCATTGGTAACACGACGGCTATTCAGAGCGTATTGAAGAGGGTATCTAAACAGTTAGTATAAGGGCATTTGTTCACTGGTGAAGGAATGGATGAATAAGAATTCACAGAAGTAGAAAGCAACATGAGTGACTTGGTATCAGAGTATCAACAGTACCAGGTCGCAACGGCGGATGATGAGGGAGAGTTGGACGAAGACACGGAGGGAGAGGGAATGGAAGAATAGCAATTATTTCAGTTTATTTGTGTTGTTCTTGTATGTCGTGATCATATAATATATTTCCAGGCCATAATTACAAATCTTTGCAACTCTCAGCTGTTTTCAATATCAAGCACTACGAAATAAATACTCAAATTTATAGTGAAACCTTTATCAACTATTGCGTGGTTTAGAAGCAACTAGAGGGAAAACAGACAGACGTAACCGCGATTTTCCTTTACACTATTTAGCAAAGTATAAGATATTTGGCAGAGGACGAATATGATCACGTTTCACACCAGACATATTAGTACTGTAATATTAGAGAAGATTGGCTTAAAGTGGACGTAATTTCGCATACCAGGTTAATGGTAACCATCGATTTTATGAGCTCAGACAGTATTATTTTAGGAGTATGTTTAACTTGTGGCTCGAAACTAATGTGCTGTTAACTTATAATCGCTGCTAACGGGCCTGAGGCCCTAGACAAGTGGATTAGATTACTATTCTATTCATAGAATAAGGGATTGACATAAAGCGTTAGCTTATGTCAATCCCATACATTTTTTAATCTATTCTATGAATAGAATAGAAATTTATGCTACTTGTCTATGGCCTCTGAGGCCCTAGACAAGTGGCAAAGATTTCTATTCTATTTATAGAATAGATAACAAAATGTATAGGATTGACATAAGCTTTAGCGTTAGCTAATTTCAATCCCATACATTTTTAATCTATTCTATGAATAGAATAGAAATCTTTGACACTTGTCTAGGGCCTCTGGACCGCTTGAAGGATACAACAGCTGTGATGTATCACCTCTAATTATAATGCTCTTACAGTTATTTCTTTGACAAAAGTTCTGGCCTCTTAACGACCCACAAATGAAAAAGTGTAGAATATCATTTATGTAAATTTTATATATTATAGAGAAAATAATTTTCTGTGAATTCGAAACATAGATATTATATAAAAACTAGCACAAAAGTAAGAAAAATATTAAACTATTTTGTGTACATAAACACCCACCACACCACAAAGTCACCTGTTTAAACTCTGACTATCTCTTTCAAAAAGCGTGATGATACATGTCATTACCTATAGACAGTCTGAAACTACAAAACAGTTTCATTTATCGACACAATATAAACAAAGGCGTGTATATTTACAATATTCTAGTATTGACACAAAGGAAAATTAATTGCATTTTCCACGAACAGCTCAGAGCGTAATACTTCATTTAAAAAGGTTCAAATAGTTTTAATTAAATGTAATTGTAACTTAAGCGTCTTATTTGCTCATGTAAATTATTTATTACTTTTTATGGAGTCCCTCGGGATTACTAGCTGTCTATTGATTTCAAGAGGAGCCGATTGGAAGTAGCTTTCATCCAGTGATTCTCGGCCGCCTTTATGAAGTTTTCTGTTTGTATTCTTGATTCAATTTATACTCTGCACTTTACATATTAAGTTGTTGTCACTTCACTTTATAAAAACGATACCTATCTCTTTAACAGTAAAAAACAAAGTGGCTGTTTTTGCTGTCTATTTCTTCGCCAACTTCTATAAACCACGCAATAGATTTTGACACGATTTTCAGACTACAACAATAAGTACACCGTTCTCTGATGCCAAGCTGCGGCGTTCGCTAGTATAGTATAAAACAGATAAGAGATATTTTAAGGTTCCGTACCCAAAGGGTAAAACGGGACCCTATTACTATGACTTCGTTATCTGTCCTTCTGTTACCATGCTGATCTCATGAACCGTGATAGTTAGAAAGTTGAAATTTTTACAGATGATGTATTTCTGTTGTCGCTATTACAACAAATACTAAAAGATAGAATGAAATAAATATTTAAAGGGACTCCCATACACCATACATGATTTTTTGCCGTTTTTATAGATAATGGTACGAAACCCTTCGTTTGCGAGTCCGACTCCCACTTAACCGGTTTTTGTCTCCCATGGGTTACGTTAGTAACTCACCTGTTGGTAAGTTGTAATCTCTACTCATGCGGGCAGCGCATGAGTAGAGAGAGTTAAACATACTTTCATTAGTCTAAGCACATCCACTACTAGCTTAATACCAAAGTTATTGCCATAGTCACCATTGACCGCATTCTGGCTGATGACAGATAACGTTGCTACCTGATTTTTGGTACTTCTTTATCCTTGACTTACTCTTTAGACAAGAAAGAGATGCAACGTTTGTATGTTAAACCGCAGAATACACCACAAACAGTTAGAAAGAAAATATTTCTTCAAAAGTTCTTGTCACAACATTAATTAACATTTTCTTTGACGTATATAATAACCTAATTATCAAAATTCACATGTTTCTTTTACCGTTTGTGAAGCAAGTCAAGCTTGTTAACAACACAGTTTATATATCTTTTTGTTTTAATCATATAAAAGAAAACTTTAATTTTAATTCATAGGCTGTGTTATAGATGCTTATTCAAATAATGTTTCCAGCATGGATGTAAGTTTTTTTGCTACCTAAATTGCATAAACACATCGTATGTGTCATCTTTGTTTGGCGTCCAAAATTAAACGTCGTCAAAGAAAAGAACATAAACAAAATCTCTGTTCAAATTAATTAGTTTCATAGATTAGCGCGGTCAAACAAACAAACTCTTCCTCTTTATATAATAGTATAGATATAGATTAAAGCAAACTCTAGAAACCTCACATCTTTCTGACGGCGTACAATTATATTTGAAGGAGTTTTAAGTGGCCTTACCATTCTAGAGAATAAAATGTTTGTAGAAAGCACACCAAAAATCAACATTTGTTTTAAAATAATTAAATTTTAATTAAGCGGTCGCTCCCGGCTGTAGCCTTGAACTTTAAGGTTCGTACTTATTGCTGTGTAATCTCTTCATTATATGGGTGTTATTTGTAAAAGAGTTAATTTATAATTTTGTTATTTGTAACAGACAGGTTAATCTATAAAGAAAAATTAAGTGTACGTAACAAAAATTGTGTAATTGTATGTACATCTAATATGTCAGAATTTAGCAACTATGAAAGTTTCAACGGTGTAATTAATTTTTATCATATAATATGTACTTAACATTTAAGTCATATTTTATTGAAATATTCCTCAAATTTTATTTATCATTATTATTATAACTTACTATCTAACTTTACATGCTAATTTTAATTACAACTCACCACTTGTAATAATCTAGCGATTATAAAGAGGGCCTTGAGTTTGGCTGTACGTAAATTGTCAGATATTTTTTGCCATTTAATGTTCATAAATTTTATTCATATGATTTAGACGAATCATTAAACCGGCTACAACATTGAGATGCTTCACCAAAATAAAATAGAGACATTACGCTGTAGTGAGCTATTACCTTACGCAATATAGTAATAACAGTCATGTACCATCAAACATTTGAATAGTAAGCAACACACCCCACCTATTTGAACTTGACATTTGTGAGGCAAGCCGAGTTATTACGTATC